>JAVGWX010000011.1:13998817-14596317 GCA_036924085.1 Ariolimax columbianus
CTTTGACTTTTGCTCCCTTTTTGTTCAACTCGTTAACCATGTCCGCCATCTTATAATAATAAAAGGGATCAAGATGCTGAGCAGCGCATGAGCTGCAGTGGTCAGCGACCCATAGCTGACTGCTAGCGTCAGGGCAAGCGAACCATAGCTGCCAAGACCCTTCTACACCTCCACGCGGTGATCCTGGATAACAAGCTGCAGCAGGGCAGACTGGCTAAGGAGAAGGGATCGAAGAGGGAATGCTAACCCGATACTTAAAAAATGCTTGCTGAAATCGGATGTGTTGGACCGAAAGGTGCAAATATCGCAGTCAAGCTGTAAACTACGACACAACGTAAATTCGTTCTCTGGACTACATCCAGCTACTTGCAAAGCCCTGTTCAGAACTTGGTAGCAGGAAATTGAGAATGAACGCAGAAGCAGAAAAAAGAAAAATAAATAATAGTAAAAATAATTCGTCTATCGTCGTCGATGAGGACTACCAACAACTTCAGATGTCATAATGCAACCTTGCGTATGCCTGTGCGTTCATGACTGATCAAGCCAATTCCAGCCCGGAAAAGTCTATGATACGTCTGGCAAACGTGGTCTCTGATAGTTTCTTTGCTCGAGACTTCCTGAATGCATGTCTTTGCTGGGCTACCTGGATATGGAGACCATCGCTGAGTTCAACGCCGCATGCGACAGGCATCTTCAATGATGAGCAATTTAGAGCCAGTATCTCCAATGTGTTCATGTCTATTTGGCTTGGCTTGGCTTCGTCCGTTCTCAATCTCCCACTACCAAACACTGAAAGAGCTTACGTAGCAGATTGTAGTCCAGAGAACGGAATGCGTTGTGTCCTAGTTTAGTGCTTGACTGCGATATTTGTACCTTTCAGTCCAACACATCCGACTTCAGCAAGCTTTTTTTTGAGTATCGGGTGAGTATTCCCTCTTCGATCCCTTCTCCTTAGCCAGTCTGCCCTGCTGCAGCTTGTTATCCAGGATCACCGCGTGGAGGCGTAGAAGGGTCTTGGCAGCTTTTGTTCGCTGGCCCTGACACTAGAAGTCAACTATGAGTCGCTGACCACTGCAGCCCATGCGCTGCTCAGCATCTTGATCCCTAATGTCTTTTTGACAGGACTTAACGGATTTCAGATCGTCATTGAAACGCTTTTTTTAACGTCCTTGTGATTCCTTTCCTTCACTTAGTTCGCTATACAGGGACCTCTTTGGTAGCATTTCTCTTGACAACTCAATTGAGATTTTTGCAAAACTGCACGAATACTTCGCCTGCTTTTTAAATGTCTAGGGTCGATTGTCAGTGATGAAGGATCAAAATGTGAGGTGTTGGCCAGACAACAGAGGCGCTTGCAAGGCTCAACACAATCTGGCAAGATAAACGGTTAGCACTTTGCACGAAAATCAAATTAATGAGTACACTGGTCCTGTCAGTAGTCCTCTATGCTTGTGAGACATAAACAGTTACAGCTGACCTTCAACGAAGAATACAAGCCTTATAGATGAGATATTTCCGAAGACTTTTAAACGTCACGTACAAAGATCGAGTTACACATGAGGAAATACGAGATAGAATTACAACATACAGGCTACACAAAAAATGATGCCTATTACCAGTTGAACATAAGAGAGCATGTCGTGGTCTTCAGACTCCGCACAGGCCACAACAGACTGAGCTACCACCTTTTCAATAAACTGAAGATAGGTGGCACTGACGAATGCACTTGTGGTATAGGGAAAATGACCGCTGAACAACTGCTGCAAAATTGCCCGACATACGAGGACCAGAGAAAGCACATGTGGCCATCACCAGTGGCAACACTAGACAAGCTACATGGCAGTGTCGACAGCCTCAGAATGACAGCTGCTTTCTTCTAACAAATACAAGTTGACGTCTGACAGCGTACGAAGAAGAAGAAGCAGAAGAAGAAGAAGAAGAAGAAGAAGAAGAAGAAGAAGAAGAAGAAGAAGAAGAAGAATAAGAATTGCAATTGAGCCTTTTGAAGACCTCTTGGCAACAATCAAAAGAATGAAACTCACTTGGGGAACGGTCACATATCGAGATCAGATGGTCTTGCAAATACGATCCTCCACTGAAAGGTGCAAAGCAGACGTCGAAGAGGCCGTCCCAAATAGAGGTGGGAGGACAACATAAAAGAATGGACCAATCTCCGACCAGAAGCGGCACAGGCAGCGGTCGCTGACAGAGAAAGGTGGCGTGGTGTTGTGAGGATGTCTTCATGTGTGCCGCAACGACCTCACTGATTACGGGATAACCTGACCTGACCTGAATTTGCATGTTAGCTCTGGACAGCCCTTCAGCATCTATGGCATGGTCCCGCCGGTGTATATGTAGTATACGTCTCAGACAGTTCATGTGAAAATAATTTAGCCTCATGACGTCACCATCTAGTGAACGCATAACCTGACATAAAAACGAAATATTTGTTCAGAAATTCAAAACTTGCCCGAAGCAAACAGCCTTAATAAGTTAAACTTCAATAAGTTTATTCCAATTTGTGTCAAGTACTCAGCCGAGCTACGGATCAAACCACTTTCTATGTCTTTGCCGGCCTGCCTGTGGGCGCGAAGTTTCACTGCTGCTTTGACAATCTGTCACGTGGAAATTAAAAACGCGAACTACTTGACAATTTTCTCTGTCTGGTTTTCTTCATAGACATCGCGATAATTAAGCTAAATGACCTTTATGTTTTATTTGGTTGTCAACTAGGACATTGAAAGTGGTCTTGGCCGTTGTACATTCCGAAGAACCTTCGTGCTTCACAAAGAAATGATTTCCAGTCAGACAAAAATCGCACAGTTACGCAATGAAAGAGATTTCAGTTGTTTGACGTCAATTTGTGTCTAAGTCATAGAGAAGCGTTGAAAATACAAAGTAGATCGATACGGTTTTATAACAATTAAGTTTCCAATGTTTTCAATTTATCGATTTGTAAGTGCGAGACGAGTTTATGACAGGTTATAAGTTGCAGCAATATTCTCCCATGTTGATACATGTCTGTGTGGGAGCAAAGATTAATGCCAGGGTCAGACGCAATTATATTGATCATGGCTCACTTCATTTCTACAAAGTGATCACGGGAGCAAGGCTGTGTTACAGCTGTCTGACCTACACAGTTATCTCCGGAACAAGGATGTGTTACAGCTGTCTGACCTACACAGTGATCCCCGGAACAAGGATGTGTTACAGCTGTCTGACCTACACAGTGATAACGGGATCAGGATGTGTTACAGCTGTCTGACCTACACAGTGATCACGGGCGCAAGGATGTGTTACAGCTGTCTGACCTACACAGTGATCCCCGGAACAAGGATGTGTTACAGCTGTTTGACCAACACAGTGATCTCCGGAACAAGGATGTGTTACAGCTGTCTGACCTACACAGTGATCCCCGGAACAAGGATGTGTTACAGCTGTTTGACCAACACAGTGATCCCCGGAACAAGGATGTGTTACAGCTGTTTGACCTACACAGTGATAACGGGATCAGGATGTGTTACAGCTGTCTGACCTACACAGTGATAACGGGATCAGGATGTGTTACAGCTGTCTGACCTACACAGTGATCACGGGATCAGGATGTGTTACAGCTGTCTGACCTACACAGTGATCACCGGAGCAAGGATGTGTTACAGCTGTTTGACCTACACAGTGATCACGGGAGCAAGGATGTGTTACAGCTGTTTGACCTACACAGTGATCACGGGAGCAAGGATGTGTTACAGCTGTCTGATCTACACAGTGATCACGGGATCAAGGATGTGTTACATCTGTTTGACCTACACAGTGATCACGGGAGCAAGGATGTGTTACAGCTGTTTGACCTACACAGTGATCACGGGAGCAAGGATGTGTTACAGCTGTCTGACCTACACAGTGATCACGGGAGCAAGGATGTATTACAGCTGTCTGACCTACACAGTGATCACGGGAGCAAGGGTGTATTACAGCTGTCTGACCTACACAGTGATCCCCGGAGCAAAGATGTGTTACAGCTGTCTGACCTACACAGTGATCACGGGAGCAAGGATGTATTACAGCTGTCTGACCTACACAGTGATCACGGGAGCAAGGATGTATTACAGCTGTCTGACCTACACAGTGATCCCCGGAGCAAGGATGTGTTACAGCTGTCTGACCTACACAGTGATCACGGGCGCAAGGATGTGTTACAGCTGTCTGACCTACACAGTGATCACGGGCGCAAGGATGTGTTACAGCTGTCTGACCTACACAGTGATCACGGGAGCTAGGATGTGTTACAGCTGTCTGACCTACGAGGCGGGAATTTGCGACTGTGATTCATATAGTGATGAGCCTACTGATAAGCCTTGCATTACACTATAGCCCGGATGACCAACGCCAACCTTATTTAGTACACTTTAGGATATAACAAGAGCCACTGTAACCTGCCACCTAAGAACCGTTGTCAAGAGAGAAATACACAGTATTACTAGCTGCATAGAACAACAACGTAGCTCTCTGGGAACTTTAAGTAGCATGGAAGCTTTCACATGAGTTGGGGGGGGGGGGGGGGGAATAGACGTTACCAGAAGTTTATCATTCAGGAATTCTCCGTGGCGAAGTGGTTAAGTCGTTTTCTTTGCGCTCAAACAGTCGGGGTTCGAATTTGAGTTGCTACGGTCGGTTTGTGGTGGCAATCTTTTTCAGAGGACCTTGGATTCATGGCTGAATCTACGGTGGTCGTGGTTTGTGCGATGCTGTCGTCAGGTGGGACACCTTTCTGTGGAGAGAGACCGAGCCATATAGGCACCCGTGGCGGTGAAGCCGAGACCTCGCTTTTAACCCTTTAGCCCTTATCATTTTCAGAAATCTAGTGGACAGCAAGAGAGACAATTAAGGATTTGCTGACTGAGATCCGCACGTAAATATAAATTACTACCCTCTTTAGAACAGAACAATATTTTTCAAAAAGGATTCAGTTATTATTTGTGAATTTATGTCGAAATCCTGAATAGGCGTTAAATACTCAAAGTAGATCCCTCACTTTGACAAAATTATTGTAACACTTTGTCAATTTGTGGAGTTTGTCTTTATGTAATATGTAATAATATGTACACGAAATCAGAGAGAGAGAGAGAAGAATAGGTATGGCTGAGATGGAAATTAGCAACATGCGACACAGTGACATTCAAACAGATAAATTTTAATTTGAAAATTAGCAATGTCAGGTGTTTGTTTACTTGTCGCTACTTTATGGGACAGAAACATGGACACTGAATAAAAACTTAGAAAAGAGTATTGAAGCCCTCACAATGTGGGTATTTAGAAGATTGGGTCGCATTTCTTGGATAGAGAAGAAAACAAATGTGGAGGTATTGAAAAAATTGGGAGTAAAAAGAGAATTAATGTCTGAAATCAGGTTTAGACAGTTAAATTTATCTGGTCATATATCAAGACATTCCTCCTTGTTGGACCATTCTGGAGGGTACGGTGGAAAATATTCGTTCAAGAGGTAGATAACGTCGTTTTACGTTGGAGGATAGCATCAGGAGATGGACTGGAAAAACTCTGTCAGATTGTACCATCACAGCAAAAAATAGAGTACACAGGAGATTAATTTTAGCCGACCTTCGATGATCATATGACACTTCAGCTGAACTGAGCTGAATCTGTAATACTGGCATTAAATCAGGTAAAGGAATTGCCTGATCCAAGGTAGCCAAATGTTGTTTAAACTTAAAGTGGTCTTTTGTCTGGATATCATGTTTGACCAAGGGCAGTATTCAAGCCATCTATCCATCTCATTAGCGGACATCCGCCAGGGCGCTAACAGTTGAAGGGAAACCCAGACGTCATCTTTCGTGATCAGCTGTTGTCGTGCATAAGATCCATACGCCCCGCCCATCTGCGTTTTGTTAACAGTGCAGCATCTTCAACGCCATTGAAGGCAGTTTGGCGCCTTATTTCTGTGTTGCGAATTCGATCCTGTAGAGAGATTGTCCATGTTTTTCGTTCCATCGTCTTTTAAGCAAATCGGATCATCTCAGCATCTCCTTGCAAGTCCCATACGTGGCAGTCGTATATGATGGCTGAAATAACCTTAATGTTAAAGGTGGGGGCTCTTGTCTTGTTGTTTCTCGTCTGTTAAAGTAAGGGCTTCATCTGTCTGAAGCTGAACCCTATCCTGCTGCTATCCAATGTGGAATCTCGAGATTTCTTTTTGGGGAGTTTTGCCATTTGACACCCCGACGACGTTGATGGATTCAACAGGGGCGAAAAAGGTAATGCCCAGGAACTGGAAGTGGTCGATCCTTTTAAATAAATATGCTCAATTGTCAGTGATGAACAATCAAAATGTGAGGTGTTAGCCAGAACGCACAGATAATAGCGGCGTTTGCACAGCTTAACAAAATCTGGCAAGATAAACGGTAAGCCATACGTGCGAAGATCAGAATAATGCCTACATTGGTCTTGTAAATATTCCTCTTTGCTTAATAATTACAACTGACCTGTAGTGGAGGATACAGGCTTTGGAGATCAGATGTTTCCAAAGACTTATAAATGTCCCATACAAAAACCGAGTTAGAAATCATGAAATACGAGAAAGAATTATAACATCAATAGGGGCTTTTGAAGATCTCTTGGCAATGGTCAAAAGGCCGAAACTCGCTTGGTACGGCCCCACACCGAGAACAAACCGTCTTGCAAACACGATCCTGCACGTAAAAATGCAAGACGGACAACGAAGAGGTTGTCCCAAAAGGAGATGGGAGGACACCATAAAAGAATGGACCAGTCTCCGACCAGAGGAGGCACAAGCAGCGATCGCTGCCAGAGAAGGGTGATGTGTGTGGGGTCGTGAGGGTGTCTTCAAGCGTACCCCAACGACGTCACTCGTTACGAAATGACTTGACTTGATTTGAAGCCAGATCATGTCCGAGGGCATTAGAGAGCCTCCCCAATCCCCTTCTTCATTTGATAATGAAATAGGCGCTTAACAATTTGGCTTTTAAACAACATTTACAATACAACTACTAGCCAATCAATCTCCAAGTGGTGGTCATGGAAACGCCATGCAACAAGACCAAGCACATTCACAGCCTTCTTCAGAGATCAGAAAATGAAAGAAATGGTTAAGATGTTATGAATTAGAAAGAGAGTGGAGAATATGGGAGGATAAAGAGGATGGAGAATAAGGAGGAGGAGAGGGTGGATAACAAGAAGAAGACAGAGAGAGCAAAGAATAAAGGGAACAGAGAAAGAGCGGAGAATACGGGACAGAAAGAGAGCAGGGAATAGGAGGAGACAAGAGAAAGTGAAGAATAAGAGGAAACAAAGTGAAGAATAAGAGGAAACAAGAGAAAGTAAAGAATAATAGGAAGAAAGAGAGAGTAAAGAATGAGGGGAAGATAGAGATGATGGAGAATAATAAGAAGAAAGGGAGAGTGAAGAATGAGGGGAAGATAGAGATGATGGAGAATAATAGGAAGAAAGGGAGAGTGAAGAATAAGGGGAAGATAGAGATGATGGAGAATAATAGGAAGAAAGGGAGAGTGAAGAATAAGGGGAAGATAGAGATGATGGAGAATAATAGGAAGAAAGGGAGAGTGAAGAATAAGGGGAAGATAGAGATGATGGAGAATAATAGGAAGAAAGGGAGAGTGAAGAATAAGGGGAAGATAGAGATGGTGGAGAATAATAGGAAGAAAGGGAGAGTGAAGAATAAGGGGAAGATAGAGATGATGGAGAATAATAGGAAGAAAGGGAGAGTGAAGAAAACAAAAACGAAGAAAATTATGATAAAGATTAAGAGTAAGAAAGAGCTTGAAACAGTTAAAAATACTGGTAGCAAAGAGAGAGTGAATAATAAGAGTAGAAGGAGAAAGGAAAAAAGGAGATGCAAATCTTACATTTGATATGGATGGTATCAAGTATAAGATGAGGAAATGTAGCAACAATAGATATAAAAGGGCAATAATAGATAGATGATTTGTGAATCAGTGAAACATATTCCGGAAAAAATGATCCAAGCCAACCTGGAGTCAGAAAGGGAAGCGCGTGGAAAGAAACTAGAGCTTGCTAGATGAAAAACAAACACACACTGGCAGCACTGCAAAGATATTCTTGTTTTCTGGCACAGATCAATAACCAAATGTATTCATTCCCGCGCAGGTTATTCCCAATCATTTCGTATCGATCTGAAAATCAACAACGTAATTGATTGTGTCCTAGTGACTATAACGGCGGAGACTAGCAAATTCTTACATTTCGGACCATAGAAGAGATACGGGGACAAGAGAGAGTGCAAGGTAAACTTACGAGACAATAACATAGACAAGGATAGGTCAGTTCTACTTACTTATTTGCTTAGATCCTCCTCCTCAAATATCAGGTGTGAAAATCTGTTCTTTATCAATGGCGAGTACAGTTTATAGGGGAAGGGGTTGGTTGCTCGATATCAAACCCTGCTTAGTGGTCTGTTACATGGTGGGTTGTGGTTAAAATATTGTTTGATTCCATTTAGGGACCAGGTAATACATGCTCAGGTTAGTGTTACTAGGGATACATACACAGATCAAACAACGTTACATCCGAAGTTAGAGGGGGTCAAGAGGACAACACAGTTGACACCAACTCACGTAGATTCACGATTATAATGAAAGCGCTTTAAAAAATAAGTCGAAGGGTTGAGATCGAGTTAGAATAAATAGTAGATACAAGATGTGACGTGGAATATATGAAATACCAAATAACATTATAGCGACATGCTTATCTAGTAAAAGGCGGTGATAAATAAAGGAAAGAGTGAGAGGAGGGAAGAAGAAGAGGAAGAAGAAGAAGAGAGAGAGAGAGAGTGAGGAGAGAGAGTGAGATATCTGAAAGCATGGAATCTCTCTCGAATAAAGTTTGGACTATAATGACTAAGACAACCATTGAGAAAAATGATGCCATAAATGAGGTGTCATTAAACTGGTATCCTTCGTCATAGGAGGAGACGATGCAGGTAACTGAAATGTCAACAACGCCTATACGATCGTGGGCGTTGGCTGTTTAAGCTAAAGAGCTGATTCAGTGGCGGGACGAGCTGTGGTGAACGACGCTGTGATAACGAGAGACAGGTTTAATTTGATCAGAGCAGTTATGGACACTCTACAGAATGATGATGAGACAGAAGATCGGGAAAAAGCATATGTGCAGATGATAAGTTTGGGGGTGACTAGGGCAGAAGGGATAAAGTGTGTCCTGTCTGGAAATATCCGAAAAACAAGACATCAACACATGACTGGGACACCGAGCTGGTTGCTTGGACGGAGTACGCAGAACTTATAAAAATGTCCCCTGTGTGATGATGTTGATTCCTATAATCAAGAACCAAACTAAAATCGTCTCTCTATTATCCGTATTTCTATTTAGGGAGACGTACGTGATCAAAAAGTATCTGTGCACCTTAGATTACCGTACAGAAAACACATATAGGAGACACTAATCTGTTGGGGATAATTTGCTGATAAATTTCTTCGGACTTTGGAATATATCGTCTGATCTATCCACCACCTTCTCTGTCAGTATTAACGGCCTTTCAGATCTGCTAACGTCACCCATGGAACAGGCCTCCCAGAATTTCATAATCAGCTACCGCTACGCATCACGATTATGAGGTGGTGTGGTCATTTCCATTCTTCTATTCATTTTATTCCTGACTATGTACCCTTTTTACAGCTAAGTGGACTGGAGCGTGCCGATAACTGCTGCTGAACTCGGTACTAAATCCGTGAAAGCGAGGGTTCTACCGTAACCTTGATCAGACATTGAATATTGCAAGATCAATGTTTTCAAAAATGCACACAAATAGATGGAAGACGGATGCTCTAAATAAGCAATTTTTTTAAAAACCTTTTTGTTTTTCCCCTTGATTTATCTATTCCCCAAGGCATTGTGCGTTGCACCGTGGTTTCTATTTTGCGCCTGTCGGCCCAGTGCATCCGACTTCAGCATGCATTTTATGTAAAGGTCTGCTTCCTCCTGCATTTGTCTAAAGGTTTGCTTCCCCGGGGTAACGGCCGCTGCTGTGATGGGGATCGAACCCAGCACCTTCGGTTGTGAGCCATGTCACTTTAACCACTTGCCCACGCCGTCCCCAAACCTTTATCCAAAGGTATTTATCACTATAAGGAAAGTTGAACAAATGAGAGACAACTATCACTGCCTTGATCGAGCGGAGCAAGTGATCCTGTTTGACATGAGAACGGGATTAACAGATTGAATTCCCACTTACATCGGCTAAAATGGGATCCATCATCCATGTGGACATCCGGACAAGCAGCATAGACATCTGAACATATCCTACCAGTCTGATATATGATATTGCACAATGAGCACTGCTCCATGTAGAAGAATTTTCGCAAAGGAGCCCAATGTAAATCAATAAATCCATCAATCAAAACCCTTGAGTTCACAGCGGAGCATAGGTCATGGAACAGCAACTTCCAATTGTGTCCGTCCCCTGCCCTCACGGCCTAAATAGGCCACGTTTGTCCACTTTCCTTATGTTAGACTCCAGGTCTCTCCTCCAAATGTGTCTTAGTATGCCCCTACTGACTTGAAACACAAATCGACATCTACCAATCTTGTGTGGTTCCAGACCTACTTTACGGCCACGAAACCTGGACATTGCTCAAACATGACATATACAAACTAGAGGCCTTCCACATGCGCAACCAGTGGCGTTCCCTGGAAATCCGAAGGCATGACTGCATCCTCAAAGTAGATGTTTCTTCTGAAACAAACCTCCACCCAATCGGAAACACTAGACCGCCTCCGAGTTTCCTTGTTCGGTTGTGTCATACGACTAAACCAGGAAACATCGGCCCATAAGATACTTCCCATACCGTTCCTCAGTGCCAAAGGAATTCCCCCGACCGGCTGGAGACACAGAAGAGATCGTCCCCACACAGTATGGCTCCGGCAGATAGCAGCTCCACTTTCACTAGACTAGGTCTGGAGCCGTGCCGCAACATTGAGCCATAAATGTGGCCGATCGACGCAACGGCCTCAGAGGCCTAAGTGAATTTATCATTTCCATCCCTCTTACACTTCGGACTATATGGTACTACTTCAATTCGAATAAACAGCCGTTAACAGAAATAGGTAGACATCATCCTCTCTTGACCTATGCTTCAATGGGAACCATGTCGATTAAATAATAGATTCACGGGGACATTAACTAGATAATTACGCCACGTAATCCAAATTTGAGATGCAAAAAAAAAAGTGTTTATTAGAATTGTAAAATATATTTTACTTAACTGTCCCACATATCCGTCAAAGCTATATTCCGTATGAATATCCATTGCAGTATGGCATGATATTTTTCCAGATTGTGGTTGGAGATTTTGGTGGCCTACATAAAGCGCTAAAAACTGATACGATTGAAAAAAACACTCATTGCGCGACTCAGGAACCTCACTAACTTAACTTAACTAAACTTAAACAACTTTAACTTCAATTCAACTTGCCTTGACTTAAACTTAAACTTACCGTCTTTATAATGGTTTAGAAGACTCTATCAGAGACTGTATACAACTATTCTTTTATCCTTGAATGAATTAATTGACCCTGCCTCCACTATTTCCTGTCGCAATGTATTCCAAGCATTCACCACTGTCTGACTACAAGGATCATTCCTGGTATCTAATTTGGATCTGTCTTTAATTAATTTGTAGCCGTGCCCTCTTGATCTCGTAGACAGCTATATTTTTAAACAGAACTTGTTAAAGTCTAATTTGTTTTTTCAGTTGATTATCTTATAAAACTGTATTGTTACCTCGAATTCTTTCTATTTCTAGACACTGTAGACAGGTTTTGTATAGTCTTTTCTTATAATTATAATTCTAGAATCCATCTATCAGCTAGCTTTGGTTATAGAGACTTTCCCCTTTTCCCAGTCAGCACTTGTGGGGCCACGTCTTTAAAGGTGGTCTTTATCTCTAGAGACCAAAGTCAATCTTTATCTCTAGAGACCAAAGTCAATCTTTATCTCTAGAGACCAAAGTCAATCTTTATCTCTAGAGACCAAAGTCAATCTTTATCTCTAGAGACCAAAGTCAATCTTTATCTCTAGAGACCAAAGTCAATCTTTATCTCTAGAGACCAAAGTCAATCTTTATCTCTAGAGACCAAAGTCAATCTTTATCTCTAGAGACCAAAGTCAATAGAAGCGATAAAGCTGAAAGGTAAAGGTGCTTGTTTCTCAAAATTCCAAACCCCAAACTCTGGGGTTTGGAATTCCACGAGTTTCAAACGTCACCTGATCTGAGATGAGACCAGCCTTTAGTCATATTGGCGATAGGCGAAAATCATGGAGATCCCGTGTACACACTGTGTACATGAAAGTTGAAAATCGATAGAAATAGGATGTTAGCGACTATCTGACAAAATTAAAAATGAAATTTAAAAAATAATAATAATGGTTAGTAATAGGAAAACATCATAAACTATTAACAATGTGTTTAACAAAATTTAAGTTGTGTTCGAGTCGGGAATTTCAATTTCACAAATATTAGGGTGAATCTTAGAAGACAAATTCATACGTGGTGGAATCATTCATATATCATTCACATATCATTCACATATTGTTCACATATCATTCACATTTCATTCACATATCGTGGTAGCAATATCGTGGAAGCGATATCTAGAGGATAGGAGGTGTGGATAAATATATCAAAATAAGAATGCAGGATTCGAAAAGAGCTTTCATTGTTTTGGGGAACTAAAGAAATTAAGTCCAACAATAAAATAATAGTCTTCATCTCCAACGTCAAATACGTTCTTTTTTGTGGCTCTGAAATATCGAGAACAACAAAACCAACAGCAAAAAACGTTTTAGACTTTCATAAAACAGTGTCCACGCTGAAAAGAAATGCTGAAATGGTATGATAAGGTCACAAACGTGGAACTATTGGAAAGAATCAGACATATGTCAGTGGAACATTATATGAGCAGAAGGCTCTGGCGTTGGACAGGCATATATTAAGGAAACAGTAATGAGGAAAGACTTAGAAAAACCGGCATATAGTGTCTAGAAATAAGAAGAATTTGAGGTGACTTTATACAGGTTTATAAGATAATCAACATAAAGGATAAATTATACTATAACAAGTTTGTTTCAAAATGCAATCACCCACAAGAACAAGAGGACATAACTACAAATTAACTAAAGAAAGGTCTAGATTAGACATCAGAAAATATTTTTTTTGTCAGAAAGGGGTGAATGCATGGAATCCATTCCGACATGAAGTAGTGGAGGCAGGGACAATTAATGCATTTAAGAATAGATTGGATGCGCATAACTCTTAGATCCAGGAAATGTAAATGAAACTGGTTGTATACAGACTCTGCAGAATCTTCTAAACCAGTATAAAGACGTTAAGTCAAGTTAAGTTAAGAAACCAGTTGATATCATTAATGGACAGTCTTTGTTCTGGAATCCCTAGAACAAGAGAAGAAGATATAGGTCAAAGCACAAATAGAGACGAAGGCTCGAGACAAACGTAACGGAATTATTGAAAACGAGACAGATCTGGAACGGATAATTCGCTAAAGGAGAGCTTTATGTAGAAGACATATGCTTCACATGGAATTTACAAAATTTAATCATTCATTTGATTGATTCTGTTTGTCGTACGAAAGTCTCTCTAGATTAGTCGAGGTGCTTGAAGAGATAATTATGAGGCCTGATACACCGACTTAAGTTTGTTTTTAGAACCGAGAGATATATTTAATTGTTGGATTGTGGTCCAGATATTCTTGCCTGGTCAGCAAGATTCTGCGCGAGAGCATTAGAAGGCCAGTCCCCTTTTTTAGTTGGTGGTGGAATATGGGCTTAACAATATGACTGGCTTGGCTTGGCTTGACTTCGTTCGTTCTCAATCTCCCGATATCAAACTCTGAAATGGCTTGAGTAGCAGAATGTAGTCCAGATAACGGAATGCGTTGTGTCGTAGTTTACAGCTTGACTGCGATTTTTACACCTTTCGGTCCAAAATATCCGACTTCAGCTAGCATTTTTTTAGTACCGGGTCCTCTCTTTGATCCCTTTTTCTTAGTAAGTCTGCTCTGATCCAGTCTGTTATCCATGATCACCGCGTGGAGGTGTAGAAGGGTCTTGGCAACTCTGGTTGGCTGGCCCTGACGCTAGCAGTAAGCTATGGATCGCTGACCACTGTAGCTCATGCGCTGCTCAGCATCTTGATCCCGACTTAACAATATGACTTTAAAACATCTTTTAAAACGTAACTCCATTAGTCAATCAAAGTTGAAATGTTTCCAAGAGGTGGTCGTTGGAAACGCCATGCAGTAAGATCAAACACATTGACAGTTTATACTATAATGATGGGTCAGCTAGATGGCAACATGGCAACGAATGGAAGATGGACACTCCAGATCGGTACTTTCTACATGCCTAGTAAATCACAAGAAGGACGCCACTTAATGCAATGCATTCCAAGCATTCACCACCCTGATTAACAAAATATTTCCTAATATATAATCTTGACTTATCTTTAGCTAATTTGTAACTATGCTCTCTTGTTCTTGTATGCGTTTGCATTTTTGAAAAAAAACTTGTTAATATCGAATTTATCCTTTCCGATGATTTTCTTATAAACCTTTATTTAGTCACCTCGAATTCGTCTCTTTTATAGACACCGTAGGACGCTTTTTCTGAGTCTTTCCTCATAACTCATATGCTCTACAGGTCTGTCAGCTCCACAAGAGAAGCCGAGTGACAACATGGCCCTCCCCAACCCATTAATGATATCAACTGTATAACGATGATAGAAACATGAGACGAGCCGGCGAGTGTACGAGTAAGGTCAAAATCGTTATTTGACAGCTAACGACAAAGAAAGAAACATTCTATGATCCATGCAAATAGCACAGCTGCCAGAAAACTTGTAATAATAAAATGTTACACACATTTCCAAGTAACTATTATCGTTGTAGTTTTAGAGACTTAACTATAAAAGTAAAAGTAAAGTATCCCATAGCATTACTGCCGTAGGGATGTGAGGTGTTAGCCATCTCACATTTCAAAGGCTCGGCTATATGAGGGCGGTAGCCATCTCCTCTCCCTCGCCGCTTTTACTTCCCGGACTGAACCGGTACCCATTTAAGGCTGGGTCGACCCGGGAGCCATTGCGGTCTGAAAAACATTACCGCCTCAACTGGGGAATGAACCCAGGACCACTCAGATGCGAAGCCAGAGCGCTAACCACTGCGCTACTCTCCACTTTTTATGAAGTGGCTAACCAGTTTCTTTCCTCTGATTTTACTTTCCTTACACTCAATCTGAGTAGTCAGCCGGGGTATTTGTGAATAGCACCACTGCCTCACAGAGAGCATGTCGTAAGAGGCGATTAACTATGTGACATGGCATAACACCGGCCATGGTTAGGTGATTTGTTAAGATCAGCATAGATCGCACATAACAGGCTGCCGGGTCTACTTTGCTCTAGAGTCTATTCAGATGGACTCGCACTTTGGTTAACCACCCACCGCTGCACTTGTCCAAATACAGCGAAATAATAAACTGCTCGAGCCTAACCTGCCAAACAGGACATCCTTCTCCTGGTTACACCCAGCACATACCAGAGCTGGGACCTGCATCAGCCTCTGTAGAAGTACAGGTCGACTGAGAACACTCAACTTGTGTCCGTTAACAGCCGGGTCGACTAGAATGTGACGTAAACATGTGTTTAACCCGGTTTTTTTTTCCGTAAGAAGCAAGCTATCTTTACTTTACTTAGTCGCTCCTCTTCTACCGTGAGGTGTAGACGTTTTCCAGAGAGAACGCCACACTGCTCTATCCGCGTCTTTTTCCTGGCCTCTTTCCAATCCAGCCCTCTATCACTTAGGGACTTTAGTATGTTGTCTTCCCAACGTACTTTTGGACGTCCTGGGGATCTGCGTCCTTGACTTTTGATCTCTCATGACCGCTTTGGTATCCGAATTTCTTCCATTCTACAGACATGGCCAAACCACTGTAGTTGGGACTGCTCCACTCGTGTCTGCAGGGATTGAACTTCGAGATTGCTACGTATTTTAGCAAGCTATCTGCCACATTGAAACCTGATCGCTGAACGGAAATACGAGATATAATAACAACAGCAATAGGGAATTTTGAAGACCCCCTTGGCAACTGTCAAAAGAAGGAAACTCGCTTGGTACGGTCAGATATCGAGATCAAACGGTCTTGCAAAAACGATCCTCCACGGAACGGTGCAAGACGGGCGACGAAGAGGTCGTCCCAAAAAGAGATGGGAGGACAACATAAAAGAATGGACCAATCTCCGACCAGAGGAGGCACAGGCAGCAACCGCAGACAGAGAAGGGTGGCGTGGTTTTATGAGAATGTTTTTTTGTGTGCCCGAACGACCTCACCGGTTACGGAATGACCTGACCTGATCGCTGAAAGGAGACGTTATACCACCAACAGCTTACTATCTTCAACAAGACAACGCAAAAATTTCCAAACCTCGTTCTACAAATGTTTTAAATCGGCAAAATCACGCAATAAGTAATTTTTAAAGATTGTATTTTAACTGCACAAGAGAGGCACACTGAGATCAAGAAGACAATAGAACACAACACAAAGATAGTAAACCACGTCTTCATTCCGCAATGCAAAAAATAGCGAATTGTTTTTTATTTTAAACTGTATATGGCAGAATAAAATATCGAAATTATTTATTATACATTGAAAAATATATAAAAATTAGTTATTCAAATTCTAAAGGTATATTGAAGTTTCTTATTTAAAATCGAACGATATATCGAATTTTTTCTGTACTGGTTTTTTTTCCTTTACTGGTTTTTTTGTGTGTGTCTACAGGGTGTTTTTTTTCTCTACAGGTTTTTTTGCTCTGCTGAGCTTTTTCTCTACTGGATTTGTTCCTCTACTCGTGTTTTTTAACCCCTACCGGGTTTTCATTCTGAGCAAATGTTTTTTGGTTCACAGTGTTGATCCCCACCTCGCTGCCTAGGCTTCTTGTTTTACACTCTGCTTCCATGAACCTTGGGTGGATGTGGCACGTGAGGTAATGGCCAATATGTTTCTCTTAACCCCCGATGTTGGTCTTGATAACGGAATCAGTAAATGCCGGCCACATCACATTTTACAGAAATGCCCACTCTATAGGGAAATGAGATACCGAGTCTGGCCAGAGGGTGCGGAGATGAGACAAAAGCTATTGGGCAACCCCTCTGACCTGGTGAAGCTTACAAACTTCACCATAGCGACTGGCCTGCAGATATAGCATGACCAAAATATCCTGAACGCAAAGAAGAAAGAAGTAAATGCTGCAGTAAGAAATAGTAAGACGATGCAGCCTTCCAATTCAAAATGCACAAACAATTATAACACAGAAGAGGATGAATCATGGTTTTGGTGTTACATGATTCAAAACGACTAATGTAGCAGAAGGTACAGCGATGTGAATGAGTTGAAAGCAGCCAGTGACTCATTTCAAAGTCGTCTCATGGTTCAGGATGCTACTCCATACAATAAAACTGGATGCACATAGCATTACATTTTTGCGCTCGCCTTATATCTTTATTTCCCAAGGCGGTGTGCGTTGCACTACGGTTTTTATTTTTGCGTCTGTTGGCCAGTGCATCCGACTTGGGGATTCATGTTATGTAAGGGTCTGCTTTCTCCTGTATTTTCTAAGGGTTTACTTCCCCGGGGTAACGGCTGATGCTGAGATGGGGAGCGAACCCAGCACCTTCGGATTTCAAGCCGTGTCACTAAACCATAAGCTTAAGTCGCCCTTCTTATATAGCATTTAATGATTCTCGTTTTAAAATTCTGAGAAATCTCCTTGGACAGAAATGTATTTTTAATGCTGTTAAATGCATTCTTTGTCATCGCAATTCCGTTAACGATCTCACTTTCGCATCTGCATCCGGCGATATTAACTGGGAAGAAAAAACAAACTACAAACATGTTTTTTCTGAGATCACACTAACATACTTAACTTAACTTAACATCTTTATACTGGATTAGAAGACTCTACATAGTCTGTATACAATCAGTTTCATTGAGGTTGGTTTAACCGATGTACTTGTCAATGTTAATAGACTCAAACACTAGAGCAAAACAGATCCGCAGCCAGTTAGGCTCCATATATAGCTGCTCTTAACAAACTAACTCGGGAAAGATACATATAACTTGTGTAGATTTTTAACTTCGATTTTGGCCTGGCAGAGTACGTTAAGTCTAATCTTTTCCATTTCTAACTGCCAGGGAATGTTTAACATGCTGGACACTGAACGGGAAATCGATCTCACTGCCCAGAGATCAGGGGATTTTTACCAGAAGATCCACTGTGATTTGAACCCGCGACCTCCGCCACCCGAGTCGGACACGTTACTTCTTCTTCTTTTCCTTCTTCTGCGCTCGTTCTCAATCTTCCGCTACATCGTCCTGAACATGTCTTTGCAAGTATGAGGATGTAGTCGAGAGAACGGAATGCGTTGAGTCGCTAGTTTACAGCTTCACTGCGATATTTGCACCTTTCGGTCTGACACATCCGTTTTCGACAGTGAGTTGAACTAGAGAAGTTCATACACGAAATTAGTAAATACAGGAAATTACTCAATTTTGTTAATGAGACCTAAAACAAGAACCCAGTAAAATGCACACTTTCTTTTGAAATATCAAAACAATATTAAAATACATTTTTTGTCTGAAACTAAAAAACAAAATTCAGTAAAGTACACTATTCTGTTTATGAAACCTAAAAAAACAATACAGTACACAATTTCTTAACCGGAACTACAAAGTAAGAGTAAAGTACTGAATTTCTTAACGGAAACTGCCTTCTCCCCCCCCCTCCCCCCTCCCCTTTCTCCAACACCCCCAACCCACCTCCACACCCACCCCCCCCCCCCCTCCCCCAACAACAACAACAGCCACAATGGGTGTATATTTCAGCAATCTTAAACGATATCACAGATTTGAATGCATAATGCGGAAGATAGTGTCACTAGAATTCAATGTAGTTATTGAAGAAGGAAATATAAAAACACTAACCAACAAAACATTAGCGAAATAAAAACGGATTCATATGTGTTTTTCTTACCAACTAGAAAAACATCAGTATGGTTTCAACGAAACAAAAAAACTGTAACAATATTTATTGTAGTGTTTCAGTAATGTTATTTTTATTCTGAATTTCAAATCACCTTGAACAAAAACTTTACACTTGCAAACTGAACTTCAACATTTTTATTAGAATAGTTTCAAGTTTGTTTACAGAAATTGCATTAGATGCAATTTGATAGAAATATAATGTGGACATCATTTTATTGGGTTCAATTTGATAGAAAAACAATGTGACATCATTTTATTGGGTTTAATTTGATAGGAAAACAATTTGACATAATTTTATTGGATTTAATTTGAAAGAAAGTCATCGTGAAATCATTTTATTGAGTTTAATTTGATAGAAAAACAATTTGACATGATTTTATTGGGTTTAATTTGATAGAAAAACAATTTGACATAATTTCATTGGGTTTAATTTGATAGAAAAACAATTTGACATAATTTTATTGGATTTAATTTGAAAGAAAGTCATCGTGAAATCATTTTATTGAGTTTAATTTGATAGAAAAACAATTTGACATGATTTTATTGGGTTTAATTTGATAGAAAAACAATTTGACATAATTTCATTGGGTTTAATTTGATAGAAAAACAATTTGACATGATTTTATTGGGTTTAATTTGATAGAAAAACAATTTGACATAATTTTATTGGGTTTAATTTGATAGAAAAACAATTTGACATAATTTTATTAGGTTTAATTCGAAAGAAAGTCATTGTGGCATCATTCGTATCGGTTATTGGATAGAACAGGACTGTCACAATCTTTTCAATGCTTAGTCTTCGAAGGCTCCGATGGATGGGACACACTCAGAGGATGGAAGATGGCAGAATACCAAAATATCTTCTCTAACGGGAATTACAGTTGGGGAAGAGGTCTCGGGGCCGGCCACTACTTCGGTACAAGGATGTATGCAAGCGGGATATGAATGATGCAGCCATTGGTATGGAATTATGGAAACATACGATATGGATCGTGTTACATGGAGGGGCAGGACTACGCATGGAATACAGACAAAGGAGATACTGATTGCTGATAGGCTAAAGACTCGGCGTTTGAGAAGACACGCCATATCATGCAATGCTGCAAACGGTCCTGATTTTTCTTGCACACACTGTGAAAGACACTGCTCTGCCCGGACTGATCTTACGAGTCCCATTCGTTACCGTCATGGACTGTAGTTACATACCTTTATTTAAAATCACAATTACTATCGTCTGACGAGACGGAAAGAGCCAACGAATGAACTTGATGGACAGACAATGTGACATCCTTTGTACTGAGTGTAACTTGATGGACAGACAATGTGACATCCTTTATACTGAGTGTAACTTGATGGACAGACAATGTGACATCTTTTGTATTTAGTGTAACTTTAAAGAAAGTCAATGTGGGTAGATACGTAAGTAGGCCAAGATTATATACAATTTATCAACGCCTTCTAAGGTTAAAAAATGATTGAAACAAGTGAAAAATAATACAACAAAAAAAAACACAACGAAAATATGGATAAGAATGCTATTCTATAAATAAGAACACGAAAATATAAATAAGGACACGATTCAATAAATAAGAACACACCGCCATAATGAACAAAACTATTCTATAAATTAGAATATGATAATACAAATATGAACATTATTCTATAAACAAGAAAACGATTAAATAAATAATAATGCTTTTCTATTAATAAGAATATGATTCTATAAAAAAGAAATTGATTCTGTAAATAAGAATACCTTTCTATAAATAATAATACAATTCTATAAATAAGAACAGACATAATATGACAGAAAAATTAACGACATAATATAGATGAGAACATATTTCTATAAATAAGAAGACGATTCTAAAAATATAATTCGATTCTATAAATAAGAGCACTATTCTATAAATAAGAATACTATTATATAAATAAGAATACAATAATGTCAATCAGAACACGATAATATAAATAAGTATAAAATGTAATACATAAGAATACGATAACTAAGAAGGTGATGCACAGAATAATGATGACGAAGATAATGACAAAATATTAGAAGAAATGGATAATTAAAATAAAAAAATGAAAGAATACGTCGTATACGACGAAGAAGAAGACTTCGAAGACGAGGACAGCGAAGACGAAGGTGAAGAGAGCGAGAAATAAGTAGAGGGAGACCAAAACAAAGTGTGTTATTTACAAAAAGAATGAAAAGTAGAGGACAGCGATGAAGATTGCAAAGAAGATAGGGCAGTGGAGAAGATGGCAAGGAAAAGGTCGACGAGAAGATATCAACAAGAAAATAACGACAAGAAGATAACGACGGATAATAATTATTAACAGAAACAGCACATCTATTTTTCTCGACTGTCCTGTTGTTGTTGTTGTTGTTGCTGTTGTTGCTGCTGTTGTTGTTGTTGTTGTTGTTGAATGCCCACAATGAGTATGCTCACTCTTTCGTGCGCTCTGACAAAGGCCTTAAGCGGCAGATTGCTGTAGTTTTCCTTACATCCCGAGCGTGCCGAGCAAGGTGGACCAATGTCACCTAAGCTGTTGTGTACAATTAGAAGTACAGTCGTGTAAGAATTAAATGCTTTTTGACTGCACTGAAATCTGGTTTTAAACTGCATGTTATGATATAAGCTAAAAGCGCCCTCATCATCATGTGACATGTCCTTTATAGAACGTCGCTCACATCACAGTCTGTCTGAAAGAAACTCGTTTCCTTGCCAAAACTCCAGCTTCCACCACAGTCATACCCAGACATTCCTGGATATTTTGGTGCTATCGTCTTCTTGGTCTACCCTTTCCTCTTTTGCCTGGTACCATACCTTCCATCACCGTTCTCTCAAGACCGTTGTGTCTCTTTATGTGACCAAAGTATTTCCATTTTCTGGCCATAATGGAATTGATAAGCCAGTTCTCCTGTATGCTCAACTCTTGCCAAATGTCTACAGTTGTCTTTTTCTTCGTCCAGGGTATTCTGAGGATCTTTCTGTAACATCTCGACTCGAAGGACTCGATTTTTTTGTCTGGAAATTGTGGTAATCGTCCATGATTTGCAGCCATACACTGCCACAGGAAAAACACAGACTCTCAAAACTTTTACTTTTGTCGTTTTGTTGGTGCTCTGCCATAATTTCTTCAGGCTGTTCAGTCTCTGCATTGCCATGGCTATTTTATAAGCGCCCTAATACAGCGAAAGGACTCTCTGCAACTATAAATGTTATATTTAAACTAAAAAATATCCGTACCCATTGCCATCAGTTATAATTACTATCAACACTTTTTCAGTTTCTTTGTTTTGCATAGGTTTTTAACAAATACGCGCCAAATCTTTCAAAGTTGACCTGTTCTTTTCTATTGAAATTTGTGTGCCTCAAAGTTACTAAAGGATTAATTAGCCAGCAACATGTACAAACTTGCTTATACGACAAATACTACATGAATTGTAGGTTACAGTTGTACCATACGTTGTTCCTTTTGGCCTCTGGTATCACTCGGGCTATCATCATTAGTACAAATAATAAAGATGAATTTAGTATAAATGGTGTACACGAATAAACAAACATTGAATGATTAAACCCGTATAGTAGAGAGATGATTGAAATATAAAATCTTAATCATAGAAAGTTACTGGAGCAAGTCATATATAGGTGTAGCAGAGATACAACATTGTACAGAAACGATTCACATGTAAAGTTCAAGTCACAGAAAGTCACTTGAAAAAAGGAGTCATACAATTTTACTTCAATATTGAAAGATTAAAACTGTATAGCAGAGAAAGGATTAAATGTAGTCTTAATCAAATAATTATTTGTACCTTTCCCCCAGGCCAAGTAAGCGGCAGGAAGTTTAAAAACATAATTACAATGGATAGCCGATAACCTTCAGATACCTAGCAACTGCCAATAACATGCTTGTTTGAATAATAGGATTCAAAGCGTTCTAAATGTTAAACATAGAAAGTCACTTGAAAAAGCTATGTCATATAACTTAAAAAAAAATATTGAAGGATTAAAACCGTATAGCAGAGAAAGGATTTAAATGTAAAGTCTTAATCATAAAAATTCACTCGAACAATCCATACAATGTAACTTAAAACAAATTTTGGAGGATTACAACCGTAAAGCAGAGAAAGGATTTAAATGTAAAGTCGTAATCACAGAAGGGCACTCGAACAAGCCATACAATTTAACTTGAATATTTAAGGATTAAAACCGTATAGCGGAGAAGGGATTTAAATGTAAAGTGTTAAACATAAAAAGTCACTAGACCAAGCAATACAATTCAACTTAAACAAATATTCGAGGATTCAAAACGTTTAGCAGAGAAAGGATTTAAATGTAAAGTGTTATACATAAAAAGTCACTAGACCAAGCAATACAATTCAACTTAAACAAATATTCGAGGATTCAAAACGTTTAGCAGAGAAAGGATTTAAATGTAAAGTGTTATACATAAAAAGTCACTAGACCAAGCAATACAATTCAACTTAAACAAATATTCGAGGATTAAAACCGTTTAGCAGAGATAAAAAAAAGTGTTCAAAACATACTGAAGTGTGCTGTCCTAATCAAAGAAAATCACTAGAATAAGTCATACAATTTAACATAAACAAAGAAATAAACAAAACACAACAACGACATTCTGGAACTTACTTTTCGGTGGAATTCGGGAAGACGTTGACATGGTCCCTCGTGTTGTCTCACCGGTTACTCTTTAATGGGAAGATTTGATTCTGTTAAAGATCTACAGATCCCACACTCTAGATCGTATAATGTGTGCCAGTGATTGTTTGTCTTCAATAAACTAAAAAAAATACGAAGATGTGTTTTCACAATGACAATATTATCGTTAAAAATGAATTAATCCACTTTAAAGTAAAAACACGATACTGAAAAATGAGATTATATTTCTTAAGAAAATAACAATCGACTTCACATCACGTTGAAAATATATGAACCATTATAATAATACGTTTGGACATTAGTTTTCAAACTATTCTTTAAGAAATAAAATTAATGCAAATATTTTACGAGCCTAATTTCGTCAAGAAATACTACGTTTTTAATGTAAAATATACAATAGTTTTCAATGGGGAAATAGATGTAAATATTTGTAAAAATTTTTATAATTTTTTTTTTACACCCACTTTGACTTATGTGCAAGTTGAATGAATTATGGCGCTTCAAGTTTGAGTTGTGATGCGGCAGAGTCCAAGCCTCAACCGCTTAAATGCGTGATCAGATGACCTTAGAGGATTCATGTGTTGAACAGACTGGCCTGAAGTATCGATCAATTTTCCCAATGACATTGGCTGATTGGAGGAGGAGTGAGGAAAATTATCTGCCCTTTCACGCAAAAACACAGGCCGGTTGTCTGGAATCAAAATGGGCGGAGCCAAGAGACGTCGAAATGCTATCACGGCACGTGACAGCTTAATGACAGCTGCGACTATTTCTTGTGATGACAGGTGGTGAATTTAGTACACGATTGATCTACAGTGTAAATATACGTACAGATTACAGGAATACTATTCTGAAATTAGCACCTGAGTTGAACATAACGGGGGTCTTACAATCTACCAAACATGTCACAGAAAGCTATAAAACAGTGTTGTGAATGGGACTAGCATTCTCATGATGAAATGTTGCTACTGTCGTTAAAAGCTACTCGTTATTTCCCTCTTGGCGGCGTTTCGTTTGAAGCGAGTTACAATTTATTTTTTAAGTGACGTGCCAGTTTGCGCGCTATCATGCAATATTTGTTTTTTTTTCCTTCTTTTTTGTTCTTGTTTTTTCTTGTATTTTCTTTTTAATGTCACTTGTACTTGAGCTAGGTAATGTTGACGACTTTTTATGGTGACGGGTTATAGTTGCTTTGATCACATTCCAAAACATACTTGAAAAGGTAGACCATGGTCCTTTTGGCTGTATTGCAATTATAAGCCTCATTTTAAGCTCAGCAAAATGTGGATAACATTACTGATCCCCACCTGGCTAGCAAGACTGCTACGAAACAGCCTTGTTTCCAATGCCAACTGTTTGGAAGTGAGATGGGGGTCTTGATCAGTATATTTCCTCTGACCCTAACTAATATAGTCTGACCAGACGTTACTCTCCTCTCCCTACACGCCATGCTATGCCCATATTTTCAAGACCAAGGGGGTCACTAGAGGTGATGTGGTCAGCATGTGGTCTGACGTCTTTACTTCCCAGTCTTTTAGTGGTACCTAATTATTTAGCCTGGATCAACTCATGAACCATTTTTGACCCAAAAATGTCCTGCACACATTGAGGGTTGAACCTCGACCGGTCTGCTGGAAAGCCAGTACACTAGCCACTAGAACACTAGCGTAATTGTTTTTCCCATTCCTCTTATTTCTCTAATCCTCAAGGCGGTGTCCGTTGTACTGTAGTTTTTATTTTGTGCCTATCGGCCCAGTGTATCCGACTTCAGCATGCATTTTATGTAAAGGTCTGCTTTCTGCTGCATTTTCTAAGGGTTTACTTCTCCGGGCTAACGGCCGGTGCTGTGATGGGGATCGAACTTAGTACCTTGGGGTTGTGAGCCGTGTCACTTAACCACTAGCCCACGCCGTCCCTCCTCCGCGTTAAATGACTCTTTTTATATCCTGAGACAGAGGGGACGGTGTGGTTAAGTGGCACGGCTCGCGACCCGAAGGTGCTGGGTTCGATCCCCATCACAGCACCGGCCGTTATCCCAGGGAAGCAAACCCTTAGAAAATGCAGGAGGAAGCAGACCCTTACATAAAATGCAGGCTGAAGTCGGATGCACTGGGCCGACAGGCGCAAAATAAAAACCACAGTGCAACGCACACCGCCTTGGGGAACAGAGAAATAAGGCGAACGCAAAAATAAAACAACAAAAAATAACAACAACCCCGAGACATATTGATGAAAGTGTATGTTAGTCCCCCTGGCTGTAGTGCATCACACGTTGTGAGTACATCTGCTCAATTATAAGCAACAATGGAGATTGTCTGAAGGAAGTCAGACGTAGAATGGCTATGGCAATATAGAGGTTGAATAAAATGAGACATTTATGGCAGAATTCTCATAAAATGACGAACATAATAATCCTACAAACCTGTATGTTCCCGATGGCAACGTATGGACGTGAAACGTGGACAACCACAAAAACACTTAATAAAAGGTTTGAATCATTTGACCTAAAATGCTACAAGAGGGTGCTCAAAATACCTTGGAAAACGAAAAGGTAAAAGCAGATAGGTTAAAAGTACTGGATATCGACTTAAGTTGGTTAGTAAACAAAATTTTGTCCATAAGGATAAAATAATTTGGCCATATCAAACGTCATAATGGCCTAGAGAGAACGATTTGGGAGGGAGGGAGATGTGGTTCCTGGAAAGTGGGACAGAGGCAGACCTAGAAGGAGATGGGCACAGGACATCCAGGAGGACCTGCAGATGACAGCGCCAGAGGCGGTAGGTCTGGCTAGAGATCGATAGCCTTACAGACTGGCTATAGTGAAGTGACTTAACTTAACTTAACGTCTTTATACTGGTTTAAAAGACTGTGCAGATGCTGTATACATCCAGTTTCATTTGCATCACTTTGCTCTAAAAGCTATGCGCATCCAATGTATTCGTAAATGCATTAACTGTCCTTGCTTCCACTACCTCCCGTGGCTATGCATTCCAAGCATTGACCACCCTCTGACTAAAAAATATTACTTAATATCTAATCTGCACCTCTCTTTAGTCAACTTGTAGCTATGCCCTCTTGTTCTTGTGGGTGGCTGTATTTTTAAAAAAAACTTGTTTTAGTCTAATTTATCAATTCTGCAATGTTCTGTGAAGATGATGATGATCGCTGTAGTAAGATACAAAGCTTCTCAGTAGGATTACGACTTTGGGCATTACTATGTCCATTCCCACCTCGTTGACCAGGCTTATGTAGCCTATTTGCAATTAAAAAAACGTTAACGTGAAATAGACACGGGATAAGTCTAATTGGCTTGACCCTGACCTGAGTGACCTGGCCTGAGTGATCCTGACCTGAGTGACCCTGACCTGGGTGACCCTGACCGGAGTGACCCTGACCCGAGTAACTCTGACCTGAGTTATACTGACCGGAGTGACCTTAACCTGAATGACCCTGGCCTGAGTGACCCTGACCAGAGCAACCCTGACCTGAGTGACCCTGACTTGAGTAACCCTGGCCTGAGTGATCCTGACAGGAGTGACCCTGACCTGAGTGACCCTGACCTGGGTAACCCTGAACGGAGTGACCCTAACCCGAGTAACTCTGACCTGAGTGATCCTGACATGAGTGACCCTGACTTGAGTGACATTGACCTGGGTGACCCTGACCGGAGTGACCCTGACCCGAGTAACTCTGACCTGAGTTATACTGTCCTAAGTGACCTTAACCTGAGTGACACTGACCAGAGCAACCCTGACCTAAGTGACCCTGATCTGAGTAACCCTGACCTGAGTGACCCTGACCTGAGTAACCCTGACCAGAGTGAACCTGACCTGAGTGACCCTTACCTGAGTGACCCTGACCTAAGTCGTATTTACCTCATCATTTCATGCAAAAAAATATGATTGAAACCGTCACTAGAAATGCTCCGATTCAGCGATCACCTGTAAAGGGGTCCTATGCGCTACATGAAGCGGGCGTGAGATACACCGTCATTATCTACTTGTGTTGACTGGCATATTTAGGAACACATTGTGTTATATTGCATTCTACAGTAGACATTTGGGAAGGAAGACTAAAGGTCTGGTCATGCCCTAAAAAAAGACAAATGCCGCCGTCCATCGTAGACGATGATGGCATAATTAATTTTGCTAGCGCTATTTTTAGTAAGGGTTAACTGCGCTACTTTTATCCTCACTCTCTCGTCCTGTGCCGCCTGACCCCAGTGGCAAGTCAAGGACAATACGTCTAGGGGCGGCTACGAGATGCAGGGGACATACTCATCAAACATGTTAGTCAGGGTCTGACTTTTATTTTTAGTTGTAAAGAATGCCGACCAGTACCAAATCTCGCTGCATTGGCTTACCTAACAGTAAGTGAGGTTCTATTCTACAACTAGGTGTACTGGGAATTGTCGATACCTGAGGCGAACTTGAAACCATGGCAGAGTGAAGCCACTCACAACTCATGGCTAACATACAGCTATACATAACAATAGTAGCAGCAGACGTGTCACCGATATTTAGACGTGTAAGGATCTTTATTAAAGAAAGGACAAATAAAAAAGGGATACATGCACACTTGCAAACAAACACAACGCAGTGATCAAAGCCGAACAAACATAATCTAATAAATAAATATATAATTTCAACGACTTGAAGCAATCATAGTTTTTATTATTGCAATATTGTGTTTGTTTTTCTTATGCAGTCATGTGACACTCAGCGTAAAAAATGGCGGCATATATTGACATAACAACTGTTGCCAATTGCAGGCGAATGTTGTGACAACATCGGACTTCTGCTGCGAAATGTGATATCACATGACTATATAGTCCAATCATGACATAGCACACGCTGTCCGAGTTGGGACACACATGTAAGTAGTTGACTGGGGCTGTGTTGCGTTCTATTCTAGTCAGGCAGCTGGCTTTCTTTCAGCTTCAATAATACTATTTCGGTATAGTAACGAGCTTTGTTTTGCAGATGATCAGAGCATTATATTTCATCAAGATGAACATAACTTCTAAGAATATCTTAATTTCTTTGGCAATATCAGCGGTAGATATAATAATGAGCAAAGACTCAGACAATAAAAATCAGCAGAATAAATAAAACACTAAATATTCAGGCGAAAACCACATAACAAACAACTCAGAGAATTAAAATACTTGGGTAGCGTTTTCACGCAAGACAGAAAGATGAATAGAAAGGTGGAATCAAGGATACAGAAAGTAAATGCGGTTTTCTATCAGCTCTCTCAATTATTAAGACACAAACACATCCCAGTGGAGACAAAGAGATACATGACAAACAATATTTCGGTATTGACTCTCTACTACCAATATCCGACATGGACTCTTCACCAAGGCACAATTAAGAAAAATAATGGTATGCCAAAATGAGGTGTTTGAGAAAGGCTGTCAGGTCACAATGAGGGACAGAGTACGAAACGAAGTAATCAGACACAAGATGGGTGCGTGGAATACGTGGAAAGGCAGAGAATCAAATGGTTTGGAAAGCTGACAAGAATGAAACCAAATTTAGCAGTTGCGCGGATTTACAACACCAAACAAGAAGATTACAGAGCAAAAGGGAGACCAAGAAAAGATGGATAGACGGGGGATGTAAGACACCGAAGAGACACCGAATGACAACAACATCGGCAGAACTTCTGCAACGCGAAAGAAAATGACAACTCCCGGCATAAGTGGATAGAAGGTGGCGATGATGATCTGAGCACCTCGTGTGATGCTAGCGTGACAGACAGAGCGGTTCTACTTCAAAGCGCCTCCCAGTAGGTGACGTCAATGTTAAAGTTTCTCAGATACTTTTTTAATGATTCTCTGCAGCACTTCTTGTTCCCCCCATGAATGACTTCTTAACTTAACTTTACTTAACTTAACTTAATTCACCTTAACTCAACTTAACGTCTTTATACTGGTTTAGAAGACTCTGCAGAGTTTGTATACAACCAGTTTCATTTGCATTACCTTGCTCTAAAAGCTATGGGCATTCAATGTATTCTTATTCTTGTTCCCATACCTTTTGGAAGAACTGGTGTAGCATCCCTGTGGTGTCCGCCATAATATTCTCCAAGGGGTTCCATCTGGTCCTGAACCTCTTGCTATCATGACATTGCAAGACAAAAGACCAAAATAAATGTTAAAATTATGTTGTCTGACACCTAAGGCTTCTCATGTATATTTGGATACGAAGATTATAGATTACAGGCATTATCTGATATAACAATCTAACATAACCACACACAAAAAATGTAACAGATCTTAGCTGTGTAGATTTATTAGGGATATGATTTTAGAGATGTTTTATTAAAGTTAGGAAGGTTGGGAGTAGATCACTGGTAGTTAGTAGTCACTCATTTTTCTTATAGAATTGAGCTAAGAATACTACCCAGTACAGATTTTCTCAAATCTCGACTAGGAATGCATACCGTTGTTTTCAAAGCCACGCAGGTGTTGATCTACGTAAAATAGACGTGTATTTGCGTAATGCCTAGATGCCTGTTACGGCGTGATCAGTAGTGAAGTCAAAACCGAACATGCTATTGCCAAGTTTTAAAACACAATCTCGGGTAGAAAAACCTAGGTACGAGATCAGAATTCCAGCGTCGTTAGCACACCACGTGATCTGGGAAAAGCCGCGGATATAGATAGCTTGGAAAGCCCGAATCATTCCGGAGCGAGCAGTTGAGAGAGCAAAATCGTCTTGAGATAGCGGTTGAGAGAAAAGGAGATCCACAAACAAAGAGACTACAGGCGAGTCTTGAGAAAGCAGTTAGATTTTGGAGCCCAGAGTGAGAGGAGCAATTAGGTTCGGTCAGCAATAAATTGCCAGAGATGGTGAGAGCGGTTTTGACAGACAATATTTTACAATGAGAGTCCAGATGTTCAGCAGTAAAGCAAGGAGATGTAAATAGTAATTCAATTGATGTTTCACATAGCAAGTGTTAGAAACATATATAGTAGTGCGCCACGAGTGACACGCAGAAGGTAGGCATCTTTGATACTATTATCCACATCGCTGATGAGATTATCAGGGTCGAATTCCAGTAAATTTATCTCAGCAGAGATATATTTCATAACAGCCTCTTCAAGCAGTGACTACTCAGATTCGTTTAGTAAGTAGTCGTTAACCAATTTACCAAGCGTCTGAGATCTCGTCTGAAAGTTAGACAGATCCTAAAGTGTTGAAGTACGTCCACTAGCGACACATAAACTTTGAAGCCCCACACGCGCTGGTTGATACAATAAGGAGCATATTGTGTTGGACGAGTTACCTGAATGGTACACAAGTGTTTAGCAGAAATATGTCAAGAATCAGCGTCTAACAGAAGTGTCTCAAGAATCAGCGTCTTACAGAACTGTCTTAAGAATCAGCGTCTTACAGAACTGTCTCAAGAATTAGTGTCTAACAGAAGTATGTCAAGAATCAATGTCTAACAATAGTGTTTCAAGAATCAGCGTCTAACTAGAGATATATTTGACTACCACAACGATTCAACACTTCAACAGTCACTGCGAGCCACCGTCGACGAGGATAACAGGACCACGGACGAATCACCTGGGTTTAAGAATAAACACGAATCTTCAATTCTGTAGCAATCAAGTTTTAGTTTGTCAATCAAGTTCTAGTTTCGTTAATCAAGTTGTAGGAGTGTTTTAGCAAGCGTGTGAGAGAATTTAATTCGATAGAAATGTATTGTTAGTATTAATAAAGAATATGTTCTATTGTGTTTTCATTTAAATAGTGATACTTGAATACGTTTGAATGTGCATAGAGTTAGTGCAGACACATTTCACCATCTTCTACGGTATGTCAGCAAGCTAGAGCTGTTACAGTAATATAACATAACATAATATAACATACTCTAAGTATCTAACACTCCATACCCGACAGAAGTTTCTGCTAAAAAAACTACATATTCCGTAATATACCATAATACAATATATTATCCCGATTGTCCGTCTGGGTCTTTGTGTATGACAAGGAACAGAATGACACAAATGCCCCACAGACAGCATGTCGTAAAAGGCGACTGTGTGATATGGCATAAAACTGGCCATGGTTTGGTTAAGAGCAACATAGATGGCGACTAACATGCTGTGGGTCTACTTTGCTCTAGTGTTTGGGTCTATTAAAATGGACTCGCACATCGATCGGTTAACCACCGTCCATAACGAAGTAATAAGCTGCCTGAGCCTAACCCGCTGAGCAGGAAATCCTCCGCCCAGCTACATCAAGGTCACCCCAGAGGTGAGACCTGCACAGAAACATCCGCCGCTCAAGAAGTACAGGTTGACTAAGACTAAGACAACGTATCATTATATAATAAACAACTACATTACATAAAATAATGTTAGAAAATGTAATATAACAATAAACAATAAATTATTAAAACATAACGTTGTAAAACATAATATTACATAATATACAATAAATAATAAAACAATATAACACAACATAAAATAACATAAAACAAAATAATATAAGGGGGAGAAAGACAGAGAAATGGAAAAATACAAAGAAGAACAGAATAAGACCCAAATGAAAAAATTGAGAAAAAAAAGAGTGATAAGAAGCGAGAAATTATAGATAATGAGAGCTAAAGAAAGGGAGAGAGAGAGAGAGAGAGAGAGAGAGAGAGAGAGAGAGAGAGAGAGAGAGAGAATAGTGCAATTACCTTAATATAACATAATTTCTTCAATCGCTGGAGCTGATGAAACGTAGATCCATCACTGCATTTGTCTTTCTTAACTAGCTTTTGATAATACCTAAACTACTGAGATCGCGTGATCACGAACAGAGACATGTCCACGCCAGCAACATTGATACCAAGCCAGTACTGCAGTTCAAATACCTAGGTAGGCACCAAAAAGGGTAGTGGTGCAGTGGGTTCCATCTCACTGCAACATCCAAGGCAACGAGGAGGCAGACAGACTGGCAAAAGAAGGTGCAAAACTACCACAACCAGATACTAGTATGACATACGAGGAGTCAAAACGGCTTATTAGAGCTAGATACATGACCAAATGGGAAACCGAACATACTGGCTACACCAAAAACGATGCCTATTACCAGTTGAACAGAAGAGAGCAGGTCGTGGTCTGCAGACTTCGCACTGGCCACAATAGACTGAGGTACCACCTATTCAACAAATTGAAGATAGGTGGCACCGACGAATGCCCGTGTAGTACCGGGAAAATGACCGCTGAGCATTTGCTGCAAAACTGCCCGACATACGAGGATCAGAGAGAGCAGATGAGGCCATCACCAGTGGCAACACTAGACAAGCTCTATGGCAGTGTCGACAGCCTTAGGATGACCGCTGCCTTTTTCGAAAAAATAATGGTTACTGTCTGACTGCGTACGATGAAGAAGAAGAAGAAGAAATACCTAGGTAGGATGTTCATTAATGACGGCAGAGTTGACAGAGAGATCGTACATAGAAATCAGAAAGCGAACAGTGTACATTATTAAAAAAATGCATCGATTCTGATTCAATCTAGAGTGTTTCTTTCAACTAAAAAGTGGCAGTAGTAATAGTACTAGCCCCTTTCAGTCATGATATGACTTAAAGGGGTCAATTAAAAATAACAAACAATCAAACAAACCCAGCACATTTGTACTTCGCTGCGTGGAAGTCGTTTCACTTCTCTGTGTTTCAAAATCTTCTATCGCCAAGCACGATGTGGCCCTTTAGGGTACATCTTCACTTGAATAGGTCTGCAGCTTCGTCTTCCTAGGATGTTAGATTCATGTCCAGGGTCTTCATATCCCATTTGGCTTGGCTTCGTTCGTTCTCAATCTCCCACTACCAAGCCCTAAAAGGGTTCAAGTAGCATAATGTAGTCCAGAGAACGGAATGCGTTGTGTCGTAGTTTACACCTTGACTGCGATATTTGCACCTTTCGGTCCAATACATCCGACTTCAGCAAGCATTTTTTCAGTACCGGGTTAGCATTCCCTCTTCGGTCCCTTCTCCTTAACCAGTCTGCCTTGCTGCAGCCCGTTATCCAGGATCACCGCGTGGAGGTGTAGAAGGATCTAGGCAGCTCTGTTTCGCTGGCCCTGACGCAAGCAGTCAGCTATGGGTCTCTGACCACTGCAGCTCATGCGCTGCTCAGCATCTTGATCCCATATCCTATTTAAACACATATTTGAACCTCTACTGTTGTCGGCAAACTGTACTTTTGTCATCCGCATACTGTCCATAAAGGATACCTTTGAGAATACGACCATTTTCTATGCAACGAACATGGCCAAGATCCTAGTCTTCGCTGTCCAAGGAGAGTGTACCTACTTGAGAGATCTGTGCAAGAGTACACCACAGCATTTGTTACTTTGTTCAACCATGTAATTCCAAGAACGGATCGCCAAAGGTTGTAGGTGCTAAGTCTGTGCTATTATTTGGCATAGATCAGAGTATTATATCCCACCACTATATTCTCCAACCTAAGGCAAATGCAGACAAAGGCCGCCGTCCATGGTAGACGATGATGGCATAATTAATTTTGCTAGCGCTATTTTTAGTAAGGATTAACTGCGCTACTTTTTATCTTCACTCTCTCGTCTCGTGCCGCCCGATCCCAGGGGCAAGTCACGGACAAGACGACTAGGGAGCGACTACGAGATGAAGCATCACCTGATCACGAGGCCGATGGCTTAAACACTTCGCCACCGAATCCCCTAAGAGGAGTCTGATAAATGCACTGTTTATTCCTATATTGTGTCTCCGGTCGACGAGGAAGAAGCTGACAACGGCGTCAATGTATCGACAATGTCTCTGGCACTCATAGAAAGTTATACCTAACAACAGCACAAACTTCTCACTTGGCTATAGCAAGCAATGTACGCATCCCGTATCTTTATGACGCCTCACGGGAAACGCAGTAGGATATACCGCCTCTCTGCAATGTCTCATACAAGAGCAGTAGGACATTCCTCCTCTTAATAACGTCTCAGAGCATGAACAGTAGGGCATCCCGTCTTTCTGCAACGTCTCAAGCTGTAAACTACCACACACCACACGCCTTTCTCCGAACAACATCCAGCTACTTGCAGAGTCCTTTTCAATGCCTGATAGCGGGAGATTGCGAACGAACGAAGAAGAAGAATAGTGTACAGTTACGCAATTAAGAGATAGATTTACAAGTGTATTGGGACCAGGTAAGGGCCAAGATACAGCAGTGCATGAGCTGATAGCAGCCAATGACTCTAAGATGACTGCGTGCAACAGGTTCAGCCATCTATAAGTGATAAGACCCCCCCCCTCCCCACCTGGCGGCCATGTAAACTGCATGGAGACAAGTGCATGGAGACTAGTGCATGGAGACAAGTGCATGGAGACTAGTGCATGGAGACTAGTGCATGGAGACTAGTGCATGGAGACTAGTGCATGGAGACTAGTGCATGGAGACTAGTGCATGGAGACTAGTGCATTCTGTCAAGAGATAGGGGTCATAGTGCGAAGACAAACTTACTACGCAAAAGCGCCAGCTGGATTCAGATTTGTCGGGTCGAAAGAGGAGATATCAGAGCCTCTGTAAACTACAACACGACCTCACAACATTTTCAGGACGAATACCGAAAAAGAAGGAAGAAGATGAAGAAGAAGATGAAGAAGAAGACATGAGATAACACCGGTCATGATTAGGTGGTTTGTTCAGAGCATCACAGATGGCGCCTAAACGGCTGCGGATCTACTCTGCTCTTGTGCTTGAGTCTATTAAGATGTGTAGACACATAGATGAGCAACCCTACAAGAAACTGGTTGAAAACAGACTCTGCGGGGTCTTCTACATCAGTATGAAGATGTTAACTTAAGTTGAAGAAGAAGAAGAAGATGAAGAAGAAGAAGAAGAAGAAGAAGAAGACGAATAAGAAGAAGAAGAAGAAGAAGAAGAAGAAGAAGACGAAGAAGAAGAAGAAGAAGAACCAGAAGAACAAGAAGAAGAAGAAGAAGAAGAAGAAGAATCAGAAGAATCAGAATCAGAAGAAGAAGAAGAAGAAGAAGAAGAAGAAGAAGAAGAAGAAGAAGAAGACGAAGAAGAAGAAGAAGAAGAAGAAGAAGAAGAAGAAGAAGAAGAAGAAGAAGAAGAAGAACCAGAAGAACAAGAAGAAGAAGAACCAGAACAACAACAAGGAGAAACAGAAGAAGCTCAGGTTAGAATCAAGTTTATTTTTAAAATGAATGAAAAAAAGTTTTAGTAATATGAGTTCTCTGACACTTTATATATATGGATGGATGGATGGATGGATGGATGGATGTATGAATGAAATGAATAAATTTATTCAATGATTGACTACACTTGCAACAACATTCTGCCACCATTTTCCTTGCTAATCGATTCAGGAGCAGGTAATTCCCCGGAATTCACGACGTGTTTGGTCAGGTCCTAATAATTTAACATAATAACTTCCCAATGATAATCTCCCCTGTTGCAGACACTACCAGTTTGAGAGATCTGGTTGTGCTGTACCCGAGACAAAATGACAGCGCTAATCATTCTTCCCGCCAGTCGCTGATGAGGGTTGTGATGATGGTTTTGATGGTGCTGTCGACCGTTTTTGTTAGGAGAGGTTGTGAACAAACGCAGGTGTCCAGAAGTGGCAGCAAATGGCGAGAACGAAGAACGGCTACGCCAGAGGGAACAAGAGCGGACAATTTCTGACAAAATGACTATTGATTTGTCAGAGTTCTCTGTCTTCGATCCCTGGCCTTAATGGCGAAAAGGAAGCCTGCATTTGTGTTGGGTTCAGGAAGAAAACGGCTAAAATAAAATGGTCCAAGATTAGGGGGTATGACATATGTATAAATGGAGCGACAAGCGGTAGAAGTAGTGTATAGAATGACGGCCGTTTTATCAGTGACATGAACATGTGAATCCTTCATATGCAAGTATTTAATGGTCTCTGTTTTTGAAATTTCTGGTCCTCGAGGGTTTGAAAATGTTATTAATTACGGCAACTTGCTTGGATGACGAGCTCTTAATTAAAAGCTTGGCTGATCGGAATTCTTCACTGTGTTTTTGTATGTGCAGATGTGTGAGTAGTGTTCTAGTGAGGTTTGTGGGTGATAGAGGCGAGAATAGGTCCACTGCTACACTGGTTTCTTGTCATAAACTGGGACTAGCCGTGCGGTCTAGCTTCATCTATAGAATAGAGATTCTCCCTCTCTATTTCTCTCTCTCTCTCTCTCTCTCTCTCGCTAGCTGTAGGATCTAGCTCCATCTATATTATAGAGATTATCTCTCTCTTTCTGTCTTTCTCTTTCTCTCTCTCTCTCTCTCTCTCTTGCTAGCTGTGGGATCTAGCTGCATCTATAGAATAGAGATTCTTTCTCTCTCTCTCGCTGTCTCTTTCTCTCGCTAGCTGTATGATCTAGCTCCATCTATAGAATAAAGATCTCTCTCTCTCTCTCTCTCTCTCTCTCTCTTTCTGTCTCTTCATCTCTCGCTAGATGTATGATCTACTGTAACAGTTCCCGCCGGAGCAAGGGGAGTTTAGGATGCATGAACATGTTAACGCCTAAAGCTACCTGAATGCATGTCAAGGTCACTCACCGTCTCAGCAAAGGAGAACAGAGTTGGGTTAAGGAATGTGGACAGATAGAAACTGACCACTGGCCTTCCGATTTTGGTAGGGGGAGATTGATTGACAGACGAAATTGGCAACGGGGCTTGCTGCGAGAGAATGAGTGACAGGTGTGCAAAGTGTTTCGTTCCAATTGGGATTGAAGATGACCATCACCTGAGATCGATTGGTCAAGCTCTGGCCTTGCTTGAGGATATATAACTCGAGACAAAGTTTAGCTCAAGGGGGCTGGAGAGAGAGAGGCTGTATGGAGGAGGCTGGAGAGAGAGAGAGAGAGACTGAATGTAGATAGTGTGTTTAACTCACCGACTTTAGATAGAGGAGCGATTGATAGACGGTTGGACGAATGTTTAGTGATAGAACAGGATCGCTCAAATAGGTGTGTGAGTTTTGCATTAATGGATAATCTGAAAGTGTGTTTGTAAGCAAGGACACATTGTGAGCGAGCTATGTCGAGATCGCCCGCCTGAGGGGATTTCAGTGAGGAAGAGTATTTGATAAGGTGTGTTGAAGACGCAGTTAAGGCGATGTGTGTGTGATGCAATTTCAAGGCAATAGAACTGTTTTTTTTTTAGAAAGTTGGGAATTCCATCAATAGCTAATGCTTACAATTCCCGTTTTAGTAGAATGTTTAGTTAAGATATGTATTATATTGTGTTTGTAATTTCTCTACTCATTCTATGATATGAGTATGATATAATAAATATGCCACCTGCTGTGTGATATGTCATTTACTGAGTATGGTCATGATGATGTGGATGAGTGTGAGAATGTTCTAAGTTAGATCGCGGCCAGGGCAAAGAAATAGAGGATCTGCTACACTACCTCCATCTATAGAATAAATATATATATATATATATATATTTCTCTCTCTCTCGTTCTGTCTCTTTATCTATCGCTAGCTGTATGATCTAGCTCCATCTATAGAATAAAGATATCTCTCTCTCTCTCTCTCTCTCTCTCTCTCGCTAGCTGTATGATCTACCTCCATCTATAGAATAGAGATATATCTCTCTCTATCTCTCCCCCTCTCTCTCTCTCTTTCTCGCTAGCTGTGGGATCTAGCTCCATCTATAGAATATAGATTATCTCCTGTCTCTCTCTCTCTGTCTGTCTCTCTCTCTCGCTAGCTGTAGGATCTAACTCCATCTATATCATTTATATTGTCTCTCTCTTTCTCTCTATCTCTCTCGCTGGCCTTGAGATCTAGCTCCATCTATAGATTATCTCTCTCTCATTCTCTGTCGTTCTGTCTCTCTCTCACTCTCTCTCTCTCTCTCTCTCTTTCTCCCAAGCTGTGTGGGTTAGCTTCATCTATAAGAATATAGATTCTATCTCTATCTTTCACTCTATCTCCATCTCTCTCTCTCGCTCTCTCACTAGCTCTGGGATCTAGCTCCATCTATAGAATAGAGATTCTTCCTCTCTCTCTCTCTCTCACTCTCTCTCTCTATCCCTCTATGTGCATGTGTCTCCGTGAATCAAAGGTGAGAATAGGCAGACTGCCACACTGAGACATGTCATAGTCTATGACTGCCAGCATGATCTATCTTAACGTTCAACGTTCAGATTCTCTGTGTGTGTGACACAAACTTGAATAGGCCAACTGCCACACTAAGACCATGTCGTACAATATAACAATAAACGTGATCTATCTAGATCTATAAAGTCAAGATTATATGTGTGGGATACAGGCAAAATAGGACAACTGCTACACTGACAGCATGACGTAAGAGGAGACTAAGAGATTAGTTCAACCCATTTCAGGCTAAAAAACTTTCTATGTGTCATCTAGAAAAGAATCGGACAGCTGCCACACTGACAGCATGACGTAAGAGGCGATTAAGAGATTAGTTCTTCTTCTTCTTCTTCGTTCGTTCTCAATCTCCCACTACCGAACCCTGGAAGGGTAAGTAGCAGAATGTAGTCCAGAGAACGGAATGCGTTTTGTTGTAGTTTACAGCTTGGCTGCGATATTTGCACCTTTCGGTCCAACACATCCGACTTCAGCAAGCATTTTTTGAGTACCGGGTTAGCATTCCCTCTCCGATCCCTTCTCCGTAGCCAGTCTGCCCTGCTGCAGCCTGTTATGCAGGATCACCGCGTGGAGGTGTAGAAGAGAATGGGACAGCTGCCACACTGACAGGACGACGTAAGACGCGACTAAGAGATTAGTTCAACCCATTTCAGGCTAAACAACTTTCTATGTGTCATCTAGAAGAGAATGGGACAGCTGCCACACTGACAGCACGACGTAGGAGGCAGTTAGTAGTTTGACTCAACCATTTTTGGAAAAGAAAACTCTTCACATATCATAGAGACGACAAAGAGACATCTGCCACACTTTTAACATGCCGCGGGAGGTGACTAGCATAGTTGTCTAATCTTTCGTAAAAAATTAAAAATAAGGCGAAGCTTCGGCGGTAGTGCAGATTCAAAGAAAGTGTAAGGGGGGCGGCGTGGCCTAGTAGTTAAGTGGCATGGCTCACAACTCGAAGGTGCTGGGTTCGATCCCCATCACAGCACCGGCCGTTACCCTGGGGAAGCAAACCCTTAGAAAATGCAGGAGGAAGCAGACCGTTACATAAAATGAATGCTGAAGTCAGATGCACTGGGCCGACAGGCGCAAAATAAAAACACAGTGCAATGCACACGGCCTTAGGGATTAGAAAAATAAGGCGAACGCAACATTTTTTTTCTTTTTAAAATAACAATAAAGTGTCAAATAGTAAATATAGGTATGTTGAGACACGGTGCTAGAACACAAACAAAACCTGCGTCATCACACACAAGTCTTCATTGTTAACTTCTGTGTTGTGGGTTGTCCCTGATGAAAACATCTGTGTGGTAACGTAGGTTATTTCTTTGTTTTTGTCCTGACCATATACGCAAATGTTTTTTACACTTTTTTATGCAGAAGATACTGTTGCGTCACAGAGAGGTGAATAGAAACACTGCCACACTGACATCATATACATGAACTACTAATACTGTAGTCTGCCTCGTCTAGAAGTGAAGGCTCTCCAATTCATGATTTATAATCCTCTGCAATTCCCACGAACTAAAAGTCTGTCGATCTGTTTTCTGCAATAGTTCGTTTCATATGATGGTAGTGCACACAAAAAACGATGCCTATTACCAGTTGAACAGAAGAGAGCAGGTCGTGGTCTTCAGACTTCGCACTGGCCACATTAGACTGAGGTACCACCTATTCAATAAATTGAAGATAGGTGGCACTGACGAATACTCATGCGGTACTGGGAAAATGACCGCTGAACATCTGCTGCAAAACTGCCCGACATACGAGGATCAGAGAGAGCAGATGTGGCCATCACCAGTGGTAACACAAGACAAGCTCAATGGCAGTGTTGACAGCCTCAGGATGACCGCTGCTTTTTTCGAAAAAATAAAGGTTGACGTCTGACAGCGTACGAAGAAGAAGAAGATATGATGGTAGTGCTAGTTCCATGCACTACTCTGTTAAGACATCTTTAAAACACATCTTTGGAAAACTCGCTGTTCTTGTTTTACCATTTAGGTGGGAACGTTGGTATAAGATAAAATATTAGATAGTATTATCAGGATCCAGGCTATGAAATATAGAAATCAAGAACAAAGGGATGACACAATTTTTAGAAAAAACACCATTCATTAACTACAGCGACGGTTCTCAATCTGTCCTTGTTCGTGATCCCACAACATGGGTTTCATTAGCGTCACGTCAGTGGCCCTGACCTTAATAGTTGCTGTAAGATCTCTATTAGTTGGTGTCTCTAAAAAAGATGGAATAGTTTTTGTTGATATACAATGTCACTTTCTTTTTCACTTATTGTCCTGCTTGTGTCTCTCCCAGTCAGGTTATGAAAAGGTTGCTTGATCGAGTCCTAGTATGTGCTTTGTGCATAGGGAGCTTCAGTAATGCTGCTATTTCTGCTATCCATTATTTGCGTGGTCGGTCCTTGATTTTGCATCTATTGTATCTGTAAAGCAAAACTTTCTGAGGGATACTATATGGTGTTTGACGTGTCAGGTGGCTGAACCATTTGGTTTGCTGTCTCTTGATAAGGTCATGCACTTATGTTGCGCCTACTTGTCTTCTGATATCTTTGTTTCTGATTCTATCCATTCTTGTTACTACAAGCATTCTGTGCAGGCATTTCATTTCTGTTGTTGCGATGTTTCTTTTATCTTTGTTTGTTAATGTCAAATTCTGGCACTGAAATCACAATGTGGTATGAATGTTCTGTTGTATAGCGTTATTTTTTACAACTATTGTCACGTGCTTAGCAATATCTGAGACATTTGCCCAATGCTTTCACTTGCTTTATTACATCGGTTTTGGATTTTGATGTCAGCTTTACTGTCTGCTGAGATTATGTTACCCAGGTACGTGACATTTTTCACCTGTTCTACTTGTTGGTTTTATATGAATATTATTGTATGTATTTCTTTTCTTGCAATCGTCTTACATTTGTTTTTCTCTGTGTTGATTTTCATACTATAATCCGCTCATACCTCATTAAGATTATTGAAATGTTTGTGCAGTAATTTTTCTGATATACAATGTACAAGAGTAGAAGATATCATCACTGAAGACTTATGTTTGGAGTGAAGTGTTTGAGACTTTATTGTACGAGGGAACAACTTATGTAAAGTGATGTGGCTTGTACATTTCGCCATCGCTCATATTCTTGCCTAATTTCATAGCTACTGCAGCGTTTAGAGACCCAGTCTGATAGTGATTAATTGTTATGGCGGTGTTTATTTGGCATTTATTGTTGTTTTGGAAAAAACTCGTGCTGCATTGATTAAAGTGGCTCTTCTTACATCTCGAAATGTACTTGAGAAGTTGAACAGGGGTTATCCTGGCTGTAGTGCAGGGATAAAGATGTCATTCTGTTTCTGTTCTTTTGCAATGTCTGGGCTATCTTCTTCTTTTTTTTCATATTTTTCTTCATCTTCTTTCTTACTCTTCTTTTTCGTATTATTATTCCCCTTCTGCTTTGCCCATATCAACTCGGGGTGTAAAGTCATCAACCAATTCTTTCCAAGAAGATCCGTCCTGCCCATCAACCAATTCTCTCCAAGAAGATCTGTCCTGCCCATCAACCAATTCTCTCCAAGACGATCTGTCCTGCCCATCAACCAATTCTCTCCAAGAAGATCTGTCCTGCCCATCAACCAATTCTCTCCAAGAAGATCTGTCCTGCCCATCAACCAATTCTCTCCAAGACGATCTGTCCTGCCCATCAACCAATTCTCTCCAAGAAGATCTGTCCTGCCCATCAACCAATCCTCTCCAAGAAGATCTGTCCTGCCCATCAACCAATTATATCCAAGAAGATCTGTCCTGCCCATCAACCAATTCTCTCCAAGAAGATCTGTCCTGCCCATCAACCAATTCTCTCCAAGAAGATCTGTCCTGCCCATCAACCAATTCTCTCCAAGAAGATCTGTCCTGCCCATCAACCAATTCTCTCCAAGAAGATCTGTCCTGCCCATCAACCAATTCTCTCCAAGAAGATCTGTCCTGCCCATCAACCAATTCTCTCCAAGAAGATCTGTCCTGCCCATCAACCAATTCTCTCCAAGAAGATCTGTCCTGTCCATCAACCAATTCTCTCCAAGAAGATCTGTCCTGCCCATCAACCAATTCTCTCCAAGAAGATATGTCCTGCCCATCAACCAATTCTCTCCAAGAAGATCTGTCCTGCCCATCAACCAATCCTCTCCAAGAAGATATGTCCTGCCCATCAACCAATTATATCCAAGAAGATCTGTCCTGCCCATCAACCAATTCTCTCCAAGAAGATCTGTCCTGCCCATCAACCAATTCTCTCCAAGAAGATCTGTCCTGCCCATCAACCAATTCTCTCCAAGAAGATCTGTCCTGCCCATCAACCAATTCTCTCCAAGAAGATATGTCCTGCCCATCAACCAATTCTCTCCAAGAAGATCTGTCCTGCCCATCAACCAATTCTCTCCAAGAAGATCTGTCCTGCCCATCAACCAATTCTCTCCAAGAAGATATGTCCTGCCCATCAACCAATTCTCTCCAAGAAGATCTGTCCTGCCCATCAACCAATTCTCTCCAAGAAGATCTGTCCTGCCCATCAACCAATTCTCTCCAAGAAGATCTGTCCTGCCCATCAACCAATTCTCTCCAAGAAGATATGTCCTGCCCATCAACCAATTCTCTCCAAGAAGATCTGTCCTGCCCATCAACCAATCCTTTCTAGGAATATTGATCCTGTGGTATTTTCTCTAATTCTATCCAGATCTTCTTGTTATCTTAGTCTCTAAGTCTCTTGTCTATGTCCTCTGCGGCATTCCTTTGCTTTTCTTTCCCTGTTTAACATCATCTTCTTTCCAAGATTCCTTTTTCTACCTCTCCTTGTCCTGTTGTCACACCATGAAATGTGCAAGACGGCTGGAATGGGCTGGTCATGTGATATGCATGTCGGATCAATGTCTACCAAAAGCGCTGCTCTATGGCGAACTGAAAAATGACAAGAGAACACGCGGTGGTAAGCGGAAACGGTACAAGGACACACTTAAGAAATCACTCATCCAGTGCGGTATTAACCACGATGACTGGAAAAAGTCGCCTCCTATCGCAAAGAATTGCCGCAGCACTAAGGCTGAGGATGTTCAGAGGCATGCGCCATCATGAGAAAATGAGGCTTTACATAGCCGATGGCTACGCAGGTCAGCTCACCTCAACCCTTCTTCAATCCCTGTGGCAGGGGATGCCCTATTTCCTTGTACTAAATGTGACAGACATTCCGGGACCCAATTGGCTCATTTAGCCATCTTTCAACTAATGTGAACAGTGGATTTTGACAAAGCGATCTTTATCGATTACAATGGAAGAATAACGTATGTGCTGTACTAATCTTCTAACTATCTTCAGTCCAATTATAACTGAACTTAACTTAACGTTTTTATACTGGTTTAGAAGACTCTAACTTAACTTAACGTCTTTATACTTGTTTAGAAGACTCTGCAGAGTCTGTGTGCAACAAGTTTCATTTGCATTACACTGCTCTAAAAGCTATGCGCATCCAATTTATTCTTAAATGCATTAATTGTCCCTGCCTCCATTACTCCCTGTGGAAATGCATTCCAAACATTCACCATTCTCTTACTAAACAAATATTTCCTAATATCTAATCTCGACCTTTCTTTAGTTAATTGTAGCTATGCCCTCTTGTTCTTGTTGTATAATGAAGGAAAAAAAACTTGTTTTAGTCCAATTTATCAGTTGCTTTGATTATTTTATAAACATTTATTAGGTCCTCTCGAATTCTTCTCTTTTCTAGACTCCGTTGGCCGATTTTTCTGAGTCTTTCCTCATAACTGTAATTCTGGAATCCCATTATCAGCTTTGTCGCTCTTTATTGCATCCTTTCCAGCATGTTTATATCCTATCTACGATTAGGACTCCACACCTGTACACAGTACTCCAATCTAGGTCTAACTAAAGCTTTATACAGTTTGACTTTCATTTTCTTGCTCCTATGTTTAATATTTCTTTTTATCATACCTAACATTTCATTTGCCTTTTTCACTGCTACCTGAACTTGCTCACTCCCCTTACCTGTATAATCTATTTTAACCTCTAGGTCCCATTCCTTTTCTATCTTTCTAATTTTGTCCACGCCAATTTTGTAATTATGTTCCATATTGGATCTACCCATGTAGATGACTGTACATTTATCTACATTAAACTCTATTTGCAAGCTTACAGACCATTCTCGAATTTTATCTAAATCCAACCTCAATATATCCACTTGTGCTTTAGATGAGACACTGCTGCATAGTTTTGTGTCATCAGCGAATTTTGCAATCATGGATTCAATATCAATGTCCAAATCGTTTATATATATCAAGAACAAAATTGGTCCCAAAGCGAGCCCTGAGGCACTCCACTTTTCACTTCACACCACTCAGGGTACTCCTTATTTATGCCCACTCTCTGCCTTCTTCCTATTAACCAATTGCCAATCCACTTGGCAACTTCCCCACCTATTCCAAGTGATTTTAACTTTCTAAATAATCTTTGATGAGGTACTCTATCAAAGGCCTTTGCAAAATCTAGATAAATAACGTCCACTGGTTCCCCTTTATCTTTCATTTTAGTAACCTCCTCCATGAATTCTAATAGATTTGTTAAGCATGATCTCCCTCTAGTAAACCCATGCTGACTATATCTGATTCGATTAAATTTGTCTAAATGCAATGCAATGTTTTCTCTGATTATTGACTCTAACAATTTACAGACTATGCTCGTTAAACTCACAGGTCTATAATTTGCTGGATCAGATTTTTTGCCATTTTTGAATAAGAAAATCACTCCTGCATCTTTCCAAACCCGTGGAATACTCCCTTTTGCAAGTGATTGAGAACATAATATAGCCTATGGTTTTGCTAGTTGGTCTCTAATTTCAAACAGCAATATTTAATTAATACCATCTTGCCCTGGACATTTATCCACTTTCAACCACTCCAATTTTTAAATGACTATTTCCTCTGTAATACAGATTGATCTTAATCCCGCTGTATCCCTATCTCTTTGAATCACAGCAGAAATGCAACGTACCAATGTGAGACTTACTCAGCCACACAAACCCTACGGAGGAATATTGAATCATTCGAGCTAAAATGCTAAATGAGGGAGCTCAAAATGCCACAGGAAGCGGAAAAGAAAAACATAGTAATTCTACAGGAGATCGATGTATAACAAAAGTGGTTAGTAAACAACATTACGTCTAGGAAACTAACATGATTTGGTCACATCAAACGCCACAATCGGGTAGAACACTGGAAGGTGTCCTACTTGACAACAGAGCCAGAGGTAGTCCGAGGAGAAGATGGATTAGGGACATTACAAAGATTCTGGAGTTAACAGCGGCAGAGACGGGAGTTCCGACCAGAGATCGAGTGTCTTACAGATCGGCTGTCATGAGAGCGACGTTCTGGGAGAGAGATGAGTCGAATAGATCGGCTGTCATGAGAGAGACGGTATGTGGGAGAGATGACCAGGGATCGAGTGTCTTACAGATCGGCTGTCATGAAAGAGACGGTCTATGGGAGAGATGACCAGAGATCGAGTGTCTTACAGATCGACTGTCATGAGAGCGACGTTCTGTGGGAAAGATGACCAGGGATCGAGTGTCTTACAGATCGGCTGTCATGAGAGAGACGGTCTGTCGGAGAGATGACCAGGGATCGAGTGTCTTACAGATCGGCTGTCATGAGAGCGACGGTCTGTGGAAGAGATGACGGGGGTCGAGTGTCTTACAGATCGGCTGTCATGAGAGCGACGTTCTGTGGGAGAGATGAGTCGTACAGATCGGCTGTCATGAGAGAGACGTTCTGTGGGAGAGATGACCAGGGATCGAGTGTCTTACAGATCGGCTGTCATGAGAGAGACGGTCTGTGGGAGAGATGACCAGGGATCGAGTGTCTTACAGATCGGCTGTCATGAGAGAGACGGTCTGTGGGAGAGATGACCAGGGATCGAGTGTCTTACAGATCGGCTGTCATGAGAGAGACGGTCTGTGGGAGAGATGACCAGGGATCGAGTGTCTTACAGATCGGCTGTCATGAGAGAGACGGTCTGTGGGAGAGATGACCAGGGATCGAGTGTCTTACAGATCGGCTGTCATGAGAGCGACGTTCTGTTGGAGAGATGACCAGGGATTGAGTGTCTTACAGATCGGCTGTCATAAGGGACATGCTACATGATTATGATGAAGTTTATTTTTCGAAGTACATTCTATATGTAAACAAAAATTAAAGGTTACGTTTTGGCTCCACATCGTATTTTCTCATATTCTAAAGCCAAGTTTCAGGTACACGTGACCTAATGTAAGCCAGCAGTACACGATTTGCTCACGAATGGAAATATATAAGTTATGGTATTCGATCTCAGTAAGTCTCCACGGGTACTTCCAAACCCAGGACTCGATTACGCGGTTGAGGAGCTAACGGGACGGATTAATGGTGTGGATTGAGCAAGCTGACTGGGGAATGAACCTCAGTTTTCTCGTACCAAAGCCAGCCCAGTGAAATCTCCAAGTTAAGAGTGGCGTGTGAGAAAATCAATGATATTTTCCGGGCTTTGACAGAAAGCTCACAGGGCGTTCGGCCCCGCCCACTGAAGACCCCTTCAAGGTGAGTAGCTGTGTGTGCAGAAATATTCAGGGCAGAAGTGGTGTGGTATCTTAGTATGGTCGTTGATGAGTTGGATTAATTGTTGTATTTGTTATCTACGATGAGTGATATCGTAACAGCTTATGATGCTTATGCGCTGCTAAAGTAGGTCAATGATGAGGAATGCAGGCTTCAACCTTTAAGATAGATGATTATTGTGCTACGTTAATAACTGACCAAGTCGTACCTATATTGAAAAGAGGTCCAACTGTAACCTGCCAAGCAGAATACGTCGTAGAAGGAAATTCTTCATCAATTAATCCAATCTTTGATGTTGACATCGTCAGTTTCTGTGATGATGGACTTGACCTTTTCATGCAGTTTTGAGTCTAGTCTTGGATCGTTGTGCCATTGTATTAACCTGACCGTAAAGGGAACAATCCTGTAATACATACCCAGCAGTTCGTTTGTTTAGTTGTAAAGAACGATAAAAGAGGGTTGTGCATGGGGATATCAACTACATCAAAACAAACCATTGTTATTGTAATCGCCATTGCAGTTACCTGGATATCGGTTTGCTGAAAAAATGTTACCTGGCGAGGTGGTCCTATTATTCACTAGGACCGCAAGGCGAACCAATCAAAAGATCAATAAATCAGTGAGTGTTGGTTATAGTGGGGGTTCATTTTTGTCCCATCATCTCATCGCTCCATCTGAAGCAGAGGGACATTGTTGCACCTGTCTCCTTAAAACAAGAATTATGAAGGCGCTCGCTTTTATGGGCCGTCTTCTACTTGTGTTCTTAGGAATGCGTTTTATGTTATCCGATTGAGAGGGGTCGATCTCCTTAGATGTTTGGGGACGGGCGGGGATAGGGAACGAGGGGAGGAGAGGAATGCCGCCGCGTACCGAAGAGGTAAATAACACTGCTTACGATACGTATGTTTGGATTCAGAGAAGTAGTACCAGAATGAGATAAACCTACTTTGAAATGCTTGCTAATGTCGAATGCACTGCCCCGAAATGCACAAAACACAGTATAGAACACTGCGCTTTAGGAAAAAAAGCAAACGAAGATATTATCACAAATTATTACATTAAAACAAAATTTTAATTGAAGACAATTAATATATAGTAATATGATAAGGTTACTTACAAACCGCATGAACAACTCTGTGACACGCTTTGAAGCTTGTAGTGACCCTGTTCTTTCCTCCAAGAGTGCCACGCTGGTGATAGCTTAGGCCATATTAGTCAGAGTCAAGGAAACATACTGATCGGACATGTTAGTCAGTGTCAGGCAAAACATATTGATCGCACATGTTAGTCAGTGTCAAGCAAAATATATTGATCGGACATGTTAGTCAGTGTCAGGCAAAACATATTGATCGCACATGTTAGTCAGGATCAGGAAAGACATACTGAACTAGACCTTACCTCATTTCCATGTAATCCTCCCTGGTAACAGGGTGTGTTTTATGGCAGTCTCTCTAATGAGGTGGGTGATCGACGGGATCCCCGTAGTAATGAGCGACACGTTGAGGAAGTGAAGCGAAGCACAGACGTTTGCAAGACCCTGTCCACTTTCTCCAGAATGCTTGGAATGTAACGTTTCCGCAATACATTCCTTAAAGTCTTTTCAGGCCGCACAACATAGTTAACTTACTCATTGTACGCATTTATCGACAATAGCAACTGCAAAAACAAATTGGCCAGAGGCACGTAAAGAAAATGAACATTAAATATGACACGGGACAAACATGCTGACCAGTGCACGAGCTGTACCAAAAACTGGCTACTAGTGCCATGGCCAGCGTCTCCCAGAGCCGCCACGACACCTCTCCATCTCCACGCGGTGATCTTGGATAACAAGCTGCAACAAGGCAGACAAGGGATCGAACAGGGAAAGCTAACCCAGTACCTAAAAATATAGTGCTTACGTCGGATGTGCCGGACCGGCAGGTGTAGATATCGCAGGCAAGCTGTAAACTACGATACAATGCATTCCGTTCTCCGGAATACATCCTGCTACTTCAAAGAAACACTGTTCAGGGCTTGGTAGCGGGAGTTTGAGAACGTTCAGGGCTTGGTAGCGGGAGTTTGAGAACGTTCAGGGCTTGGTGGCGGGAGTTTTAGAACGTTCAGGGCTTGGTAGTGGAAGTTTGAGAACGAAGGACGAAGAAGAAGAAAGAAATATGACGCATTTAGAAAACACAATTATCAAAGACGATACTGTTTTTATCGCACGACAGTATTCCTGCTTTGTGAGAATCCCTGTGTCATGGCGTTTAAAAGTTCAGAATTCAATAGTACTTAGCGAAGTTCTTTCTCCGGTAGCTATAAACTGCGGTCTACCCGGCTGTGAATCGTTACCTGACCTACTATTAGGGAAGACAAGTCAGCGAGATTTGTCGCCTTGTGTTACAAATAAGTTTTTACATGTACAAAAAAGCTGTCAACACTTCATCTCCGACGTAAGTTTCTGGTAAGAACTACACTTATCGTTGTTGTGCTTAAATTAGTCACACCATGCTCAACTATAAATAAAAGAAACGCTTTCAACTCCCAATGGAGCATAGCCCTCCAACAAATACCCGGCAAGTCTCTCTGTCCTAGAATAATTGTAGGAGCATTATCGCTGTCCTAGAATAATCGTAGCAGTATTTCCCGATCTCTTTATGTTAGAATCAAGCTCTCTGATCCATGCGTGGTTTGGTCTTCCCTGATGCCTATTATCCTTAGAGCATGGCCTGCCTGGAAATGATACTCACCGGCCACCTTGCTGGCGTTCAGTTCGACGAATGGGACAACCTCCTGGATTCACCAGCACCAATTATGGGTACACTAGATACGGATGGGACGGATATTTTGAACTCTATTAATGACCGCTTGGTGAATGATGACCCGGCCCATGAACAACTAAGATGCCAGACCTCGCCAGATGGAGCAGAACTGAAGTAAAAACTATGGGTCACCGCTCACCTGGAAAGGACTGTGGACTTCATCCTGGCGATATGATTGAAGATTTAGCATGATCAGAAAACCAGAACGCAGAAGAAGAAGAAGAAGAAGAAGAAGAAGAAGAAGAAGAAGAAGAAGAAGAAGAATTATGACACCGCAATGGATGAGGCAGGAATGCACAAACTGCAGAACGTTGAAATAACTTAGTGCTTGAGCACAGAGGAGCATGCGACAGGACAGAGAGAGAGAGAGAAACAGAGAGAGAGATAGAGAGAGAGACAGAGTGGGAGAAAGAAAGAGAGAGACAGAGAGATAGATAGAGAGAGAGACAGAGAGAGAGATAGAGAGAGAGACAGAGCGAGAGAAAGAGAGAGAGAGAGAGACAGAGAGAGAGAGAGATAAAGTGTGTACAACCACCGAGCTACAAGACCTATCAGTAATCACACCATTCGCCATATTTTGAAAGAGACTGAGTACCTATGAGTATATCTGGATTGCAGTTAAGTCTACTCTCAGGAACAGAACACGTAGATCAATTAAATCTGTATAGTAACAACTTGTGAATCACAAACCAATATCAATAAATCAATCACCCATAAACATGGGCACTACCTGCGGAGCATCGATCCTTCCTTAACAAACACCAGCCAAGTCTTACTCTAATGAGCCATCTCAACCAGTTCTGTAGCACTAAAAAGCCAGAAAAATACTGAACTTAATGATTTAAGAGCAGTACTCTGTCAACTATGCCAGCAGTCCGCACGAAAAAGAGTAGTGATACAGTGGGTTCTATCCCACTGTAACATCCAAGGCAACGAGGAGGCAGACAGACTGGCAAAAGATGTTGCAAAACTACCACAACCATATACTAGTGTGACATACGAAGAGTCAAAAAGGCTTATTAGAGCTAGATACATGACCAAATGGGAACCAGAACATACTGGCTACACAAAAAACGATGCCTATTACCAGTTGAACAGAAGAGAGCAGGTCGTGGTCTTCAGACTTCGCACTGGCAACAATAGACTGAGGAACCACCTATTCAATAAATTGAAGATAGGTAGCACCGACGAATGCACGTGTGGTACCGGGAAAATGACCGCTGAACATCTGCTGCAAAAACTGCCCGACATACGAGGATCAGAGAGAGAGCAGATGTGGCCATCAGCAGTGGCAACACAAGACAAGCTCTATGGCAGTGTCGACAGCCTCAGGATGACCGCTGCTTTTTTCGAAAAAATAAAGGTTGACGTCTGACAGCATACGAAGAAGAAGAGAACCAGTTCTTTTCACTGGCTGCTGCCTTGACGTGTGCATTCAGCAGCCTTACATGGTGGCCCTCTTCTCTTCTTGCCATGTGGATTCCAGCATAAAGACATAGAGACTTCCTCTGTAATTTTATCAACTCGTATTCATAATATGTCGCCTATCCATCGCCTCCTCCGTAGTTCATGCTCCACTGGTATGTGTCCTGTTTTCCATACCAGTTCTTCTTTGGTGATCTTGTCGTCCCATTCCCACCCTTGTATTCTGTACAGACAACCATTTTTTACGAAAGTATTTTTCTTTTTCGTAAGTACCTATACTGTCCTCCATGTTTCAGAGGCATACAATAAAACGAACCTGATGTTGGAGTTGGACATTTTAATTGTTGTGGTAGTTTTAATTTCTGTTGAATTCTATAAGGTCCCAAATGCAGTGAAATGCAGCTGTATTCTCAACTGAACATCATTTCCCTTTCCTCCTAAAATGTCTATATTGCTGCCACGATATATGACAGCTTACATATCCTGAAGGCGGTTGTCTCCCATCATAATTATATATCGCTCTTTGTAATTAGTTAATATACCGAAATAAATTTAAATTATAAATGGAATGTTAACATTTAGTTCACAGACAACGGCGTCTACACCACCTTGATTCGTTGTAAAGCAACTACTGAAACAGTCCGACACGACACTACCACACATACATATATTTTTAGAGGCTACAACTTTTCCATCACCATAAGATAACTTAACTTAACTTAACTTAACTTAACTTAACTTAACTTAACTTATTAATACTTGCTTAGCAGAATCTGTTGAGTGTGTAGACAACCAGTTTCCGCCAAAAACAAAACCAAAGTTAACCAATTACTTTCTGAATATCAATTTTAGGAAAATCTACGAAAAATGTAGAAAGTTTAATGTAGACCTGTACACATGTTTCATTGATTACACCAAGGCCTTCGACACGGTAAAACATCAACATCTGTGGAGAATCATGAAGGAAATGGAGTTTCCTTTGCAGATAGTCCATCTCATTGAAACATTATACCAAGATCAACAAGCCGCTGTCCCAGTATCTGGGCAACCATCAGATTAGTTTGCAGTACAAAATGGAGTCCGACAGGGATGTATCCTCTCCTTTATCTATACAACATATATGAGGAATGTATAATGATAAATATTCGAGAAGACGAGAACATGATGATGACTTTCTGAATCAAATTTGTGTGCATAGTTCAAAAGTTCATAATTGACCCGGTCCTCGAACAGATAGTCAATCTTGAGCGGGTCCTATCCCCGTCTTCAGTCGTTAAGATAAGTTAACAAATGATCAGTGGACGACTGGATGGCCCATGCCCACTGGAGACACCCCTGCTCGGCATTACTGACGCTGTAGTGGTCTTCGCTGATGGATCAGTGCTTGACATTGGTCATCTCTTTCATGATGAGAGGACCAGTCCTGATCAGAGGACCAGCCCTGATCAGAGGATCAATCCTGATCAAGCAAAGGACCAGTCCTGATCAAAGGAGCAGTCCTGATTAAAGGACCAATCATGATCAGAGGACCAGTCCTGATCAGAGGACCAATCCTGATCAAAGTACCAATCCTTATCAGTGGACCAGTTCTGATCAGGGTCGTTAGTTTCACTACTTTTGTCCACATGCTGCAGTGTTCCCTCCTTCTACGCCACCAGATGTTTACTTGCACATTGGCTCCCCCCTTAGGAAGTGCACAAATAAGGATGCAGTGACGTGCTTTCAGCAGGATATCTTCCATTTATATTTATATCTAAAGAACCTTGTCTATTCTGTCGCCCTCGTGTGTCAACATCTCAGAGGTAAAGTTATATGTAGGCTCACAGCAAACACTGCTGCCGGGGATGAAGGATTAGATACTTTATTGTTCGCAGTCACAACATGTTTATGAAGTTGAGTGCCCAAATGCCCTCCCTCGCTGTCATTCATATCCAAACATAAATGTTAGGTATCCATTCACAGCTTACATAATTTACTTTCCGTGCCCTAGGCACTTCGTCACACATCATTCTTCCAGTATTCAACAACATGGATTGCCCTGTCACTGTCATTCAGCAGGTCATCCATGCTGCAAGTATCCGCGTGGATCTGTGTAACTGCCCATGTGCGCCTATTACGCGCGACGTTAGGGTTTTCGCAACCGTGGCAGAACGCGAACTAGATGGATAGGAAATGTTCCGGATATTATAAATCGTCACGGGATGACGATCACTTCAGCGACGCATCTGGCCCTAGACAGAAAACTATGACTCCCCACGACGCATCACGACACACGTGGTTAAAACAAGTCAGTTTGTTTAAGATTGTTTAAAGTTTAAGTACAAATTGAGGAACGATGAGGCTAACGTCCGGTAAGGCAAAACACACTGATCAGAGAATGTTAGCCAGGGTCAGGAGAAATATACTGGCCAAGACCTTCACCTGACGGGACCTTGAGGCTAACGTCTGGTAAGACAAAACACACTGATCAGAGAATGTTAGCCAGGGTCAGGAGAAATATACTGGCCAAGACCTTCACCTGACGGGACCTTGAGGCTAACGTCTGGTAAGACAAAACACACTGATCAGAGAATGTTAGCCAGGGTCAGGAGAAATATACTGGCCAAGACCTTCACCTGACGGGACCTTGAGGCTAACGTCTGGTAAGACAAAACACACTGATCAGAGAATGTTAGCCAGGGTCAGGAGAAATATACTGGCCAAGACCTTCACCTGACGGGACCTTGAGGCTAACGTCTGGTAAGACAAAACACACTGATCATAGAATGTTAGCCAGGGTCAGGAGAAATATATTGGCCAAGACCCTCACCTGACCTCCTCGTTGATCGTCCTGGAAACGTCGAGTACAACAGTCAGGCTTACAAGGGGAGGTTCGACGTGATCTCCGTAGTAGTAGGCGACACGCAGATGAAGCTAAGCATAGCACAACCGCCTGGAGGACCCCGGACCACCTTCATCAGCACGCTCGAGATGTGAGAAAAGCAAATGCAACCTGTCACTTAACACCCTTTTCAGGGCGCACATAAGAGTAACCGACTCATTGTGGGTATTCCAAACAAGTACAAATTGAATACTCCATTTCAGAGTGGTTAACGGTTGACAGCAATATTAGTGCTCAGTTTTCAAGCGACTGTTCTGAGTTAACCCATCATCATCATCATCATCATCATCATCATCATCATCATCAGTTATCTCTCTCTATTCCCTTGGAGTACATTACCGCAACAGATGCACTCCAGATCAGGTCCTCCCGTAACCGGTGAGGTCGTTGGGGCACACATGAAGACATCCTCACATCACCACGCAACCATTCTATGTCAGCGGCCGCTGTCTGTGCTTCTTCTGGTGGTCGATTGGTCAATTCTTTTATGTTGTCCTCCCACCTCTTTTTGGGACGGCCTCTTCGTCGTCTGATTTGCACCTTTCCGTGAAGGATCGTATTTGCAAAACCATTTGATCTCGATATGTGACCGAACCAAGCGTGTTTCCTTCTTTTCACAGTTGCCAAGAGGTCTTCAAAATGCCCTATTGCTGTTGTAATTTTATCTCGTATTTCCTCATTTGTAACTCGATCTTTGTACGTGACGTTTAAAAGTCTTCGGAAATATCTCATCTCCAAGGCCTGTATCCTTCGCTGAAGGTCAGCTGTAACTGTCCATTTCTCACAAGCATAGAGGAATATTGACAGGACCAGTGTACGCATTAATCTGATTTTCGTGCATAGTGCTAACCGTTTATCTTGCCAGATTTTGTTAAACCGTGCAACCACCGCTATTGTCTATGCTATTCTGACCAACACCTCACATTTTGATCCTTCATCACTGACAATCGACCCTAGATATTTAAAACGGTCAACCACTTCGAGTTCCCGACGATTAGCTTTTATCTTGCTGTTGAAGCCCTCGGCGTTGTTGGTCATTAATTATGTCTTTCCCGCGTTTATCTCCATACTATAGCCAAGAGCTGTTTCATCGAGCCTTCTCACCCATTCAGGCTCTCCACTTACACATATTCTGTGCTGTCTTCCTGGTTGCAACCTACGAGACCCCGATTGAGCTGACATCCTTCTTAGCGAACTCTTAGGCCCATCTCTACGCACTGCGACACTCAATTTACTGGGTACTTTAAAAAATGCGTTTCCTTATATCTTTTGTGGCCATTAAGATTACCAATGAAATAATTCACCATGCTAAACCGTCGCTGTTTGACCCAATTTGGACATCTTACCCGCCTCTCTCAGGACGCCTCCATCCAGCAGGTCTTAAAGCAAGCTTTGAGCATAAAAAACTGGTCAATAAAAAAAGACATCATCCTCACTTGCATGCAGCCTGTGACTCAGTCCCTCAGTACCTACTGACCTAATCACTCCAACCTACTCTTCAATGTGTTTTACAGGCTACACGTTTATAGCACTTTTTTATTTGTTATTTTCTTCCGTCGTCGAGCACTTTGCTCAGGCCGCAATAATTATGAATTGTCTTTTTCCACTTTTGTCTGCCAATCACTTGTATTTATGTATCTCAATGTCTTTCCTGTCCAATTATGGTTATCGCCTGTTTAGCACAATTTTGAGGCCCTATTCTTACTCTCGTTCTCATAAACGATTCCAAATGACCTTACAACGTGCCACTTAACACCAATTTCAGGGCGCACAATAGATAAAACTTACTCATTGTGGGCATTAAACAACAGAATAACAACACTTGCGCAGCGTTCTTGAATAATTGGCAGTAATACATTATATGGTCCGTTTGTAGTTTGTATGGTGTAACAAATGGTTTTTCTTGCAAAAAAAACAAATATTTGATCAGGGATTCCCAATTTTCCTACTCGAGACCCACTTTGTTAAATAAATTCCTGCCTCGAAACGCTATACTTACATTATAATATCATTGTACCTGGGCGGCCCATGGGTGCTTAGCTCACTAGTTTAGAGCACGAGTATCATAGCTCCAAAAATTGTTTATCAGGTACCAACTTACAGCTGGGTTGACCGGAAAAAAGTGGGTATACTATGAACAACCCACAACATATCCGGTCTGTCAAACTGAGCACCACGTAATTCGAACCTGGTACATTGGGATTAAAAAGCAAGCTGACAACCCCTAGACCACTGAATCTCTATACTATAGGAATGCGTGGTCTAGCGTCCACAATACGTTCCATGAAATAGGACGTCGTAAAACACAGAGAAACAAGCGAAATACTTTCCTGTGGTGTCAGTGTAACAGATCTATGATTCCCTTCTGACTGTATGTTAAACATTTCAAAATTTAATATTCTGACGTTAAGATAAGACTCAATTTAGAAGACTCAATGACTCTAAGTAATTCATTTATTGCAAAAGTTATTGTTACAACAATATTAGCAAGAAACTAACTACTCTAAACGTGTCAACTCGATCTAACACAGAGGTTTTTAGCATAAGCTATTGATGTAACCCGTGCAACTAATTTACCCAGGCTCTCAGTCTTCTATCTTAACTTCGCAATTCACTAAACTTTAACTATGCAAACCTTGTATTACAATTTAGTAAAGAACTGGTTGTCTTGTAGTGCGTCCAAGCTGTCGTTGTTGTGAGACATCTGCCGCTCACTGGTTGACTGAACTATGTTGTAAAACATAATCTTGTCACTTGGGATATAATGGACTACTGGGGGAGGCTTTGGTACAACTCAGTCTTGGGCAATAACATTATTCCCAAATATTGAGAACATATCCCTCTTATGCCCGTGATACACCCGTTCTGAGAGAATGTGTTCCCTTCCTGACACTTACCAAACCAGTTATTCGACATGTACATTGGGTTTGAGTGAAACGACAAGAAGGGGAGTTCAACCCTGACAAGTACAGACATCTGCTGGTGGAAGATGCGGAAGATCGACCTGTGCGATAACGACTCTGAAAGCGGGAGCTGGAAACGCCTGGTATCGGGCTAAGGGCGCACCAGAGACCATAGTTGGTAAGCGGCAAGAACAGCGTTCAGAAAGCAATGGCAAACTACTGGATGTAAAATGCCAAGAAACTTATGACAGTCGAGAAAAATGAAACTCAAAGATCTGATGGTGAGGCATTCAGGTCAGGCAGATCATCGACGTCAACTGGGGAAGAGGCCGATTTCAGAGCCAATACAAGTAATAGAGATGACGGCCTAAAGCCTGACTGCATTACAGTGGACAACTCTGAAATGGGACTAAAAACAAAACTAAGAATAGGCACCTGGAACGTCAGGAGCCTATACCAGGGCAATTTGTTCATGATTGGAAGAGAAATGAAGAGAACCAAGATATATATTCTTGGAGTCTCTGAGCACAGATGGGCCGGTCAAGGGCACTGTACCAGCTTCTCAGGAGAAACATTCATATACTCTGGGATGGACAAGGGCGGAAAAAGCGGGGTCGGCTTTATTCTGTCAAAAAAGACGGCACCTTCACTACTCGGTTACAACCCAGTCAACGACCGAATAATTGAGTCAGACTAAAGAAAAAGACTATAAATGTAACAATAATTCAAGTGTATGCACCGACATCAGCAGCAAACGATTGCGAAATGGATGATTTCTATTACACCTTGCAAGAAACGATGGACACAATTGAAAAAAAGAGATATCTTGATCATCATTGGCGATTTCAATGCGAAAGTCGGAGAGCAAAGAGCCGAAGAGGAGAGAGGTGTTCGAGAACCTTTCGGTTTGGGACACAGAAATGAGCGAGGAGAAAAACTAGTTGAATTCTGCACGGAAAACAACCTCTCAATTGCCAACACCTTCTTCAAACAACATCCAGGTAGACTATACACGAGGACCTGCCCTGATGGCAACAGCAGAAACCAAATAGACTACATCCTAGTGCAACAAAGATGGAGATCAAATGTGCTGGCAACAAAAACGCTGCCAGCAGCAGACTGCGACATGGACCATGAATTACTGTTTTCCAAACAAGACTACGTAGGATCAACAAAGGTTGCCGGCCAATACGCTTCGATGTATCAGCAAAACCTACTTAATCCAACATCAAAGTAGAAAAAAAATTTGAGGCGTTGTTTGCCGTACAGGAAGAGATGACATCTGAGGAGTTGACATCGTACGCAAGGGATATTTTGATCTTGACAGCGAAAGAAATGATTCCCAAGATACCGCACAAGACACAGAGCTATATAACAGAGGAAACACAGAAACTCATTGCAGAAAGGCAACAATTAAAACAAATGGGAAGTAAAGGTACCAACACAGCATATAAAAACTGCGCAAGAAAAGTTAGAAGAAAAATAATAAAAGATAAAAGAAGATACAGAGAAGAAACGTGTAAGGATATAGAAAACCTTCAGCAACAAGGCAGAGAGAGAGATGCATTTAAAGCAATAAGAACACTGACAAGGGAGTTCCATCCGGTTCCACATGGCATACATGACAAAGAGGATAACACATTAACAGAAACCAAAAACATACTGAAAAGATGGAGAGAGTACTGCAGAACCATGTATGTAGATAGCACAAAGGGCTCAGTTACAATCCTACCAAAGGAAGAGAAAGAACCTGAACCAACATTGGAAGAAGTACGTTCTGCAATTAAAAGTCTGAAAAAGGGAAAGTCCTAAGGATGCAATGATATCCCAGCAGAGCTAATAAACACAGGAGGGGAGGCATGTGCTCGAGTCTATCACAAGCTGTGTAAACAGATATGGCACAGTGCAGAGTGGCCAGAAGCATGGAAGAAATCAATTTATATTCCTCTCCTCAAAAAAAGCAACCTGAAGCTGTGCACGAACTACCGAACTATCGCACTGATCAGCCACGCTAGCAAGATACTCTTACGAATCATGTTAAGAAGGACAGAGAAAAGGTTTGAATCTAAAATTCACGTAGTCCAGGCAGGTTTTAGGAAAGACAGAGGGACCCAGGACCACATATTCAATTTAAGGAAAATCTATTTAAAATGTAGAGAGTTTAATGTAGACGTGTACACATGTTTTATTAATTACACTAAAGCCTTCGACACGGTAAAACATCAAAATCTGTGGAGAATCATGGGGGGAATGGGGTTTCCCTTGCATATAGTCCATCTCATTGAAACATTATACCAAGATCAACAAGCCGCTGTCCGAGTATCTGGGCAAACATCGGATTGGTTTGCAGTACAAAAGGGAGTCCGACTGGAATGTATCCTCTCACCTTATCTGTACAACATATATGCGGAATGTATAATGAGAAATGTTCGAGAAGATGTGAACATTGAAAGTTTCGACCTATTTACGATTCGGGGGTACGAGATTCCAGAGTTACGATACGCAGATGACATAGTGATACTATCAAGAAGTGCAAAAGAGCTAGAGCAGCTACTTTCAGCCGTTAATGGGCATAGTAAAGATCAAAACTTGTTCATAAACATAAATAAAACAAAGATAATGAGCACCGACAAAACACAATGTCAGCATAAATTTACAGTGGGTGGTGAGGAAATAGATCAGGTCACACATTTTGAATATATGGGCTCCAGAATTGACAAAAATTGCGACTGCTCGAAAGAAATCAGAAGAAGACTAGCTATGGCAATGCAGAGACTGAACAGCCTGAAGAAATTATGGCAGAGCACGAACAAAATGATAAAAGTAAAAGTCTTGAGAGCCTGTGTTTTTCCTGTGGCAGCTAATGGCTGTGAATTATGGACGATTACCAAAACTTATAGACAAAGAATAAATTTCTTCGAGTCAAAATGTTACAGAAAGATCCTCAGAATACCCTGGACAGAGAAAAAAACAAATGTAGACATTCGGCAAGAGTTGAGCATAGAAAAGAACTGGTTTATCAATTCCACTTTGGCTAGAAAATGCAAGTACTTTGGTCACATCAAGAGACACAACGGTCTTGGGAGAACGGTGATGGAAGGTATGGTGCCAGGCAAAAGAGGAAGGGGTAGACCAAGAAGACAATGGCACTAAGAAATCCAGGAATGTCTGGGTATAACTGTGGCGGAGGCTGGTGTTTTGGCAAGGAAACGAGTTTCTTTCAGACAGACTGTGATGGGGGCGACGTTCTACAAAGGATATGCAACATGAAGATGACATTGGGTTTTCCAGACCATTTTCGACACGAGACTGGAATTAGTATCCCAGTATTCATCTGACCTTTTTCGATTCCGACATTGGGTTTGCCAATCTTTTGAGATACACAAGAGATTTGAGATACAGTGTTATATGCGTGAAGCTGTTCTTTCGATATGTACAGCTACGTTCACTATTCCCCGTTCTCTATCATGATTTCTGAACTGTATTATAACCTTATGAAGGGACGTATACTGTCACACGTCCTCTATACGGACCCTAGGGGGCGCGCATTACTGTATATACATTCAAACAAAATCAAATCACCAAAACATTTAAGCTTCGTCTAGAGCAGAGGAATTCAATAGACACAGATTTATATTACAAAAATAATAGCTGTTTTACTTTAATGTTGGAATAACCAATGCGAGGCAACACTCACAGGTCGGGTACGAGACAAATATTTATCCTTCCTTCCTTCCTTCCTTCCTTCCTTCCTTCCTTCCTTTCCCCCTGCCATCGATCCCTCCTTTCTTCCCTCCTTCATTCCCTCCTTCCCTCCCTTCCTTCCTTCCTACCTTTCTTCCTTTCTTCCTTTTATTTATTTCTTCCTTCCTTCTTTCTTTCCTTCCTTTCTTCCTTACTTCTTTTCTTCCTTTCTTTCTTTCTTCCTTCATTCCTTCCTTTTTCTCTTCCTATTCCTCTTCTTCTTCTTTTTCTTTTTTCTTCTTCCTCCTCGTTGTCATCATCAGCTTTGTCTTGTATTTATTCCTCTCGCTGTTCATCTTCACTGTCATCAGCCAGTTCTTTGTCATGCCTTTCTTCATCCACTTCATCGTCATCATCATCATCATCTTTGTCTTGTTTTCCTTCTTCTTCTTCATCTTCATCTTCATCATATGCTCCTTGTTCTTCTTCTCTTTCTTCTTCTTCTTCTTTATCATCGTCATCATCATCATCGTCGTCTTTTTCATCATAATTTTCTTCCTCATCATCACATTCATTATTTTCATAATTATCATCAGCATTTTCTTCAAGATAATAAGCTATTCACGCCTTTTTTTTCTTGTGTCGTAAATTCCACTAAACTGTTAACGGGGCTAGAATGGGGACCAATGAATTGTAACACTTTACCTGTCAAACATGTCGTTAGAGGTAACTAAAGAGGGTTGTGCATGGTGTTGGCTACCCCATCATGTACGGGTCTAAACTGTGAAAACTTGTCGTGAATTTGCTGAAGATACCTTTACTTATTTTGGCAGTACAGTTGACACATAGGGAGATCCATATGCAGATGTAAAGATCAGAGTTAGAAAGGCAAGAGGGGTATTCCTGACACTAAATAAAATATAGAGATCCAGGGACATTAAGATTCACACCAAAGTTAGAATATTCTGCTCCAGTGTATAGTCGGTGTTTCTGTAAAGAGCCGTAAAATACAGAACGACCAAGGTCATACAACGAAGATCCCAGTCTTTCGCTAACAAACGCTTATTAACGATATTGGGAATAAAGTGCCAGAACATGGCGAGAAATGAAGACCTATGGGACAGAACATGGCGAGGAATGAAGACCTATGGGAAAGGACATTGCCAGGAATGAAGACCTATGGGAAAGGACATGACGAGGAATGAAGACCTATGGAAAAGCAGCCAACAGAAGCACCCTCAAAACTAGACGGACAGGCTGTTACATGGAATCCTCAAAGTAAGAGAAAGAGAGGTAAACAAAAAGAAAACACGAAGGCGAGAAATGAAGAAAGAACTAAGATTAAATTATTACAGCTGGTTGACACAGAAAGATCATCATCACATGACCGAATTTGCTAGCGAAATATTGTAACTCGCCAATGTACATAGAGTTGCGACGGGCTCTGATTGATTGATTGATTGTTTGATTGATTTATTCATTGATTCATTGAAATTGTGCAGGAGACCTTCAAAAATGTTAAAGCAAATTGAAGTCTCTCGGAACACTGGCTGAGAATCCTCGCAATAGAACGACGCCGGGCCCCTCAAAATCATGTAGTTGCATCGATAACAGCATCCTTAAACTAGCCCTGGCCCTACACGTGCCGCTGAATGAAAAGCACAGCGTTAAAACACAGCCACCTTCTGGGAATACACAAATCCCATTGTTCGCTCACTTGCCAGGGAGCTGGTCTGGACGCATACAGAAGACCTGGAATCCATTAGTAGTGGTAGTAGCCAAAGGTGGGGTAATATTTCTTAGACTCCCATTCAGCTGAGCACCGATACAACTAGCGGTGAAACTAAACTGCATAACTTCTCCTTTGTTTATTCTGACATTGCATTGAACAATGGTTTTCAAATGCCACTCTCCATTCTTAAAAACATATTCACTTTTTGTTTCAATTTGCTTCTATAATATCCCCGCCATCTTTCGTCAGAGAAACGTACCGCCGATATTTGAGACGGGCTGCCAAAGTCGAATGCTAGCGATCTTTAATTCATCAATATTTAGTTAGAATGGTCGAAGATTGCGCAGTTTAACATAGTCTCTTATCTCGCATAAGTCCAATATTTGATATCCCTTTCCAATTCTTGTTAGAAACCAATATTTGACAACAAATTTTCAACGTTTTGTAAAAATTCAAAAGGCCACAAGTCGATGACACGCTTCTGTCTAACTCGGATATCTTTTGTCGTTGGAACAGACTAGATCACGTGCTAACGTTGTCGATTTTTTTATGATCCGCTTCGTTGTTTTCTCAATGGATATGATAAGCTGACGAATGCTGTTAGTGGAAACGTTAATGTCATGTCCGCTTTCAGTCTCCTTATCAAATACAAATAATGTGATTGTTTGGCTCCAATTTTTTGTGCAATGGCTGGTTGAAGAAAATCTATAACGCCAAGAGCATTTGCCTCGTCCTTTGGCCCTTCAATTGGCGGCAACAAAATGTCATCAATACTTGAACAATCTTTAGTCAATAAGACATGCAGAGCAGATATAACCAAAAAGTCGTCATAAAATATATATATTGAGATAAAGACAAGTTATTATAAGGATATATGACAAAAAGCAAATGTGAGAGCGACATTAACATGGTTGAAATGAGGCAAAACTAATTGAAATAATCATTATTAACGAGATCAAGTCAGTAAATATGTCATAAATGACTAATTGTTTCGGTTCATTTTGGGATAAATATGCCGAGCAGCGCATGAGCTGCAGTGGTCAGCGACTCATAACTGACTGCTAGCGTCAGGGCCAGCGAACCAAAGCTGCCAAGACCCTTCTACACCTCCACGTGGTGATCCTGGATAACAGGCTGCAGCAGGGAAGACTGGCTAAGGAGAAGGGATCGAAGCGGGAATGTTAATATGGTACTAAAAAAACGCTTGCTGAAGTCGGATGTGTTGGATCGAAAGGTGCAAATATCGCAGTCAAGCTGTATACTACGACACAACGCATTCCATTCTTTGGACTACATTCTGCGTCTTAAGCCCTTTCAGTGTTTGGTAGTGGGAGATTGAGAATGAACGAAGCCAAGCCAAGCCAAGCCATTCTGGGTACGTTAGACGGTTGTCTGTGAGAACACTTTCTGGAAATTGCATCGATCATGCATTATGATGTAAGTTGAACTGTTCAAACACCCTTTGGAACACTTTATATTAGGCCAGGTTTCACTACTCAAGGACCTTTCTGCTGGGACTGAAGCCAACTTCCCCCTGCGCGCCCCTCCCTCCACCGGCAGTTACACGATACCTCTCCGAAGCTTGTATTCTCAGCACAGCACGGGTCACGCTGACCAGAAGGTGGACACAATCAGAAGCCATGACGGCGGGACAAAGAAAAACAGGAAGTTTGACACGGACAGACACGGAAAGCCTGACACAAACATTGGTCTAACACACTCCTCGTGGCGCTCATCCCAAGGCAGCGGAGTACTCGGCTCCACCTGGAGAGTCTGTAGTGATTTCGGTCGACACGCTACGCTTGAACACAGCCTTGACTCGGCATTTGGACATGGTAGTGGTTGATCGAGGCACCGGGCATTTGATGCCTACGTGAACATTATTATTATATCCTTACGGGTCTGTCAGCTCGGATTATGTTCCCTCCCTCCCCCAATCGACCCCACCCCCCCTCCCCCAACCTACCTAAACTCTTTGCGCACTGATGATTCTGCTGTAATCTGTACAGGACGACCTTCATCTGGCAATTTTTCAGGGTCCGCGCAAAAAATGTATAGACCCAGCTAATCAGCGTTTTTTGCGACAAAGACTCTGAAGGGAAAAAATAATTTTGTAAAATGAATTCCCTTTGCCGAAAGTCCTCCTGCCCCCCCCCACCCCCCCCCCTCCCTCCCTTCCATCCCCACCTATTTCTCCAATACAAATCACACCACCACTCACACACACCACAAGAAAAACGCACAACAGTGCACTGTTCTTTACTTGTGTACTCTGTGAACGCGGACGTCATTTTGTATAATTGCTGCGCATGTGCAAGCGACATCTAGCGTCTGCTACCTACAGTAACCACAAAGCTGGATGTTGCTGACTGGTAACGTTTGCTACCTACAGAAATTACAAAGCTGGATGTTGCTGCCACCTAACGTCTGCTACCTACGGTAATCACAAAGCTGGATGTTGCTGCCTGCTAACGTCTGCTACCTACAGTAATCACAAAGCTGGATGTTGCTGCCACCTAACGTCTGCTACCTACGGTAATCACAAAGCTGGATGTGTCAACTGCAACTACCAATGGCCAGCTTTAGAAACTACAAACTACATTTCTCATATACGTCATATCAGTTTTGTGACGGACTTACTGTCTTGCTCTCGTGCGTAATTTTAACTGACAGCATGATGATCATTTTCTCTGCGGGGATTGTAGCTCTGCGTATTCCTATTCGTTTTAAAGCATCCCTATCATGGACCATGAAGGTTCAGTGTGTACTAATGTTTCCTTCTGACTCATGGTGGATGTTGTGGGGGTATGCAGAAAGTTTCACCAACACCTTGAAAGTCTAACCGTTGTTTTTTTTCCAGAAACAAGGTAGCAATACTTGATATTACAGGATTATTAAAAAAATGTTGACACTTCTGTGATGACTTCATAGCGTCTCGTCTTCTTCGACGACATTGTCAACACATTTCTGGAATATGTCCCAAATACTCCGCAGAGTCCGGATAGAAACATTTCTGGTGGAATTGATGTAATACCATATGTAATGCTCTCTGGAGAGATCTTGAATATCTCGGCGCTTGGTAGCATTAACATCATCGTTTCATATAAATGTTAACATGTTGTGTAATCAATCACCCTGTATTCATGTATTTCGAACCCTCTGATCAGTAAAGCGATGGCCAATGACAACCCCTGATACATCAGACCAGACACTTCCGGTGTCAGCATGACTGCCAGTAATGCCTTAAGGGAGCATGGACATTCCAATCGCCCGCTAGTCAAATTTTACGGAGCCAGCCAACATCGAATGATAAGCTGTTTGTTCACAGGCTCTACAATGTCTTCTGGGGATCGCTGTGGTCAAGAGGCCAGGCACTCGCCTAAGAAAGAAACGGTGGGCGATCGAATCTCGTAAGTTTTCAAGTGAATGTTCTCATGCGTGGTGATTACCTGTATCCTGAGTTACCTCAGTCGTCCTCACTTACGTATTGCCACTGGACCAAGGTAGTTCGGGAACACGGAGTGAGGTTGACGACAAGCGCAGTTACTACCTAACTATAATGCAAATACAGCGCGTTACATCATCATGACAAAACAAACCGATGTTGTTGGCATGATCGCTTCTGGTGGGCAACTAACTACCTTACTAACTAGTGTAAATACTTGAGCACCCACATAACGTATGATGAGAGATGCAATTATGAAATAACAGGTAAATTCGGTCTTCCAGAACAGAAAAGGAATTAGATAGAAGAAAACCCTATCGCCAGAATTGAGAAATAAGAGCTCTTGAGTGCCATGTGGAACCAGTACTGACATATGGCAGTGAATCATGGACAATCTGCAAACAAGCATAAAGGACACTATAGCCGACGGTGATGTGGTCTTACAGAAGAATGTTAATAATTCAATGGACTGCAAAGAAGACTAAAGACGCGGTACTTGAAGAAGCACAGACATAAAGACAACTCATTGCAACAAGTCAGATCAAGACAGTCATTCTTTTTCAGGCATGTCGTGAGAGGAGACGGATAGGAACCATCTGGGACAACGTGTAAAATAGCAGGGAAGAGAGATAGAGGGGGGCAGAAAATATATTGGACAATATGAAGAATTGGTAAACATGCCTGATATAAGTCGGTGGAAATCCATACCAGCAAGGCACTAGATGATGTTATGTCCCACAATAAAATGTTATTCTTCCTGTTGTGGTCAAATGGTTAGAAACCTTCTGGAATCTACCGAAGAGTGGAGGTTCGGCATGGAGAAAGTTCTGTGAGTCAGAGGAGCGTGTTTGAAGGGCTAGAAATATTTCAAAACGTAACCGGTGAACACGGAATGGGAGACCAGCAACCGTAGTAACAGACACGTGAAATAGCAGATCGACCCGCTAGTCCGTGGCAACAGGCCCGTTACTATTGATGAATATGCCGTTGATTTCTACATGAGTCTCGGTGCAGCGCCATGTTAACTTCGGTTATAGGAAAGTGTGTAGCAGATGAGTCCCAGGGCAGTTGACAACGGGGTAATGGTCCGGGTGCAAGATTTGTTAACGGTCGCACTACATTTTTGTTCTACCTGCATTCACAAGCTAGAGGACAGGGTGACCAAGTGTGTTGCCAGGCAGAAGGACTATGTCGAACAGAAAACACAACAACATTTTTGTTCGTACTCTCGTAAAACAATTAATAATACAATTCCTGTTACTTAAATATTAATAATACAATTCCTGTCAATTAAATATTAATAATACAATTCCTGTCACTTAAATATTAATAATACAATTCCTGTCACTTAAATATTAATAATACAATTCCTGTCACTTAAATATTAATAATACAATTCCTGTCACTTAAATATTAATAATACAATTCCTGTCACTTAAATATTAAAAATACAATTCCTGTCACTTAAATATTAATAATACAATTCCTGTCACTTAAATATTAATAATACAATTCCTGTCACTTAAATATTAATAATACAATTCCTGTCACTAAATGACTAAGACATACATTAATGTTCAGAAAATAGCTGATATAGTTCCAGGGACAAACAAGTGCGTTAATGAAGGACATACAAGCGTGTTAAGGTAAAAAGCTGATTTAATTTCAATCTTATACAAGTGTGTTAAGGTAAGCATTTATATAATTCCAATACTGTCTTTGTTGTGGAATTCTGAGGACAAGAGAAATAGATGAGCACCAAATCACAAATGGAGAAGATAATTTGAGACGAAGCTAAAATAAATAATAAAGTCGCATAGACAGCTAGAAGTGATCACACAGGATATACAAGTGTGTATTAATTAAAGACATGATCTTTAAAGGTAAATAGATCATAGCTATTCATCGATTTGCTGACATGAATTTGCAATTAAAACACACTTCAATTAAATTCCGCGAATGTATAAAATGACCAAAGTTATTGGAATATTATTGAAATATTCTGATTAAACAGATGGATTGGGAACGGAGAGCGTAAAAAAGGGAGGCAGTGGAATTTACATCGCACACCCTAGTGGTGACATAGAAATCCACTCCATATCAGTAGAAGAGAACTGTACCAATTTAAGAGCTGAAAAACGTGATGTACATGCAGCAACTCAGATTCGTATCAGTCAAAACACAACTACAAGGAAAACGGTCATTCTAATTGACTCCAGGAGCGTACTCCTAGCCCCAAGCAAAATAGACTATCAGAAAATAAAATTTAACATTGGTTTAACCACCACCACATATAACACTAATTGAGAAGTACAGTGGATTCCGGCCCACTGTATGATCCTTGGAAACGAGACGGCAGATGAGCTCGCAAAAGCCAGAAGTGGCGGCACGCAGACACGCCACCCATAGAGCTAAAAGAGGCAAAGACACTCATAAAACGATCCACGAGGACGGAATGGAGAGACCAGCACAAGGAATACAAGTCAGAATATAACAGTTTAGACACACTTGAGCGAGATTGGCAGACAAAGATTTTAGATTCTGAACGGGACATTGCAGACTCAAGACCCACTTCCATAGAATGGGTCATTGAGACACCACCACGCGTCAAAGCGGAGCACTCAAGAAAACACCAGAGTACATCCTACAGGACTGCCCCAATTATGCAGGCGAAGGAGAGGCAGTCTGACTTAGAAAGCGACGACATTAGAAAATCTGAGGACATCGGCGAAGAACTACAACGCACAGTTTCCTTCGCGAACCTCTCGGGGCTAGAAGCGTAGCGTCAGTTGAGGAAGAAGATGATTGAGATATTCATGTTTACAAGCAAGCATTCAAGCAGACCTCTAAAACTTTTACTCTGATTATACCGTCTGCCATGAGACCACATTGTCGTTTCATTAATTGTATATCTAAAACATACTTTAAGCCATTTATTCTTCTTCTTCTTCTACGTCCGTTCTCAAAATTCCGCTACGAAGCCCAGAACAGTGCTTTGCAAGTAGCAGGATGTAGTCTGGAGAACAGATTGCTCTGTGTCGCTATTTTACAGCTTGACTACGATATTAGTACCTTTCGGTCCGATACATCAGTCTTCGGCAGCACTTTAAGCAAATTATTTTCAAATGAAATTCTCACAAGAGCCAAGATTGGCAACCAAAGCTAGAATAAATTAAACACTTAATGGATAGAATCCGTTCCAACACAGACGCATTACCATCGAAGTAGCCATCATAGTCTGAAACACAGTTCTATAGACAAGATACAAAATAAAAAACAACTAAATTTAAAAGTTGTTATGGCGTTGCTACCATTACTGATATCCTTGATGAAATTCTTGGGACTGAGGAAAACAGGATGCTTATCACGGTAGTTGCAAGGTTTTTATTGCAACCGCTCTCAGACATAATTAAAACTAGGTCTTTATTGGTGTACCATAACCTCTCAACGATACGGGCCTCTCCGCAGGGATTAATCGATTGAAATCTTATTTTTCCCAGGGATCAGATGGAGAGGACAGATTTAAGACACATACATATATATATATATATATATATATATATATATATATATATATATATATTTATATATATAGAGAGAGAGAAAGATGAAAGCTATAGACAGTGTGAGAGAGCGAGAGAGAGTGGAAGGAGGGCTAGAGTGCGCGAAAGACCGAAAGGGAGGGAGAGAGAGAGAGAGATATATATATAGATAGAGAGAGAGAGAGAGAGAGAGAGAGAGAGCGAGAGAGAGAGAGAGAGGAAAGGTATTTTCTTCTTCAAACAAAATTCATATCGGAACTAAATAGCATAGGGTACAAAAACAACTGAATCACCGTTTCGATTTTTTGACAGTTCGCCTCACGTTAGAAAGCTGTCTGTTCAATCTTTCAAAACAGTAAGAGACAAATTAGTGCCGCTACCAGACAATATACAGCCAATTAAGGCGCCTCTTAATGGCCTACTAATGAGATCTTGATAAACATATCACTTTAAAATGGACCGTGAACGGGAAGCGATCAACACCCTTGAAGCATCCACAAGGTGTAGATTAGCAAGGTTGTTTAAACTGTCCGGTGACCAGGCAGACGAGATCACCTTAACAAAATACCCGTTAAAAAATGCGGAAATCGTTCGCCCCCCAACAACACCTGATTCCATACCGATTCCAGCTTTTTCCTAACGCTGAGACTAAAATTCTTGATCATAACCGTTTTAAAACTATTTTTTTAAACAAATGAAGTCGATGTGAAGATTATATTATACATCAAGGACAAGTGGCGTATCGATAATTTTTAGGGCACGGGGTGAGCCTTGAATATAGCACCCATTTATCTGCCGATAAAGGCGAATGGAGACTAACATCTTGTTGGGCAAAATATAAATTTTGACAATGTTAGTCAGGGTCTGGCCTCCATGAAACAAGCTGTTTCGCGGCATTTTAACAAGGTGGAAGATTGACTTTATCCCGCGGATAAAGCCAATCATAGTACAACTACCTAATGACCCCGGCCCACCTTCATCGGCATGCTCGAAATGTGAGGAAAGCTAACGCAATCCTGCACTTAACGCCCTTTTCAGGGTCCACAAAAGAGTAATAATACTTATTAAGGGCATTCAACAACAACAACAACAACAGCAACAACAACATCAACAACATCAACAACATCAACAACAACATCAACAACAACAACATCAACATCAACATCAAAAACATCAACAACAACAATAACATCAACAACAACAACATCAACAACATCAACATCAACAACAACAACATCAACAGCATCAACAACAATAACATCAACAACAACAACATCAACAACAACAGCAAGAACATCAACAACATCAACAACAACGATAACATCAACAACAACAACATCAACAACAACGATAACATCAACAACAACAACATCAACAACATCAACATCAACAACAACAACAACAATAACATCAACAACAACATCAACAACATCAACAACAATAACAGCAACAACAACAGCAACAACAATAACGATATCAACAACAACAACAACAACAGCAACAACAACCAGATGATCAGAAAGAAGCAATGCAGTCGTTAGTGTCGTATGGATACATTTTGTCAACGTATTGTTCCTGGAAACAGGCTATGTTACAGCAGTCTGGCCAACGAGGTGGGAATCATCACAGTGATCCCCCATAGAAATGAGGCTACCGAAAAGCACATTGTTTCACTACAGCCAGGAGAACACTTATACACCTTCCCCAGACCCTCGGTATATAAAAATAGCCACTGTCAATAAAACAGATATATGTATAACTTAGTTACCGCACCAAGACAGAAACAAATAAACAAAACCAACGTTACGGCCAAAAGACATTCGTCGGTGACAAAGGACAAACTAATACAACTAATAGATCACAAAATAAACAAAGGCAATAGAGTCGACAACCGATGTGACTTTATACAAGTTTACAAATTAATAAATGGAAAGGATAAACTAAACAATATCAAGTTTTTCAAAGTACGACCAGCTAAAAGAACAAAATGACACAGCTACAAAATGTTTAAGGACAGGTATAGATTAGATATAAAGAAATAATTCTTTAGTCAGAAAGTGGTGAAAGCTTGGAATGCATTGCCACACGATGTAGTGGAGGCAGAGTCAGTTAATGTGTTCTAAAGTAGATTGGATGCTCACATTATGTTCAGTATCAGTGCAATGGGATAAACTGGTTGTATACAAACTCCGTAGAGTCTTCTAAACCAGTTTAATCAAGTTGATTTAAAATAAGAAATACAACAAGTACTGCGCCAAATTAGCCGGTGTGTGGCCCAGAATGTGGGTATCACAGAAAAAGCCACTGTAACGTGTTACCAGCCACACGCCATCACGAGTGACAACTGATCACAAATAGCTTAGAACAACACAACAACGGACGGAGAAATTACATGCTTGTTTTGTAACTACATGTTAATAAGAGCAACATAAAGAACTGTTTGGCCATTTATAAATTCGGAAGTCACCTAGACACACAAAAACAAAAAACAACAAATCAGCATGGATTTTAATAAGACTAATTATTAACAATCGCTGAAGAAGGGGTGACACGGTTAGATTTCGAATCCCATACGTATCAACCGCTCCCTGGTCTTGGGGAAGGTAAGATCAGTGTCTAAACACATTGGAGATTGACAATAAACACGGAGATCCTGTGTAGACTGTGCACGTAAAAGAGCCATAGACAGTTGAAAATATATAAGAGTAGGCCATTAGCCTCTGTCTGGAAAAATTCTGAAAAGTAAATTAAATTCCTACCCAATACACAACCTACCTTCCTAGAATCCTAGAAGTCACAGGAAGTAGGAAGTAAACATTGCAAAACAAATGACGTGCTACGTACGTCCTTCGACTACCTTGAAATAGGCACATCCTGCCTGTTTGGGTATCAGCATTCTAGGCATTCTAAGTTTTAACAGTAAAAACAGTGATCTGAAGAAATATATTATATTCCTGGACTGTAATATTATAGCAATCATATAATTAAGAAGCAGCATGTTTGGAATGTGAAAAACATAACTACAAGGAAATTGGTCATTCTGACAGACTCCATAAGTGTACTCCAAGCCAGCTAAAGCCCCAAACAAGATAGACTCTCATTTGAAATAAAATACAACACAGGATTGCTGTCTCAAAAAGCAGATTTAGTCCTACAGTGGATTCCGGCCCATTGTGGGATCCCTGGAAACCAGAAAGCAGATGAGCTCGCAAAAGCCGGAAATGGCGGCAAGTAGATGCCCCATCCACAGAGCTATTAACAAGCAAAGACGCTCATCAAACGATCCATGAGGACAGAATGGAGAGAACAGCACAAAGAATGCAAACCAGAAAATGACAGCATAGAAAAACTTGGCAGAGATGGGCAGACAAAGATCTTCAGACTCAGAACGGGACATTGTAGACTAAAGGCCCACCTCAACAGAATGGGTCTCAGAGACACTGCCACGTGCGATTGTGAAGCACCGAAACAAACACAAGAACATATTCTGAAAGAATACCCCACCTATGCAGACCAAAGGGAGATAGTCTGGCCAGGGGAAGCGACCATACTCGAAAAACTGTGGGGGACCGGCGAAGACCTGAAACGCACAATCTCCTTCGTGAACATCACCGGACTAGAAGCATAGCATCAGTTGATCGATGAAGAAAAAGAATGTGAAAAAGAAAATTTAAACAATAAAATCGATTAAGAAATAATATAGTATGTAGGTATACTGCTGAACAGCGTCTCATTGGTATAGTAGTAAGGCACACGCTTTTCAAGGCAAAGGTACGGGGTTCAATTCTCACGATCGCGACAATGCCCTAGTTGACTAAGCTGCAAATTGGTACGTGGCTTTCGACTAAAGAAGTGAAAGGCACAAGAAAGTGACTGGTCAACCTACCCCACACAAGCTGTGACCTCGTTTACTGAAATTTCTAACAACATCAATCCTCGACAGTTGTATACCTTCAGGGTGTCCAACAATCTACTGGCCACTGGTTTTCACATATAACTTTTAGACAAATGAACGTAATTTCTGTTAATGTACACGGACGAACCTTGGTGCGTGAGAAAGATTATAACGGCCTCTGAGTCAGTTGGATTACGAAGATCTCCGTACTGGCTTTTTTCAGTAGGATGGGGCCACATGCCATATGTCATCATGGAGTCCAAAAAATCAAAGTTAGTCAACTGTTCTATCCCTACACCCCATAATTTGAATTTATCCCCCCCCCCCCCCCCCGCCCCCCTCCCCAACTACACATTTAAATGTCAGCTGAAATTGCTTCCTTCTTTGAAGATCGAGTAATTTCTAAGGAACTTTGACCAACAAGATGTCACATGAACTGTAAGATACCATTCAGCGAGAAATTTAGTCTGTCTCTTCCTGTGGCGAATAGCTTCCGTAACATGGAGTAGTGGGTTCAGGCATGTCTTCATCCTAATGGCGACCACTTTCAACATGTGCTATGTGCTCTTTATGCTTCTCACACATCAAGGTATGTCCATGTCAAACTGTTTTGAATTACGTTAATTGGTTTAACAGTAAAAATGGAAAACCAGGGACCATTAGCGAGTGAGGAACCTTTTACTATGAGACAAATCGTTACTTACTTACTGCTCAAAATAATTTACCTACCAAATGATAACATATTCATCATCATCACGTGCACTGCCTGTTGGCGTTGATGATCATGGATCTTCATCTATTTTAATCACGTGTGTCGTTCACATACTCTGTTGTTGATTGTCGCCCATGCCATTCTCTCAGGCTGTCCAACATCTTCTCTCTCGGCCATCCTCTGCCTCTCTCGACCTTCCTCTGTCTATCTTTCCTGCTATATTTCTCGTTGTCACGACGTGCTCCAAGCCGCTTCTTTTCATAACATGTCCCAAAAAGCATGACTGTTTTGTTCTGATTCTTGCAATAAGTTGTCTTTGTGTTGGGGCCTCCTCAAGTACTGTATCATTAGTCTTATTTGCAGTCCATGGAATCCGCAGCATTCTTCTGTAAAACCACATATCCATTGCTGCCAAAGCTCTAAGCGTGTGCTTGCCAATTGTCCATGATTCACTGACATATGTCAGTGCTGGTTTTACCTAGCATCCTCTTCCAAGTACATATTAAAAATATGTATTTTAATAATTTTTAAAGTTACTTTTCAAAGTATTCATTTTTAATATAGTGGCTTTTGAGCTGTCATGTGTAGTATTTTAGATGTGGTTGAGTGATTAGAGAGAATGTTTACTAGTCAAGAAGGTACAAATTCAAAACCTGGATAATCCTGTAGCAAGTGCAGTGTTGTGTATGCCATTTCGAAGATGCTGCCATGTCTCTGTAACAGCGGTGTTACGATGTTGGATATTAAGAGTTTCCTGAAAAGCATTGTGAAATATCTTGATCGGCGCAGGGTCCTACATTCTACTTGCGTCGATGCGTGGCTTGCTTTTGTTTCTAGTGTGATGGAACTTCTCTGGCTACGATTGCATTTGACAGCGAAACCTAGACTGATCATTGTCACAGTCTGCACTATGGTAAGTGCGCGTCAGGAGCAAATACTTAAGGAGAGATCTTCTGACAAAAATTTGATCCAGCTGATGCCAATGCTTTGATCGTGGGTGCGTCTACGATACCTTATGTTGGCGTTTAGCCTGGAAATAAGAGTTGGTCAGACAAAGCTCATGGTAGACACAGAGCTCTAGGAGCCCCTGGTCATTTTCATTAATTTGCCGAACTCCAAACTTGCCACGTCAAGAAGGCCACGAGTCGTGATCAGTGCCCACTCTAGCATTGAAATCACCTAGTAGAACAAGCTGTTCTTGACTATGGATACTTTTAATGATCGCTGATAAATCATCATTGAGATCGTAATTATATTTGTTTGCAATTAACCAGATACAAATGTTCGTAGAAAAAATGACTTGACTATACTTATTGCATTATTGTATATTACCACTGGCAACCACAGCCCGCTATCCCTTCCTTACTTACGCCAAGTGCACGGACAAGATAACCGACAATCACCGTTTATTAATCAATAACTCTCCTTGATATCCGACTTCACAAAGAAGTTATGAGCGGATTCAAAACATAAAAATAAAATAATTTTTCCAACTGCAAAATTAAAAAAAGAACATGTTACTTAGCGCAAGCAGTGATGGCTATAGCATCAGGAAGTAGATAATTTAGCGAATTTTCTGAGGTCTGACACTGTGGCCTGCTCTTGAATTAAGTCTAAGTAAGTAGGATTTGCGCTATGATCAATTGCAATCTCTCGTCCTGAGCTGCATTAGTCCAGTGACAAGACGTGTTAGTCGACACGGCTGAAATTAGCACGATTTATTGTTGGCAGTATTACTTCCAGATATACTAGTCAAATGTAGGTGGCGTAGTAGGTTGGAATTTTATTATTTTGTTTAAATTCTGAACTTTTACCTAACAGAAACTGACAACCTGCATTTTTTTAAAAATTAAAAAGTCAATGGTTCTTTTACGTGCACAGCGTTTACAGGTACTCTGAGTTTTATCACCCATCTCCGATAGTATCAAGTACTAGATCTATTATCCCGTTGAGACCAGTGAACTTCTGAAACTTTTCAAATAGAAGATCTCAATGTTTAGTGTATTCTTTTTTTCGTTTCTTCAGACCTGAACGCCTTGTATCTTAGCTGTACCAACCCCTCCCCCCCCCCCCCCTCTTATTTCTCTTTCATTTTCCACAGGCCACCATTTCGAAAGCAAATCTAACTAAATAACATAGAAAAAGTGAAGTTCGTGATGAAGACCACTCACTTTGTTCTTCACCATTTTTTTCATTTTGTTTTGTCCGCTGAAATGGGGGACTTGCACTGTGATATGGATTAAAGTGAGGAAAATGTAAACAATATGTCAACCTCACTCTCTAGTCCTGAGCTACCTTTGGTCAGTGGCAAGACATTATCAAGACGATTAGGGATAGCACATGATGCAGATCGTTCCTAGAGGTTTACTCTCGAAGCTTTTCAAGTAGACAGGTAAACCTAAAAGCAGGAAGGGGGGGGGGTGACATTTAATAGGTTGGGAATGCAGCCTAATCAGAACTAGATCTCTATGTTCACTAGATCTCTATGTTCACTAGATCTCTATGTTCACTAGATCTCTATGTTCACTAGATCTCTATGTTCACTAGATCTCTATGTTCACTAGATCTCTATGTTCACTAGATCTCTATGTTCACTAGATCTCAATGTTCACTAGATCTCCATGTTCACTAGATCTCTATGTGCACTAGATCTCTATGTTCACTAGATCTCTATGTTCACTAGATCTCTATGTTCACTAGATCTCTATGTTCACTAGATCTCTATGTTCACTAGATCTCTATGTTCACTAGATCTCTATGTTCACTAGATCTCTATGTTCACTAGATCTCTATGTTCACTAGATCTCTATGTTCACTAGATCTCTATGTTCACTAGATCTCTATGTTCACTAGATCTCTATGTTCACTAGATCTCTATGTTCACTAGATCTCTATGTTCACTAGATCTCTATGTTCACTAGATCTCTATGTTCACTAGATCTCTATGTTCACTAGATCTCTATGTTCACTAGATCTCTATGTTCACTAGATCTCTATGTTCACTAGATCTCTATGTTCACTAGATCTCTATGTTCACAACGAATGTTTCAGATATAATGTTCCAGATGGTCACAAAGTGCTGTCCAAAGATGAGAGTCAAAGCCACCGACATAGAGATTAACCCACCATGATTAATCCGATTTCCCTGTAACTACAAAAGATAATGGGAGTAGTCCAGCCAAATTGTGATGTTGTGGGCAAACCACAGATACAGTTGTGACAATTTCACCAACAAATAAATAACTATTCGATCGTTGCTAGTAAACATTTTGCGTATCTTGACTAAGAGACGTCACTTGATGTCAGAATGATAAGTATCCCAGACAAGATAATCAGCCTTACGGTAGACAGCCCTCAAATCCACACAATGGCTGTGTCCATATCAAATGTCACAGGAAAATAATGACACACACATTTTACCGGCTTGTCTCCAGATGGAGAAATATATAACAAATGGTTGTTGTTATTGTTGTTATTGTTGTTGTTGCTTAGCGCCCACAATGAGAAAGTTTACTCTTTTTTGTGCACCCTGAAAAAGACGTTAACTGGCGGGTCGTAGTAGCTTTCCTCACATCACGACCGTGTTGATGAAGGTAGGCCGCGATCCTCCAGGCGGTTGTGCTATGCTTGGCTTCATCTGCGTGGCAATCACTACTACAGGGATCACATCGATCAACATCTCGTCAGTCAGGCTACATTGAAACCAGCCTGTTTCCACGGAACGCTACGGGGAAGAGGGATTGTGGTCCTGGTCAGTATGTTATGCCTGACTAGATTAGCGTCTCACTTCCCCATAACAACTGGTACAATAACTCTCTTCCAGCAATCAAACACAACTGTAGCATTTGGCTAGAGTCTGTATTTCTTCTTCTGCTTATTCTTCGTTCGTTCTCAATCTCCCACTACCAAACCCTGAAAGGGTAAGTAGCAGAATGTAGTCCAGAGAACGGAATGCGTTGTTTTGTAGTTGACAGCTTGGCTGCGATATTTGCACCTTTCGGTCCAACACATCCGACTCCAGCAATCATTTTTTGAGTACTGGGTTAGCATTTCCTCTTCGATCCCTTCTCCTCAGCCAGTCTGCCCTGCTGCAGGATCACTGCATGGAGGTGTAGACGGGTCTTGGCAGCTATGGTTCGCTGGCCCTGACGCTAGCAGTCAGTTATGGGTCGCTGACCACTGCAGCTCATGCGCTGCTCAGCATCTTGATCCCGAGTCTGCATTTAAAAGTTGAAAAACGTCCGTTCATCGTTTCGAGTCTTGCGTTTCCCATATCCGAAATAGGTCAAGGGGACAGCCCTTTGAGTGTGAATGTTGTGTCTTGGGCATCTTGCTAACCGGACAGTTCCCAAAGAGAGAAAGATGTATGTCGTTAGATGCCCCAATTAATTGTTTTAGGGTTTTTAAATTTCATTGATCCAGTTCTTCACTGTTGTCTTGGGCACTTTTGTCACCATACACTGACTCCATTCTGCGATGAATTTCAAATGGTCGACATCCTTCAGCTGTTAGAAACCGAATCACCGCTCGAGGACACCGCTCGCACACCATGTTTTCAAACGGTCTGCTGAGGAGACTATGAGTAGGAGGATAATTGAATTTTGCAAACTTGACATTTGGTATGTGCTGTTTTTATCAGAAGTGACGTCATTATGCGCATTGTACGTATGTTCACTTGTTGTAGTTTTTTCCTGTTTCATCTGAACACGTCTCGTATATATATATATTTATATATATATATATATATATATATATATATATATATATAAATATATATATATATATATATATATATATATATATATATATATATATATATATATATATATATATAGTAGCTGTCCATCGTTGTCGATGAGGACCGCCGACATCATCCTTGTCACAGATTTCCCTGTTGGGTGTGGGTGCGCATGTGGCTGAACAGGCCAATGCGAGCACGAAAACATCTGCTACATATCGGGCACACGAGGTTTGTAGAAGGGGATGGTGTTCCCGCTGCTCGGAATTTCCGCGTCTCGCGTCTGTTGTGGGCCTTCACAACATGGCCATCTTCACCGACAGCTACACCCGATTTGACTGCGCTTCTCCAGTCAGATCTGTTTTTCGCAAGACATTCCCAGGTGTCGATGTCTATCTGGCAACTTTTTTAGTGAGTCCTTCAGACCGTCTTTAAAACGTTTCTTTGGGCGCCCTCTCTCGCGCCATCCCTCTCTCAGCTCGCCGTAGAGAAGCTTCTTTGGGAGCCGCCCGTCTGACATACGGACGAGGTGTCCGGCCCATCCTAGTCGTGCTTTTTCTAGCAGTGCATGGATGCTGGGCATGTTAGCCCTCGAAAAAACCTCGATGTCAGTGACACGATCTTGCCATCGGATGTGGAATATTCGCCTCAGGCAACCTGTATGGAAGTGGTTTAACCTCCTTGCATGTCCAGAGTATACAGTCCAGCTTTCGCAAGCGTATAGTAGGGTTGGAATGATGGTTGCACGGTAGACTTTGAGTTTGGTCTTGACGCTGATGCCACGACGTGCCCAGACCATCGAGCGCATTCTACCAAAGGCTGTGCTGGCCTTTGCTATTCTGCTTGCCACCTCATCGTCTAGGCTGACAGATCTCGACAGCGTGCTTCCCAGATATGTGAATTTGTCTACGGCATTCAACGTCTGCCCGCTGACTGTAGTCTCTGGTTTTGTGTACGGCATGCCTGGTGCTGGTTGGTACATGACCTCTGTTTTTTGGCATTTATGGTCAGGCCAAAATTTTCGCATGCGACAGGGAACTGGTCCATTCCAACCTGCTCGTTAAGTTCTGAGTTGTTCATTAGAGCGCAGTCGTCAGCAAATACAAATTCCCTGAATATGTCGCCAGCCACTTTGGTTTTGGCCTTCATTCTTTTGGAATTGAGTAACTTGCCATCTGTGCGGTACTTTATGGGTATTCCAAGCTCCAATGATCTGAAGGCGTCTGTCATCGTGGCCACGAACATCATACTGAACAAAGTCGGGGCGAGTACACATCCTTGTTTTACTCCGTTTGATACTAGAAACGTTTTAGAGATTGTCCAGCACACGAGCACACATGCCTTCGTGTAGCTGTTTCACCATTGTTATAAACTTGTTGGGGCAGCCAAACTTAGACATTATCATCCACAGCGCTCCTCTGTTTACTGTATCAAATGCCTTTGTCAAATCAATAAATGTGGTGTACAAGGCTTGATTTTGCTCTCGACACTTCTCTTGTACTTGAGGAGCGGCAAAAATCATGTCCACTGTTCCTCTTCCGGCTCTGAATCCACATTGGCTTTCTGGGAGGTGGTGGCTTTGTTCAAGGTGTTTGTTGAGCCTGTTTAGCAGTAAGCGCGCTAGGATCTTGCCTGCTACGGAGAGTAGCGATATTTCACCATGATTGTCGCATTCCTGACGATTGCCTTTTCTTTTGTATAGGTGAACGATTGAGGCGTCCTTTAGCTCCTGCGGAATTTTACCTTCAGCCCACATGTGACAGAAGAGTTCAGTGATCCTTCTGGTGAGGGATGGGCCAGCTGTCTTATATACCTCTGCTGGTATTGCAACAGCTCCTGGAGCTTTTCCTATAGATAGTGAACTGATTGCCCTGTCGACTTCCTCCTCAGTAATTACTTCATCCAACGCCAGGTTCAGTTCCACCTGCAGCATTCGCCGGATGGCCTCTTCATTTATGGACGATGGATAGTTTAGTATTTTGCAGAAGTGGTCTGCCTATCTGTCTAGAATCTGAACCTTATCTGTTAGCAGTACCCCATCCGCACTGCGAACTGGAGTATTACTAGAGGGCTGCGGGCCGTAGAGAGCTTTCAGTGCCTCGTAAAACCGTTTGGTGTCATGACGCGAACATCTCAATTTCGTCAGCTCTTTTGCTGAGCCAGGAGTCTTGCATCTCTCTAAGCCTGGTCTGGACAGCTTTGTGAGCAGCATTGAAGGCAGCTTTTGCTGCCGGAGATGGTGTGTCTCTCTGGTATTCCCTGTGCGCTTCATGTTTTGCATCGAGAAGGTCCTGTATTTCTAGATCGTTCTCAACAAACCAGTCCTTATGCTTGCGCGTGAGTGGGCCAATGTGTTTAACAGCTGATATATATATTGTTTCATATTGTTTCATTCATTGTTTGTTTTCTCTGGTTATTTAATTTTACATTTTTATTTTTGACAAATATCACGGCCGGTGCTGTGATGGGATCGAATCTAGCACCTTCGGATTGTGAGCCGTGCCACTTAACCACGCCGTCCCCTAATGAATGATTGATTTATTTGTTAATTGGTTTACTGACTGACTGATTCAAAAAATAAATGATTGCTTGATTGATTTACTTATTTATCTATTTATTTATTGAGTTATTGATTGAGTGATTGATTGAGCAATTTATTTATTTATTTGAGGTCAGATATGATGATAAGGGCAAAGAACTATTGGATGAATATAGTGAAAAGGCTGATAAGCAAAGAATTGAGAAGCAAGTAGGCGAAGGATTAGAAAATCTAGATCACGTGTCGTTTGACAACGTGGACAAGCGTTAAAGACCTCGAATTTAAAATTAAATACCTCGAGAACTATATTTCTCAACTTTAAAAATTATCTTGGTTTACATCAACAACGGAAAAAAACAAAGAAAATGTGTCTTCTTATTTTTCTCATTGCAAATTTAAATCTTAACGAAGGCCAAGCAGAAGTGTGTAAAATGTGCGAGCTACATGAAACGTTCGTACACATACCATTTGTCATCTATTGCAAAACGGACTGGCACCTTTGGGTCAGCCCGTATCGTCGTAATGTCGGTTCAACTATTTTCTACTAAATTGAATGCACGATTTCTCAACAATTAAAAATGTGCATTTTTCAATTTAAGTCGCGAATGAAATATTGTTACGCATAGAAAAGCTATCGCTTCATTTTTCAACTAAAAATATCAATAAAATTAGCAAATAAACAATTAAATACCCTGGAAGAAACGTTGCGGGAGAATCAACAAATTAAGTGAGTCAACATTATTACCAGACATATTAGCGTTAATTTTTGCACGTTGTAGTTTGACATTAGTATTGTCAAGTAATTATAGTCTTTTAGCGCCACTGTTAATACATCTATGTGTTGACACTCGATTGAAAGTATATGCCCCCTGAAAGAATTATCGGAGACTCATGACAAGCCTTAAGAAAAGGGGATTTTGTTTTCTTCTCTGGTGGAAATTATTTTCTTGGAACCGTAACGATGAGAATATTCTGCGTGAATTCTAAGATCAGGTTCAGAGATAAATGCCTGCATCATTATACGACCTGCTGATAATCTCGCTGAATAAACACGTGAGACAAGGGAAGATCAAAGCGATGCGAGGCGATAAAACAGGTTAAACGAGTTATTCTGATATTTGCTAGTGTTAATGAGAAATTTAGAACCCCGAACAAATGTGAGGCAACACCGTGTGTGTTTATTTATGAGCGACTGAAAGGGAGATAGAGCAAAGTGTCCTGTTACATCCGCCCTTGTCTGGGAGATGGTGAAACGGCTTTCTGTTGCGCATCTTGAAGGAAGAAGGACTATTTATTTTCCCAGGCAGTTCCTTACTATTTGCAGGGCTGGGTTGAATAGATTACCAACTATCGTAAACAGGTACTTGAATGCGTTGTAAAACTGTGTGACAAGGAAGAGTACACAATGAAGATCGTTGGACAAAAAACAAATATGAACCCAGTGGGCATCAGATGTGCAAATGGGAATGGAGATAGATTGGGCATGCACCGATGATATCGACATTTAGTGTAATTAGCCATGCGCTGAATTGGAGCCCGCGGGGAATGAGGAAAGTGGGGAAAGTAAAACAGAAGATGGAGAAGAAACATAGCTTGACAGATGGAAGAACGGCTAAGCATATATCAACATCCAACAGAAACGTTGTCTAGATAGTGTCAAAGAGGCATGGATTGCAAATATCAATGTCCACAAAGATGACACTGCAATGAAGATGTAACTCCCTGCGTCACCCAACGACCAACGTGGACATTAGCAAGTGGCAATGACAGGAGCTGGAACACAGTATGGCTTCCAAACACCTGGGTGTAAAGTTGAATTGTACGCCGTCACCTGCGACACACTACCAGAAAACAAAACGGATGATATATAATGATAGTAATAATAATAATAATAATGTTCGCTTAAGCGTCTGAGGCCCTTTACGTCTGTCGGCCACATCTACGATACACTGCTGTGACGTGGTTCCAGGTCTCGTCCAGGGCGGTGGGGGAGGTTGATATCTGCTGGAGCCTTGATATCTGCGAGGACGACCCCTCCACACCTCTGGCGTGTCGGGGAAGGACTTTTGTCACTGAGAAACGACTTGTGTAGTATCTTGTGGGCCGGGGTTTCTTGGTCCAGCGTGTCTGGAGGAGACTTCTGTCACTGAGAAACGACTTGTGTATTATCTTGTGGGCCGAGGTTTCTTGGTCCAGCGTGTCTGTGGGAGACTTTTGTCACCGAGGAACGACTTGTGTAGTATCTTGTGGGCCGGGGTTTCCTGGTCCAGCGTGTCGGGGGGAGACTTTTGTCACTGAGAAACGACTCGTGTAGTATCTTGTGGGCCGGGGTTTCTTGGTCCAGCGTGTCTGGGGGAGACTTTTGTCACTGAGGAACGACTTGTGTAGTATCTTGTGGGCCGGGGTTTCTTGGTCCAGCGTGTCTGGAGGAGACTTTTGTCACTGAGAAACGACTTGTGTATTATCTTGTGGGCCGAGGTTTCTTGGTCCAGCGTGTCTGTGGGAGACATTTGTCACTGAGAAACGACTTGTGTAGTATCTTTTCGGCCGGGGTTTCTTGGTCCAGCGTGTCTGGGGGAGACTTTTGTCACCGAGGAACGACTTGTGTAGTATCTTGTGGGCCGGGGTTTCTTTGTCCAGCGTGTCTGGGAGAGACTTTTGTCACTGAGGAACGACTTGTGTAGTATCTTGTGGCACGGGGTTTCTTGGTCCAGCGTGTCTGGGGGAGACTTTTGTCACTGAGAAACGACTTGTGTAGTATCTTGTGGCCCGGTATTTCTTGGTTCAGCGTGTCTGGAGGAGACTTTTGTCACTGAGAAACGACTTGTGTATTATCTTGTGGGCCGAGGTTTCTTGGTCCAGCGTGTCTGTGGGAGACTTTTGTCACCGAGGAACGACTTGTGTAGTATCTTGTGGGCCGGGGTTTTTTGGTCCAGCGTGTCGGGGGGAGACTTTTGTCCCTGAGAAACGACTCGTGTAGTATCTTGTGGGCCGGGGTTTCTTGGTCCAGCGTGTCTGGGGGAGACTTTTGTCACTGAGGAACGACTTGTGTAGTATCTTGTGGGCCGGGGTTTCTTTGTCCAGCGTGTCTGGGGGAGACTTTTGTCACTGAGGAACGACTTGTGTAGTATCTTGTGGGCCGGGGTTTCTTGGTCCAGCGTGTCTGGAGGAGACTTTTGTCACTGAGAAACGACTTGTGTAGTATCTTGTGGGCCGGGGTTTCTTGGTCCATCGTGTCTGGGGGAGACTTTTGTCACTGAGAAACGACTTGTGTAGTATCTTGTGGGCCGGGGTTTCTTGGTCCAGCCGGTCTGGGGGAGACTTTTGTCACTGAGAAACGACTTGTGTAGTATCTTGTGGGCCGGGGTTTCCTGGTCCTGCGTGTCTGGGGGAGACTTTTTTCACTGAGAAACGACTTGTGTAGTATCTTGTGGGCCGGGGTTTCCTGGTCCAGCCGTCCAACAAAGAAACTCGGCGTCGGTTGAGATACGTAAGAAATAATGCTATCTGGAAATCGACGGACACAACATAATGAGCACGACCATTTGTCTTCTGAACGCCAGCACTTGTCTTGTGTCTCCATAGCTGAGCACACCGCACGTAGTGAACAACTCTGCACATCTGAAACAGCCATGAATGAGACTACTAACATGCCGCACAACACCTACTCGAGTTGAACAAAACTACACCCCATAATCGAGGTACTAGCACACGAAACGCGAAAGTTTTGTACCGGATATTGAAAAATAGAAGCAAGTGAACGATCTAAGGCACCGTTTGTTTGGACACCAGGTGCAGGATATAACAGTGACATCATGACACCGTTTTCTACAGTCAGCGTAAGGCCTTACAGACTAGTCTTGGTAAATACCAATGAAGGATGTGATGAATCGACGCAGGTTCACAGAATCGAGCTTCGGGTAGAAACAACGAGCAACGTTGCACTAACTTTCTGTTTCTGTTTCTAAGAATCGACGTCACTGCACTCCGGGCATGCCCATATGTGCTCAGACTCTCTCATCATATGGCGTAAGGTATGGATGCTGATGGTCCCTGTAGTTCGCTGGTTGTACACTCTCCTGCGCCGTCCTCTCGTGGACCCCACTCCGCTCTAACCTCGTTTAATGTCGAAACTTTGCAGTCTGTGGATTGATGCTTCATCTATTACGGTGTCCTCATCCAGCAAACGGTCAATGATTGATTTCAAAATGTCACTTCTATCCATCACCACTGTGCCCGTAATGGGAGCCCGTGAAGCCAAGATGTCAGCTCTTTCATTGCCCTGACCCCGGCATGAGCAGGACAGTAGATCCAGATCAGCGCCTTGAGGTTTGAGGCCTCGACAGCAGCTATTCACTCGTATCTAAGCCATCCCATCTGTACTTTTTGAAGTACAGCTTGCGCCTCTGTCATGATGACTGCCCTTGTTATAGAAGTCTCAGATATCAAACTTACTGACTCTTAATCGTAACCGTAACATCTGTATACTGATTTAGAAGACTCCGCAGAGTCTGTATACAACCAGTTCCATTTACATTTCCTTGCTCTAAAAGCTACGCGCATCAAATCTATTCTCAAATGCATTAATTGTCCTTCCATCCACTACTTTCCCTGGCAATGCGTTCCAAGCATTCACCACTCTCTGACTAAGAAAATATGTCATAATATCTAATCTTGACCTTTCTTAAGTTAATTTGTAGCTATGCCCTCTTGTTATTGGAGGTGTTTATATTTTGAAAAAAAAACGTGTTATAGTCTAACTTATTCGTTCCTTTAATAATATTATAAACTTGTGTTAAGTCACATCGAATATTTTTTTTTTCTAGACACTTTAGGCTGGTTTTTCAGAGTCTTTCCCGAACTGTAATTATGGAATCCCACTATGAGCGTTGTCGCTATTCTTTGTATCTTTTCCAGCATGTTTACATCCCCTCTATAATAAGGACTCCACACCTGTAAAAATACTCCAATCTAGGTCTAACTTAATGCTATAAACATTTTGACTATCACTTCCTTCCTCCTATGTTTAATATTTCTTTTTATCATACCCAATATGGGGAGGAATTACTCCATATTGGTGTATCAACATCCGGTGGAAATTTGAAGCGATAAGTGTACATAAATGATGATATATGAGACCGTTGTCTGGGCGTTCTTTCACACCCAGCAGCCAATACAGTTTTAAGTGCGTCGATGTTATTATTCGTTAGGATCATAACACAAAAAGTCGACAATTAGCCTTACAACTTTCCACCAGTGATGGAAGTGCGCTGGCAATTTTTAACAATCTTGAATATTCGAAGACATGCGATCGATGGCTTCCTCAAAGTCTCACAACCAGTAACTACGGAAATGTGAAACAGGCTGGTACAAGAAAGGCATGCATGCCCTTCCTTCTAACTGGCGTAAGACTCTGAAGTTTATTATGTGAAAACATACCATGCGTAAAGGTAGCGGTAGAGATATCAATGATAACCTGGCCACGTTTGGTGACCCGCCAATAACTGCCCCTGACCTCAGGAAAACAATTAAAGCGGGCACCTGGAGTGTGATGACATTGAGCAACCCGGGATATCCGGTATCCCTGGAAAATGTCCAGTGTTCGCTGGACATTACCATCGTCGGTATCACCGAGTCCAGAATTCAGAGTGACGGACACTTCATGGCCGGAGATACCCTCTTCCTTTCCTCCGGTGGTAAATCGCGCCATAATGGCTTCGTCCTTGACCTACCTATCCTCTCAAGGATAACCTTTTCACCTATCACCCCACTCCAGACAGATTTATGTACGTTAGACTGCGACATAGACACGGGTATGTTTCCATCTTGATTGTATATGATCCTACAGATGTCTCCCACATCGACCAGAAGGACACATTTTACTCCCAACTGCACTCCTCCACCCCTCCACTACTCCACCCAGACAGTTACCCCTCACGTCGAGATTTATCCTCGGTGACTTCAACGCCACGCCCGGAACCGACTGGAAGGGCCTGGAGTCCATCGTGGGCCCATAAGGTAGTGGAACGCCGAACGACAACACGTTTAGATTCCTCTCCTTCTGTGAATCTTTTGGCACCTGGTTCAGACGGAAGGCATCCCACCGGTTCACATGGATCTCAAACGATCATTGCACCAGAAAGGAGCTGGATCACATCCTGTCTAGAAACCCGAGTATCATCAGATCGTACAAGGTTCACTGTGGACCTGAGGACCTGCCAGCAGTGGTCATCTTCTCCTCGACTCTAGTATGGAGCCGAGGCCCCTGCCAGGACTGATCATCTTCTCCTCGTGTCTAGTATGGAGCCGAGGCCCCTGCCAGGACTGATCATCTTCTCCTCGGGGCTAATGTGGAGCCGAGGCCCCTGCCAGCAATGGTCATCTACTCCTCGTGTCTAGTATGGAGCCGAGGCCCCTGCCAGGACTGATCATCTTCTCCTCGTGTCTAGTATGGAGCCGAGGCCCCTGCCAGGACTGATCATCTTCTCCTCGTGTCTAGTATGGAGCCGAGGCCCCTGCCAGGACTGATCATCTTCTCCTCGGGGCTAATGTGGAGCCGAGGCCCCTGCCAGGACTGATCATCTTCTCCTCGTGTCTAGTATGGCTGTCTTGTCAAGAAACCACAAAAAGACTGCATCAGTTACGATATACGACACGGAATACCAACCCTAGTCTGGCAGTCCAACATGCCGCATCCATAGACACCAAATTCGCCCCTCTGTGTACCCTACCTGATGACCATAAATCTGCCTGGTCCATCGTCGCCCAAGCCATTTACGAAGTTGCCGAAGTAGTTTTTGGGAACATCCCAGCCAGTGTCAACCATGGCAATCCTAGAGGAACAACAACCCCGTTGCAGCCATCGAGCACTTCGTCTATCTCGGCAGCACGCAGTCCTCTGACGCACGCAGCAGTCACGACATCACCCGTAGGATGGGCTTAGCGGCTTCATCCATGCACCCACTTCGCAGAGTTTGGTCCCAGAGAAGGCTCTCTCTGGAGACCAGACGTCGTATTTACTCCTTCTGCATTGTCCCCATTTTCCTGTCTCCGAGTCCTGGACACTACAACAGCAGGATCGTCAGCATCTTGAGGTCTTCTACCTTCTACCAAAGGCGTGTCCTCGGGATCGTCTGGCATGATTTCCAACGGTGAAGTAGTCCGACGTACTCAACTTGCAGGTATTGTCTCAACGATTGATCGCCGTCGCCTCTCCCTCTTCGGCCACGTTGTTCGCCTTTCCCGGAAAGTCCCAGCCCACGAGGTGCTCCGGCAGGCTGTGGGGCGAGTTACGGGAAGAAGCCGTGCTCATCCTGGAGACGTCCTCGGAGTCGCCCACGCTACACCTGGCTAGAACAGATCGCCACCTCCTCTACAGAACTGCAGGCCGCCTGGGACGCTGCCATTAGACGTGTTCATGAACCTGATCATTAAACGCGTCGAGCCCTGGTCACCTAAACGAACTATTGTAAAAGAAAAATCCAGATATGCATACGGAAATTATGTACATTATTAAAAAAACAATGTCGGAAGATAACAATTGCGAGCTATTCATTTCCGAAAAACCTTTGTAGTTTGCCCTTCTGAGGTCTATCTGGCTTCTCGCATCATTTCACTAGAATATGCTATCAAGTTTTGTAACATTGCGCTGTCGTTTGCACTTCTTACGAATATTTCTGTCATACGACATTTTTCCCATTGCTGGGGTAGTCGAGGGGTTTTAAAGGCTGAGGACTACAGACCGCTTCGCCACTGCTGTCGCCAGGTCGTGTGCTGGCTATGTTTGTTTAATTCATCCCCAACAGAAAAACAACATATGCCATACCGGGGATTCGAACAGCTACCCTCCTTGTCGGCAGGCAGGCCTCGAAACCATTCGGCGACGCGCTCTTAATATTACGAATATTATAAACAAAAATATGACTGATGCATGTGAAAAACATCAAAGAGATCTGTTTACACGACTTAAGAAATCAAACTGCAAGCAAAAATGAGGGCTAGTCACTTTTTAATGGGGGCTGATCCGTTAGTTTAAAAATCATACTCGGAAAATGTTCATTAAAAACTAATTCCTTGTTCTGATGCAAGGATTTGTAGTTATAATCGAAGCCGTTCGTATTAGTGGACGTTGGTGAATCGGGTGTTTGTACAGACGAGTAGTAATGTACAGTAGGAACCTCGAATACTACTTATTACGAGACCTCGAGAATACAAGATTTAATTCTCATATCACCATCATGTGTCACGCTCAGAACATTAGCGATAAAGTTTCCATAATCATTGTTTCTTTATAAGTAAGGGGATTGAGAGAATCCAAGGCAGCAATACGGATAAAGGCAGTCCTGCAGCAGAGGTTGTTGTCACGGATGAAGTGTCAGAGACTTTATTATGCTATGTCGTTGCATTTTTATGAAGTGTAGTAGCCAGCTTCCTTCCTCGCCACTTTGCCTTCCCAAATGTAAGTCCTTCTATTTACAGCTTGGTAGATAGGTGATTTACAAAAACTGGTATGGAACCAGGTTCGCTTGTTACTAGAAATATGCCGTTTAAACCACACGTTAAGAAACGAATGCACGAAACGGTAGGTGTTCAAACCCTCAAAACGGAGTGGTTTCGAGGTAGAACGTCGGCCTCGGGTGCTGGATATCGCCGGTTCAAGTCACGGTGAAGACCGAGATTTGTCAGTAGTAGATATGGACCGCCCGTATGCAGTTACGCGCACGTTAAAAATCCTTCGGCAGTTGAAAATCTAAAAGAGAAAAATTAACGGCAAAATTATGTTAAAAATCTACCCAATTTGTTACGGGATCCTCGCCAGTGCTTCGGAGTTCGTGTGAAATATGCTGATTCTACAAAAATATTGAAGGAGCCGCGTAGCGCAGTGTTTAGCGCGCTGGCTTCGCATCTGAGTGGTCCTGGGCTCATTCCCCAGTTGAGGCGGTAATGTTTTTTTCAGACCGCTCCCGGGTCGACCCAGCCTTAAATGGGTACCGGTTCAGTCCGGGAAGTAAAAGCGGCGAGGGAGAGGAGATGGGTATATAGTCGAGCCTCTGAAATATGAGATCGCTAACACCTCACACCTCTACGGCAGTAATGCTATGGGATACTTTACTTTACTTTAAAAAAATATGGAGAAAAATAAAGCATTTTTGGGTAAAACCGTGTAAAATAACGTTGATTCTTCAACTAAACTAAACTAAGCCACCCTCAAGTTTCAGCGCCCCTTATCTCAAGATAGATGAGATCGGTATCTAGTCATATCAGAGACGACCGACAAACTCAAAGGTCCCGTGTTCATGCTATGCGCGTGAAGGAATCCTTGGCAGTTGAGAATCGAAAAGAGCAGGCTCTTAGCCGCAATCCGGGCAAATATTATACATGCAATGAAATTCTCATCCAGTAGTGGTCTGATTGAAGACCAAAAGGAAGCGACCCCTTCAATATACAATGACACATCATGTTAATCCTCTCTTTGTGTGTGCACTCGATTGCAAAGTATATACAGAAAGGGCATCTAAACCTACAAGGAAAAGCGAAGAAGAAGAAAAAGAAGAAGAGAGTGATTCATACAGCTCGCGACGTCATTTTTTAATTTCTTAAAGTCTTTCTCTTTTTTTCTTTCTTGCTTTCAAAATTTTCATTTTGGAAACTCTAAAAAGTCTCCTTTGAGAGCAAATATGGAGCACAGCCAAATCATTAACACCCTGATACCCTGCTACAGTTAACACAAAGGAGCTTGTTCGACTGAAGAACCGAGTCAAAGCGTCCGTTATTTATTTTACGTCTAGGCATGAAGTTGAACAAACCCGAGGCTGAATAATTCGACCACAAACAGGGCATGTTCAAGATATGAATTGTTTTCGCCACAGAACATTCTTGTCACGTTAATAGAACAAAATGTCGATTATTACTTTTTAACACGTGTTTAAACTCACTTCTACAGAGGACAGTTTTCGATCGAATTGTGGTTTCGTCATATAAAATAATATGAACTTTGGGTAATTTGGAAATTCATTTATTTAGTGTTTCATTTTTCAGATAATATTACAGCAGGGTAGAGAATCTTTCCATGCTGGCAAACCGCATTTAATTAGCTGTAAACCTAAACAGGTCGAAGGTTCTACATTGTTGTACAAGAACAATACAAACTTTTACAGGGAATGAATGACTCATTGGCCGTATCAGGTTAAGCAAACACATAACGATACCTACGTTACGGTCACAAGGTTTTCGTCAGGGACAAAACAACGTAAACAACGAAAAAAACATAGCAAAAAACAAGATATGATGTCTTTTTTTTCTTCGTTCGTTCTCAATCTCCCGCTACCAAGCCCTAAATAAGGCTTTGCAAGTAGCAGAATGTAGTCCAGAGAACTGAATGCGTTTTGTCGTAGTTTACAGCTTGACTGCTGTATTTGCATCTTTCGTTCCAACACATCCAACTTCAGCAAGCACTTTTTAGCACTGGGTTGTCTCTTTTCTTCGATCCGTTCTACTAAGCGAGTCTGCCCTGCTACAGCCTGTTATCCAGGATCACCGCGTGGAGGTGTAGAAGGGTTTTGTCAGCTCTGGTTCGCTGGCCCTGACGCTAGCAGCCAGCTTTGGATCGCTGACCACTGCAGCTTATGTGCTTCTCAACGTCTTGACCCCAAGACATTATGTACAATGAGCGGTTTAATTTCGCCGGCATAACAGGATGTGCCAGAAAAATGTAAGACCCGTCGTGCCAGTTAAGAAATAAAATGTACAAAACAAGAAATTGGCAATATGATTGGGTACATTAAAAAAACTGACTAAACAAGAACAAATCAAACCACAAAATACAAACCACAAAAAATAACAACAACAAATATCAAGAAACACACATATGCAGTGACATGGTTACATACATTTATTTCTCCTGTGCTATACACCCGAGTGGTTTGCCGGGGTCTGTATATGGCAAGGTCAAGAATCGCACCACTGTCCCACAGACCGCATGTCGCAAGAGGCGACTATCTGTGTGACATGACATAACACTGGCTATGTGTAGGTGGTTTGTTAAGAGCAGCATAGATGGCGCCTAACAGGCTACTGGTCCATTTTGTTCTAGTGGTTGGGTCTATTAAGATGGACTTGCACATCAGTTAACCACCCTCCACGGAGTAATCAGCTATTCGAGCCTAGCCCGCTAAGCAGGAAATCCTTCTCCTGGCTATATCCAGCTCATGTCAGAGCTGGGATCTTTACGTTGAACATGTTCGTCCTTTGTGAAACGACTTTCCTCAAAGTGGGATCATGCTTTATCATGCAGGCTAAACCACGCGAACACCCTATTGCATTTGCCACAGTGTCTTTCGTTACTCGAATGTATGCTCCCATGGACCCATGCATACACCGACGGTTCTGTAGCAAACACATTACAGAACGGAGGGGCAGGGGTATTCCTGAGCCTACCAAATGGTAGACAAATAATACTGTCAGTGGCAACTGGAAAATACTCAAGCAATTTCAGAGCGGAGGCAGAGGCACTGAGGGATGCAGGAGAAGAAATGGTGAGAGGCAAAAGAAATGAAAGCCATATAGTCATGTTCACAGATGTTCTGGCCGTAGTCACAGCACTAAAAAGGTAGAAAAATACTGAACTTAATGATTTAAGAGCAGCACTCTGTAAACTATGCCAGCAGGCCGCACCAAAAAGAGTAGTGGTACAGTTGGTTCCATCCCACTGTAACACCCAAGGCAACGAGGAGGCAGACAGACTGGTAAAAGAAGGTGCAAAACTACCACAACCCGATACTAGTATGACATACGAAGAGTCAAAACGGCTTATTAGAGCTAGATACATGACCAAATGGGAAACCGAACATACTGGTTACACCAAAAACGATGCCTATTACCAGTTGAACCGAAGAGAGCAGGTCGTTGTCTTCAGACTTCGCACTGGCCACAATAGACTGAGGTACCACCTATTCAACAAATTGAAGATAGGTGGTACCGACGAATTCCCGTGCGGTACCGGTAAAATGACCGCTGAACATCTGCTGCAGAACTGCCCGACATACGAGGATCAGAGAGAGCATATGTGGCCATCACCAGTGGAACTTCAAGACAAGCTCTATGGCAGCGGCGACAGCCTCAGGATGACGGCTGCTTTTTTCGAAAAAATAATGGTTACTGTCTGACGAAGAAGAAGAAGAAGAAGAAGAAGAAGAAGAAATCAAGAAGTACGTTTTTATAAACATGTCAGAGAAGGGGACATTAACAAATAAATTATGAAAGTATAACCAAAAAAAAGAGTTATTCCCTCACAAACCGTTAGATGTGCATAATAATAATACAAATAATTGCCCAAGAAGATGCCGACAGCATCAGGCTATTGTTGCGAAATGGGTTGCCTGATGGCTGTAAAGATCAATTTTGGAACGGCTCACCTTGCCACATAGAATGCTACAATGCATACATCCGGGAAGCCGGTTGTGGAATCGTTGTGAGTATTGTTATTTTGGGGCAGCACGCTTTCGCTGAGTCTTTGCGACGGCCTTACTCTCTGTGATGTGAGCACCTGGGGTGATACTAGTTCATCAGGTAGTATGGTATTGTGAAGGCATCTCCCAGGAGGTGACATCAATAACGAAGCATTTCAGAGACACTTTCAAGGAGTTTATGTAGCATTTCTTTTGCCTCTCCCAGTGAGGCTCTGCCTGTTTTGAGCTCACCGTATAACAGCTATTTGAGGATGTTCTTATTTGGTATACGAACAACATATCCCGTCCACTGGATTTGAGCCAATTTCAGAAGTGTATAGATACTCAATATGTTAGTAATTCTAAGAATTTCAGAGTTAGAGACGTCTCGTCATACAAGCCATAGCTAAAGGGGTGATATATGCCCCTACACTACAGCTTTAAGAACATACCAATTGTAATCAACGTATTGAACACGTGAGGTATTCATATTCCAATCCGATCTTATATATTCACGATCGACTCTTTATGGACTCCATTGTGGCATTTCTCTCGAGACTCTTTACGGACTCCATTGTGGCATTTCTCTCGAGACTCTTTACGGACCCCATTGTGGCATTTCTCTCGAGACTCTTTACGGACTCCATTGTGGCATTTCTCTCGAGACTCTTTACGGACTCCATTGTGGCATTTCTCTCGAGAATCTTTACGGACTCCATTGTGGCATTTCTCTCGAGACTCTTTACGGACTCCATTGTGGCATTTCTCTCGAGACTCTTTACGGACCCCATTGTGGCTTTTGACTCGAGAATCTTTGCGAACCCCATTGTTGCATTTACCTCGAGTCTTTACGGATCCCAATGTGACATTTCACTGACTCCAACATGATACTTAAAGGTCACCAATTTGATACTTCATAGATTCATAGACCCATCAGGTTTCTTCACAAACCCTAACTCAGTACTTAACTAACCCTAATTCGGTGCTTCACGAACCCTAACTTGGTGCTTCACGAACCCTAACTTGGTGCTTCACGAACCCTAGCTCGGTGCTTCACAAACCCTAACTCGGTGCTTCATGAACCCTAACTTGGTGCTTCACGAACCCTAACTTGGTGCTTCACGAACCCTAACTCAGTGCTTCACGAACCCTGACTCAGTGCTTCACGAACCCTAACTCGCTGCTTCACAAACCCTCAGCAGGACATTTCATGACCCACAACAGGACCCACCACAAACCCTGCGATGAGAACCACTGTCGCACATGGTTACTGTAGCTCCACAAAAAAGTTCACAACGACAAGTTCATAAACTTCTCTCATTGTAAAACAATAATGGATAATACCAACGTAACACGCCTTAACTTTTTAACGACGCATTCATGATCGATTCACGCTTTTTTGACAATTTCTGCTTTTGACAACCATATAATTTGTATTGTTTCCGTTATCGCATCCAAGTTCATTGTTGTTCTGATTCGTTAGGTCTTTTATCTGTTTTTTTTACCCCGACGAAGGTCTTCTGGGCGTAACGTCAGTTTGATTATTACCTATATATATTTTGAACGATGAGGCTAACGTCTGCTAATACAAAAAAAAACACTGATCAGACAATGTTAGCTAGGGTCAGGAGAAATATACAGGCTAAGGCACTCACCTGACCCTCTCCAACTCACTCCCGTTGGTCGTCCTGGAAACCGGCTGTTGTCAACAGGCTGGCTAGCAAGGTGAGGTTCGACGTGATCCTTGTAGTAGTGAGCGACACGCAGATGGAGCGAAGCATTGCACAACCGCCTGGAGGACCCCGGTCCGTTTCATCATCACGCTCGGGATGTCAGGAAAGCTACTGTAATCTGCCACAAGTTCCATCCTTTTCAGGGCGCACAAAAGGGTTACCAACCCATTTTGGGCATTAACAACCAGCCATACTATTTATATTATCGGTGCCAAACGATATTTTCATGTATTGTAATTATGTAATTGCTTCTCCGTCTGCCATTACTTTATTAGCTAATTTGTATCTTAGAAAGCGAATGATATACAGCTATAAAACAGCCATTGCCTAGTGTAATCATAGGCGTCTAGGTCTCCATAGAACATGCGCGTTGCGCCCTGTAAGTTTTGTCCATCTGTCTCCTGTATTTCGACACTGTCTGCTATGGCTGTAAAGGCTGAACCTTGAGTGACAGTCCCTGCCACAGATCGTACAACCATACTGAGGAGGCTCGCTTGCCTGGCTGTTCCTTGATCTCTTCAGTCTTTCTCTTTTCTCTGCAGCCAGAAGACCTCTACTAGCGCCAGCAGACACTATGCCCCCTCCAACTGACTGTCTCCAGATAGCTCGATTGTGAGCAATATCCTCCCAGCCTCGGATGGGATGTCGCAGGACTTCATGTCCCTCAGATGTGATGTCACATGACTTCATGTCCCTCTTGCATATGTCCTTGAATCGCAGTGTGGAACGGCCGATTCTTCTAACTCTAATGGCTAGCTGTCCATAAAGTATATCCTTTGGCAGCCTCTCGTCTTCCATGCGATAAACATGTCCCAACTACCGTAGACGTCGCTGGCTCAACATCGAGTACATGCTGTAAGTGTTTGCTCTCTGTAAAACCGTATTACATGGCACTCTATCTTGCCACCCAATCCCCAATATATGCTGTAGACACCTAACGCGAAAGGTGTTCAGCCGCCGTTCCTGTTTAATGTAAGTGCTCCGAGTCTCGCTTCCAAATACGAGAGTGACAAGAACGCAGGTCTGATAGACCCGGACCTTGGTGTAGTGAGACAGCGTAGTGATTCCCAGACTTTCTTTGTCAGGCGAGCCATGACGGTATTTGCCCAGCCAAGCCTACTGTCTATCTCCTTCTCGAGCGAGAGAGTGTTGCTGATGGCAGACCCCAGATAAGTGAAACTGTCGACGACCTCCAGAGTGACGCCATCAATCTTTATAGAGGGCGTAGTGGTAATGCCCTGTGCGCAGACCGTTGTCTTTTCCAGACTTATCGTGAGATCAAACTGCTTGCACTCCTCTGCGAATCTGTCTCCCAGTCTCTGCAAGGCCTCCTCATTATTTGTCAACAGAACTGCATCTTCCGCAAATAGCATCTCCCTAATGAGCACCGTCCTCACCTTGATCCTCGCACGCAGTCGGGATAGATTAAACAGCCGCCCATCTGACCTGGTGTGCAGATAAAACACCGCCCGCAGATGTGTCATAGCGTAGGATAGGAGCACGGAAAAGAAGATCCCAAAGATGGTCAGCGCGAGCACACAATATGACACATCCCTGCTTCACTCCACTCTTGATGGGAAAAGTGTTTGAAGATGATTCATCGTACAGAACTGAGCCTATCTTCTCGAGGAGTTCGAATAAACCCTTTCTACTAACCAAGTCTAAGGCCTTAGTGAGGTCTATAAACATCAAAAAGAGCTACTGGTCTTGTTCTCTGCACTTCTCCTGGATTTAGCGAATCATACCCGTTGTTGATCTACCTGGTGTAATATTTTTAAAAAATCAGCTAGACGGTGTACGGAAATAATTCTGGCTCTAGCTTTACTTGTGGTTGCCTAGAGAAACAAAGATGGCTGCTCCAGAACACTGAACTTGTGTCAATCGTGATTAAAGAAGAACACATCTGGATTACTTTGATGACAAATTATTGGTCATGAATTTGTTGCTCTTCGTCACAGTTTGGACAATCATTTTCACATAAATCTGAGGTAATTGTGAATCCTATTTAAAAATTCGCATTGTGCACCAAACGGTTGGTTGAAATATTTGGTTACATTTTTCAAATTTTAATTTTTTTCAATGACTCAGTCGACTCGGTGACTGTCAGTGTCACTGGGTGAACGAAGCAGTTCTTCTTCTTCTTCGTTCTCAATCTCCCACTACCAAACCATGGAAGGGTAAGTAGCAGAATGTAGTCCAGAGAACAGAATGCATTGTGTTGTAGTTTACAGCTTGGCTGCGATATTTGCACCTTTCGGTTCAACACATCCGACTTCAGCAAGCATTTTTTGAGTACCGGGTTAGCATTCCCTCTCCGATCCCTTCTCCGTCTGCCCTGCTGCAGCCTATTATCCAGGATCACCGCGTGGAGGTGTAGAAGGGTCTTGGCAGCTCTGGTTCGCTGGCCCTGACGCTAACAGTGAGTCAGCTATGGGTCGCTGACTACTGCAGCTCATGCACTGCTCAGCGTCTTGATCCCGAACGAGGCAGTTCAAAATCAAATCCATTGAGTCAGGAAGTCAATTTTAGTCAATTTGATATGTTGGAGGTACTTTCAGTTCAGGTACGATCTCCAAGTCAAATGTCGTCTGCAGTTGACCTCCAAACTCGAAATCATGTATTTGATGTATGTCTCTTGCCTTGATGGTACAATCTTGAATCTGCTATGCGGGATCAAGATGCTCAGCAGCGCATGAGCTACAGTGGTCAGCGACCCATAGCTGACTGCTAGCATCAGGGCTAGCGAACCAGAGCTGCCAAGACCCTTCTACACCTCCACGCGGTGATCCTGGATAACAGGCTGCAGCAGGGCAGACTGGCTAAGGAGAAGGGATCGAAGAGGCAATGCAAACCCGGTACTCAAAAAATGCTTGCTGAAGTCGGATGTGTTGAACCGAAAGGTTAAAATATCGCAGCCAGGCTGTAAACTACAACACAACACATTCCGCTCTCTGGACTACATTCTGCTACTTACCCTTTCAGGGTTTGGTAGTGGAAGATTGAGAACGAAGAAGAAGAAGAAGAATCTGCTATGCTTTTCAGTTTTCTCTGTCATCTCCCTACTTATTCATACGTTATAGCATTGGAATTTGGCGTGTATGCTCAACACATATTTTATTTCAGTATTGATTTCATCGAGGTGATATGTGTCTTTGATAATGATGATGTTAAGTACCGTCTCCGTTTTTAGTCCATCTCTTCATTCTTCATGTTGCTCTCTCTCATGTAATATTGATAACACTGTCTTCATCTTGCCCGCCTGCTTTTGACCCCCCCCCCCCCTTTCCCCACTTCCTTCCCCCCATCATTTTGTTTTTAACAGTGTATCGTGTCTCTTTCCTTTATGTGATCAATATACCTTAAGACGGATTCTGATTTCATTTATCAATTATCTTTGCACTCCTAATTTCACCAAGACCTCCTTGTTTACTTTATTTCCTTTCCAGGAAATGTGACCAATTCTTATATATATATATATATGTATATATATATATATATATATCCATATTATATAAATGGCATTACTTATCCTCTCCAATCATTTGTTCATTATCCATGTTTCAACGCAATGCAGTAATGACAAGTATACATAACATCATTTGATTATTCTCTTCTGTAATTTTTGCGTGACTTATCTTTACTTTACGTCTTTATACTAGTTTAGAATTGTCTGTATGCAGTCAGTTTCTTTTACATTCACTTGATTTTAAAATACCTATGCATATCCTATCTATTCTTGAATGCATTAATTGACCCCTGCCTCCAGTATTTCCTGTGACAATACATTCACCACTCCCTGAATAAAAAAAATCTTTTCTGGAATCTAATCTGGTCCATTCTGTAATAAATTTGTGGTTGGATCTTTTTGTTCTTGTAGGTGGTTGAATTTTGAAAACTTGTTATGTCTAATTTATCCTTTTCTTTGATTATCTTATAAACCTATATTAAATCACCTTGAATTCTTCTTTTTTATAGACACAGTAGACTAGTTTTACTGAGTCTTTCCTTATAACTGTAATTCTGGAATCCCACTATCAACTTTGTTGTTCTTCTTTGATTCTGGTGGTTATACTACAACCACCTGCGCGACTACCTATCAAAGCTGACTCATACTGAGTGCCTGAGGTTAAAAAAAAGTCATATAATGATATATTATAAAATTCTAGCTCATTTTTCTGCATTAAACTTATATCTGCTATAAGCTTTGCAATCCTGTTTTTATCTATGATATTTGCAGTGATCCTGGATAACAGGCTGCAATAGAGCAGACTGGCTAAGAAGAAGGGATCGAAGAGGGAAGGCTAATCCTGTACTAAAAAATGCCTGCTGAAGTTGGATGTGTCGGACCGAATGGTGCAAATATCGCAGTAAAGCTGTAAATTACAACACAACACATCCCATTCTCCGAACTACATCAGGCAACTTGCAAAACCTTTTTCAGCGCTTGGTTGCGGGAGATTGAGAACGAACGACGATGAAGAAGAAGTATGTGTCGGACTGAAAGGTGTAGATATTGCAGTCTCGCGTAAACTACAATACAACATTAGAAGTGTCCTTTTCAGGACAAACGCCTAAGAAGAGGACCAGTAAATCATGGAGCCCATTAATTGAGTAAAAAAATGGGAAATACTGTGATCTACAAAGTATGTTATTAAAGGGGACTGAAGGTTTGTGAAAACCTAAGTAACCATATCATGATGAATGAAGCTAAAACACTGGCACTCGTATGTGGCCATTTTCAGGTGTGGAGTTTGATAACACAATTTTAGGAGTTTACTGGATGTGTATCACTGACATAACCTGATCAGCACATTGATCTTATGCTGGGGTTTGTTGAGGAATAAAGGCGGCTTGTCTTTGCAGATACCCTGCATCACACAGCTTAGATTTTTTTTAACCTTGAATAGAAAAAAAACACCATAGGCAGGCCAGGCTTTTGAACCTGTATCCCTCTGACCAGTAGGTCAGTATCCAGCAGCTTGACCACATACTGGAAAAGCTTGGGATCTACTTCAGCTGGTGTAACTTCTCAAGCTGCTGAGGATACTACCACTTTAAAAACTAACAAAGTGGTTTGTAGCAACCGTACTGCTGAAGGTCCAACAACAGTGGGGGCACAGTATTCCAAAGGGAGCATAAATAAACAAAAATAAAAAATAATAATCCATAAAACAGTCTTCATGTTGTGTAAAGTAAAGGTATTCCATTACAGGACACTGCCATTGGGAATGAAGTGTTGAAGACTTTATTTTACTAGGCCTCAGCTATTTTGCTTAAGCGAAAAGGGTTGGTCACACCAACCATCTATGAGCACGATGCATGACTGAGTTCTAGACTGCATGCAGTTAGGATGATGTCTTTCAAATTGGACCAAACCAGGTGGTATGTGGATCACCCTTGAGGCCTTACCATGATGGAAAGGGTTATTTTCCATACTTGATGTCCAGGGTCTGCTTTAAGAGCTGGTGGCTAAGGACATGCTCAACAAAGCGGGGATTCCTTTTTTCACTGACCATCCACCTTTAAAAGTAAACCAGGTATCCATTTACAGCTGCATTGACTGAAATATATTCGTAATGGAGATTGAACTTGGTACGTTTGCTATGAGAAATACCTGCTCTACAATGTTGTTACTTCCATATTGTGGCATCAATCAACCAAAGCCCGTCGTTTCTGTCGGCCATTGACAATATTCCACCTGGACTGCTCTTTCTGCCTCTTGATTCTAGTAACCAACATCATCACCCATGGGACACTACCGTTCAAGCAGCCAGCCAAGCATATATATCCTTTCTTCAGGTGTAATCTTTTAATTTTAGTTCCTTCTCACATTCTCTTCTCCATGTATTTTTGGGTCTACCTCTTTCTCTCTTCCCTTGAGAATTCCATCTAAGAGCCTCTCAGGCTATATTAGGCTGTGCTTTCTACAGCATTTATCCTATCCAGCCCCATTTTCTTCATTTGATTTGTTGTTCCAATAGATGTTGTTGGCTCCTTTCCCATAGGTCTTCATTCCTCACCACGTCTGCCACTTTGTGCCTGTTATTCTTTGTAGGCATCTGTTTACGAAAGACTGGAGTCTTTGTTGTATGGCCTTGGTCGTTCTCCATGTCTCCACTCCATACAGCAACACTGACATGACACTGACACTGACAATTCTAACATTTGTGTGAATCTCGATTTTGTGCACATGAACATAATCTGATAATACTTTTTCCAAAAACTTAACTGTGGTAGATGAATAAAACACAGCAGGAAGAAATGAACCACACACCCAGCAAAACCTAACTGTTTTTAGTTTTTGACTGTATTAGTATTGTAGTTCTTCTGTTTTATAAAACATGAAAATTTGTTACAGAAAGGAAGAACTTTAAAGGTATAATGGCAGGAAAGAAGGGAAAAAAAGGAAAACGAGGCAAGATAGGAAAGAAGGGGAAGAAAGGAGCGACGAAAGAGTCCCAGATGACACCACAAGAAGCTATATTAGCCTATCAGTGAGTGTAAACAGTATTTGTGTCACTTGTGTTGTTTATATAATGTCAAACAGGGCTGGTAAAACTTTTTTTTGTGTAAGAGCCACATACAATAAACTCCAGACGTTAGAGAGCCGCAAGACATAAACAAACACTACTTGGTCATAGTCGAGCTGTACTTCTACAGGGGCGGATGCCCCGGTCCAGGTCCTAGCTCTGGCATGAGCTGGATGTAGTCACCAGGAGGATTTTCTGCTTAGCGGGCTACGCTCAAGCAGCTTATTACTTCGCTGCATTGGCATATGTGCAGCGGAGAGTGGTTAACCGATGTGCGAGTCCATCTTAATGGACTCAAATGCTAGAACAAAGTAGATCCACAGCCTGTTATAGCCATCTATGATGCTCTTAACAAACCACCTAACCATGACTGGTGTTATGCCTAGTCATCTCTTACGATATGCTCTCTGTGAATAAGCACGAAGTACACTGAATGTTATCAAAATCTTGAATAATTATTGATCTAGCTATATTGAGCATATTTAATACGGCAATGTATTACAGAGACATGTAAGAAAAAGATACAAATTTGCATTTCATTAATATGTTGTGTTGTTGTTTGCGTTCGCCTTATTTTTCTAATCCCCAAGGCGGTGTGCGTAGCACTGTGTTTTTATTTTGCGCCTGTCTGCCCAGTGCATCCGACTTCAGCATGCATTTAATGTAAGGGTCTGCTTCCTCCTGCATTTTTTAAGGGTTTGCTTCCCCGGAGTAACGGCCGGTGCTGTGATGGGGATCGAACCCAGCACCTTCGGCTTGTGAGCCGTGCCACTTAACCACTAGGCCACGCCGTCCCCTATTTCATTAATATAAAATTAGATTATAAATAAAGCTGGTAAAAACATTTATTTTAAACGATATTTATTTGTCTTAGTCAATATCTGGCTGAAACATGTTAGACAATGATTGGCTCGATATGTTATTGGCCCAGCATCCTTTGAGCTCCTGCCCTTTTTAGCAATGCCATATAGTTAAAAAATTCCAATAAAATTTGGAATATTTTATTCAGGTACTCATCATCATCAGGTGTCGTGCCTTTCTGTTTGTCCCTCTTTGAGTACTGTATCAGTCTTCCTGGCAGCACATGGGATCAGCAGCATTCTTATGTAAAACCACATCACATTCAGATATTATCTTACAAAATTATAGTCTGATCATGATATTTTGATGACAAAGACAGACATTGCTACAATTATCAGGCTAATTACTGCGAGTTGAGGTCCTAAGAGTCTCAGTCTCAGATGTGAGTTGTTAAAAATTTGGCTATGTTGTGAAGGATGAAACGTCTTGTAATAAGATATGGGATAAGAAATAAGAAATGGGATATGGCAGAAGCACTTGTAGAGTCAAAACCTTTTGTTACGTGCATAACTGACAATTTTTTAATTCAACATGTAGAAGCAGCCACCAGAGGCAAAAACATACTCGACCTAGTTTTTACCACAGAGGAAAATATGATTGAAAACGTTACCGTTGGGGAACTGTTTGGCTCAAGTGACCATCAAATCATCCGTTGGGATCTTATTGCAGAGAAAGAAGTAAACATAAACACGCGAACATACGACTACTCTAAGGCAGATGTTAAAAAAATGAAAGAGGCAGCGAACCACATAATCTGGAAAGATATTATTGTAGGAACAGATGTTGAACAGGAGTGGGAAAGTTTTAAAACAGTTCTAGAAACGCTAAAAGAGGAATGTGTTCCATGTAGGGAGGTAAACCCCAAGCGTAAAAAGTGGATAACTAGATTTGTAGTGAAATGTAGAAGAGCAAAAAATAAAGCATGGCAAAAATATATAGAGGCAGGTAAATCAAAAGAAACATATGTAAAATATTTGGACAAGCAGAACATATCTCAGAAAGCGAATAAAACAGCAAAAATAGACTTTGAAAAAAAACTTGCTCAGAGGATCAAGACTGACAGTAAAAGCTTCTTTTCTTATGTTAGAAATAAACAAAGAACGAAAGACAAAGTAGGCCCTCTCATAGACAGTACAGGGAAAATAATAAGTGAGAATAGGGAGGCTGCTAATCTGCTCAATCAGTACTTTGGCACAGTCTTCACAAAGGAGGACTGCTCCGAGATCCCAGAGCCTATAGATATTTTTCAAAGAGACATGGATACAGCGGGATTAAGATCAATCTGTATTACAGAGGAAATGGTTTTTAAAAAATTGGAGGGGTTGAAAGTGAATAAATGTCCAGGTCAAGATGGTATTCACCCAAAATTGCTGTATGAAATTAGAAACCAACTAGCAAAACCATTGGCTATATTATGTTCTCAATCACTTACAAAAGGGATTGTTCCACGGGATTGGAAAGATGCAGGAGTGATCCCCTTATTCAAAAAAGGCAAAAAATCAGATCCGGCAAATTATAGACCGGTGAGTTTAACGAGCATAGTCTGTAAATTGTTAGAGTCAATAATCAAAGAAAACATTGTAATGCATTTAGACAAATTTAATCTAATTAGAAATAGTCAGCATGGGTTTACTAGAGGGAGATCATGCTTAACAAATCTATTAGAATTCATGGAGGAGGTTACTAAAATCATAGATAAAGGGGAGCCAGTGGATGTTATTTATCTAGACTTTGCAAAGGCCTTTGATAGAGTACCTCATCAAAGATTATTTCGAAAGTTAAAATCACATGGAATAGGTGGCGAAGTTGCCAAATGGATTGAAAATTGGTTAACGGGAAGAAGGCAGAGGGTGGGCATAAATAAGGAGTACTCTGAGTGGAGTGAAGTGAAAAGTGGTGTGCCACAGGGCTCGGTTTTGGGACCAATTTTGTTCTTGATATATATAAATGATTTGGACATTGATATGAGATCCATGATTGCAAAATTTGCTGATGACACAAAACTATGCAGTAGTGTCTCATCTAAAGCGGAAGTGGATATATTGATGTCGGATTTAGTTAAAATTCGAGAATGGTCTGTAAGCTGGCAAATGGAGTTTAATGTAGATAAATGTACAGTCATCCACATGGGTAGATCCAATATGGAACATAATTACAGAATGGGAGAAAACAATATTAGAAAGATAGATAAGGAAAGGGACCTAGGGGTTATAATAGATCATACAGGAAAGGTGAGTGAGCAAGTTAAGGTAGCAGTGAAAAAGGCAAATGCAATGTTAGGTATGATAAAAAGAAATATTAAACATAGGAGCAAGGAAGTGATCGTCAAACTGTATAAAGCTTTAGTTAGACCTAGATTGGAGTACTGTGTACAGGTGTGGAGTCCTTATCATAGAGGGGACATAAACATGCTAGAAAGAATACAAAAAAGAGCGACAAAGATGATAGTGGGATTCCAGAATTACAGTTATGAGGAACGACTCAGAAAAACCGGCCTACAGTGTCTCGAAGAGAGAAGAATTCGTGGTGACTTAATACAGGTTTATAAGATGATCAGAGGAATCGATAAATTAGACTATAACAAGTTTTTTAAAATACAGCCACCTACAATAACACGAGGGCATAGCTACAAGCTGATTAAAGAGAGGTCCAGGTTAGATATTAGGAAATATTTTTTTAGTCAGAGAGTGGTGTCTGCTTGGAATGCATTGCCAGGGGAGGTAGTGGAGGCAGGGACAGTTAATGCATTTAAGAATAAACTGGATGCGCATAGATTTTAGAGCAAGGTGATGTAAATGTAACTGGTTGTATACAGACTCTGCAGGGTCTTCTAAACCAGTATAAAGATGTTAAGTTAAGTTAAGATGTAGGTCAAAAAACAACATTATTCGAAAATTGACTAATATACCATGGGTATTCATCCTGTCCTCCGAACATCTGCATTTTTCCTGTATCTCTCAGCAGTGGAATACATGCGCCAGTCTGAAGTAACTCTGCCCACACAAAACTCATTGATATAGCAATAAAAGAGGCAGGCAGGATAGTGTCAGGATGCTTAAAACCCACCCCTACAGCTAAAATATACCATATAATTGGCATAGTTTCACCTGCCGTCAGAAGAAGCGTGGCTGCTGAAATTGAACGAGATAACAGGAAAACAACCCTAGACACCCAATGTTTGGACATCAGGAGCAGATCACAAGACTCAAATCGAGGCACAGTTTTCTTAAATCAACAAAGCCCATACAGTCGAGCCCTGAAAGTCATCGCATTAATTTATGGCAGGAAATGATACAAGGCCGAGGGATCGAGCTTCAAGAGGAACCTGCCCCTGGACATCACTTACCCCACTCTCTTTGGAAGACAATAAATAGACTTCAAACTGGTGTATCACGATGTAGGAAGAACATGAAGAGATGGGGTCTCTCAGACGGCGATAAATGTGACTGCGGTGCGGTACAAGATCTAGGTCATTTGATGATTTGTCCCAACCTTCCGGATACATGTGATAAGAGCGACATGCTGAAGGTAAATAACAGTGCAATTCAAGTCGCTGAACACTGGATGAACGCTATATGACATGGTGCTTGGACAGGGGAAGTTAGTAAGTATAAGAAGTAGGTCAAGTAGAAATGAGTGACTGCATGGATGGAACAAGAGAGTGAGCTATAGGAAACATTTTCTTCTACTTCTTCTTTGCTTGTCTTGAAAAGGACATTGTGACCTTGTTTACAGCGATATCTTATGAAGGAAGACTAATGTCCCGTCAGGCAAAATACACTGATCAGACATGAAAGTCAAGGTCAGACAAAATATACTGGCCAAGACCCTCACTACAGCTTCCACACAGCCCTTTCTGGTAACGAGCTATTTTCACGACAGCCTGGCTAACAGGGTGAGTGATTTCCGTAGTACTGAGCGACACGCAGATGAAGCCAAGCATAGCACAACCGCCTGGAGGACCCCAGTCCAGCTTCCTCAGCATGCTCAGGATGTGAGATACAGATAATTTTGGTAGATTTGTAGCTATAATTTTTGTGTGGGCAGCGGTTCTTACGCCTACTCTTTTCGATTTCCAACTGCCAAATAATTTTTAATGGACCCAACACTGAACACTGGAGTAGGATCTCACTACCCAGAGATCAGGGAAATTTTTACCAGAAGATCCACGTGAAAAAAATCCTGTTCTCCACCGTGATTCAAACCTGCAACCTTCGGCACTCGAGGCGGACACCCTACCTCGAGACCACTGAGCGCCCCCCACCCTTCCCCACATTAACACATTTTACGTTATTGTTAAAAGGCATTCATCTGGGACAAATAATCATTTTTACCTGAAACAGTAGATAAAACATATTGTTACCTGAAATGATGCCTGTTTCTTGATGTCTTTTCATTAAAGGATAAATGTTGCAGAACAAAAGCTTGAGGATATTTCTTATGAGGTTCGGGGATGGGAAGAGAAAAATATAAGAAATAAGGAAAGGGTAAGCATATCTGTCAGCATGTATGGTTTGATCATATGGTGTTGTTTGTCAGTATTTTCTCAGTTTTTACCATATGGTGCATTTTGACCATATGGTGTAAGGCTGTTTATCAGTATTTTCTCAGTTTTTACCATATGGTGTATTTTTACCACATGTTTTAAGGTTGTTTGTCAACCTGTAAGTTGTGACTATATAGTGTAAGGTTGTTTATCATTTATGCTAACTGTACAATCATCTTGTATGGCTTGTTTATAAAGTTAACAAGTAAATGTACAAGGGGCTTGTCATAAGTCTTTACGCTGACTATGAAGGAGTAGGAGGAGAAAGTTGAAATTTGGCACATGTGTAGCTCATTCAGTTTGTAGTACTGGACTTGAGAAGTATGAGTTTCCCTCCTAGACGGGTTTACCCGGTATCGTGCATGGCACAACACACCTTACTGACCTGCTATTCTAATGTTTTGTCAGAACAATGGCGAAATGAGGGGCCAGAACTGTGATAAAATTCTTGATGTTGCAGGGAAAAACACCTACAGAAATACACAGGGTGATAGAACCAGTGTTTGAGGAATTCTGTCCTTCGTATGCTTCTGTAAAAAAACTGGTGTAGGCAGTTCAAGTGTGGTCATTTCCATGTTACTGGTCTTCCAAGATCAGGAAGACGATCCTCAGAGTGCAGCGATGAAAATGCTGCAAGAGTGAAGAAAATCATTGACCAGGATAGGAAAATTACAATTGCAGAGATATCTTTTTAGAATTTTACACAACATACTGAACATGAGAAAAGTGTGTGCCCGCTGGGCCCCGCGTCTGCTGACATGTGAACAGAAACAAACAAGAGTTGATTGCTGTGGCCAGCTGCTCAAAATGTGTCAGTCAAAAAACATGTTGCCGGCCATGCTGACAGTAGATTAGACTTGGGTTCACCATTATGACTCAGATTAAAAAATTCCAGCATGCAGTGGAAAACCCCGGGCTCACCAACACATTTCAAGCCAAGAGCACAGAAATCTGCAAGAAAAGTGATGCTGACTGTTTTTTGAGACGTCAAAGGTGTCATATTGAAAGATTACCTGCCTCATGGCAACACGGTTAATGGGCAATACTATGCAGATATCCTTACCAAACTAAGAAAGAATATGACCAGAAAATGAACGATAGCGCGCACTCACATTGTGCCTTTGCTTCAAGACAACGCACCCTACTATAAAGCAAGGCTTGTGCTGCAAACAGCCAACGATTTGAATATTGAAATTCTTCCACACCCACTATATTCTCAGGATTTAGCTCCATCAGACTTTCTTTCTTATCCCAAAACTTAAAAAACAGCTGTAAGAAAATCATTTTGACAGTGATGAAGATGTCATTACTGGCTTGTGATAACTGGTTTAGTTAGAAAAATAGGTTACGTTATTCTGAAGGTCTTTCAATGTCACACAGAGATGGCAGAAATGTATAAATTCAGGTGGTGGGTACATTGAGAAGGAATAAGCACTGTGCCAAATTTCAACTTTCTCCTCCTACTCCTTCATGGTCAGGGTAAAGACTTATGACAAGCCCCTTGAATATGACATTCTAACATTGTGAAAATGGGGAAATGACATTCTAACATTGTGAAAAGGGGGTAATGACATTCTAACATTGTGAAAAGCTTGGGTTGTGCAAAAACATTTTTAAGATCTCTGAAATACGTCACGTTTTTGCTCGTTAAGAAAAGATTCAGCGCTGGAAAGATATAGCGTTAAAATCCCCCCCCCCCCCCAAATAAATAGGTTAAATACCGGTTTATAACCTTTCACACACACACACACACACACACACACACACACACACACACACACTAGCAGGCGCCCTCAGGGTGAGGCCCTTCCATTACACTTTGGTTGTGTTCACCACTGAAATTGCCCAATCATAAGTACATACAGACACACGCATGCATCAAAGCACTAGTTAATACATGCTGATATCGCCTAAAAGACTATGGTCCGGTGTGAAAACATGTGTGCCTTCGCCAGTAGAATATAGAGAGGCAAACCGTTAGCCAAAAAAAAAATTAATAATTTATAAACGGAGAGGTCTACCAGGGTCTTTGTGTATGACAAAGACTAGAATAGCCCACTGTCCTGACAAAGAGCATGTCGTAAGAGGCGACTAGTTGTGTGACATGGCATAACACTGGCCATGGTTAGGTGGTTTGTTAAGAGCAGCATAGATTGTGCCTAACAGGCTCGGGTCTAATTTGCTCTGGTGTTTCTTCTTCTTCTTCTGCGTATGCAGTCAGACAGTAACCATTATTTTTTCGAAAAAAAGCGGCGGTCATCCTGAGGCTGTCGCCACTGCCATAGAGCTTGTCTTGCAGTTCCACTGGTGATGGCCACATCTGCTCTCTCTGATCCGCGTATGTCGGGCAGTTCTGCAGCAGATGTTCAGCGGTCATTTTACCAGTACCGCACGGGCATTCGTCGGTACACCCTATCTTCAATTTGTTGAATAGGTGGTACCTCAGTCTATTGTGGCCAGTGCGAAGTCTGAAGACAACGACCTGCTCTCTTCGGTTCAACTGGTAATAGGCATCGTTTTTGGTGTAACCAGTATGTTCGGTTTCCCATTTGGTCATGTATCTGGCTTTGATAAGCCGTTTTGACTCTTCGTACGTCATACTAGTATCTGTTTGTGGTAGTCTTGCACCTTCTTTTGCCAGTCTGTCTGCCTCCTCGTTGCCTTGGATGTTGCAGTGTGATGAGACCCACTGTACCACTACCCTTTTTGGTGCGGACTGCTGGCACAGTTTGCAGAGTGCTGCTCTTAAGTCATTAAGCTCAGTATTTTTCTGGCTTTTTAGCGCTGTGACTACGACGAGAGCATCTGTAAACAGGACTATATGGCTTTCATTTTCACTGTGTGTCACCATTTCTTCCACTGCCGCCCTCAGTGCCTCTGCCTCCGCTCTGAAATTGCTTGTGTACTTACCAGTAGCGAGTGACAGTGTTATTTTTCACCATTTGGTAGGTTCAGGAATGCTCCTGCCCCTCCGTTCTGTGTAGTATTTGTTACAGAACCGTCGGTGTATGCATGGGTCCAGTCCATGCTTGGGTAGCTTTTCGTTATGAAGCTTAGGGTAGTATCTCTCCTTTCTTTTTCAGTCTGGCAGTTTTTGTTTGCAATACCTGGTATATTTTCTACCACCTCTGGAAATATATCCTGCCTCTAGGTAGGTTTTCGTACAGTAGTGATGGGTTTTGGTGTTGTTAGTGCGTTTATGGGATCTTCGTGCATCTTTGCTTTGGCTATTTCTGCAAAATTTCTCCGCTTTAGTTTCCCATTTCCCAAATTGTTTAGTCTCTGGTGCATTGGATGGTCGGTCAGTCTTCGGAGTTTCTCTGACTGCAGCTGGGCTCTGCAGTCTCTTCTATCGGTCATGGATTGCAGTTTTGTAATCTTTTCAAGTTCTACAATTGGCGTTGACTTCATGCCACCTGTTATAATTCTCATGGCTTGGTTTTGAAGTTTGCTAACTTTATCGAAGTTTGCCTTCGCTGCTGTTGTCCATGCCGCAATGCCATACTCGAGAACTGGTCTCACTCTTCCAGTGTACAGTTTCTTTAGTATGCCTTCGTCTGCTCCCCAGCTTGTGCCAGCAAGTTTCCTCATGATTGCCATTCTTTCTCTGGCTTTCATTCGGTTTCTCTTAATCTGACTTTTCCATGTCATGCGCCGATCAAATGTGACTCCCAGATAGGTTGGGTTGTCGTTTGGCTGCAGGAATTTGCCATTAAGACTTAATTTGGTATTTTGGGGTTTTAATGAAAGCGAGAATATTGTGCATGTGGTTTTCTCCTCGTTTATTTTGACCAGCCATGAGTTCGCCCACTCTTCCAGCGATGTTAGGGCCGTCTGCATCCGATTTCTTGCTATGGTGAGATTCTTTTCAGAGGTCCACATAGCCAGATCGTCTGCAAACATTGAGCTATGGACTCTTCTTGGTATATTCTCTGTAATATCGTTTATATATACCAGGAAGAGTGTGGGTGACAGTACTCCCCCTTGGGGTACTCCCTGCTCGAGTGTCACCTTTTTGCTCATCTGCCCTTGTAGTTGGACTCTGGCCATTCTTTGTTCGAGGTAGTGGTTGATTCATTTGTACATTTTCCCACAAACATCACTTCTTCTTAGCTTGACTCTAAGTCCGTCTTTCCAGACTTTGTCAAATGCCTTTTCCAGATCCACCCAAACAGCTACTGTGTGTTTCTGTGCCTGGTAGGCATCTTCTATCTCCTGGGCTATGAGGATGACCTGGTCCTCAGTGGATCTGTGCTGTCTAAAGCCGGCTTGCTGTGGAATTAGTATTCGTTTTTCTGCTCTGGTGTTTGAGTCTATTAAGATGGACTCGGATGTCGGTTAACCACCCTCTAAAAAACTGGTTGTATACAGACTCTGCACAGTCTTCTAAACCAGCATAAAGACGTTAAGTTAAGTTAACAAAACACGTGCCTTCAGGGTGAGGCCCTTCCATTGCACTTTGGTTGGGCTGGCTTCTGAGAGCGCACAAACCTAGCATAGGTACATACAGACGCACACATGCATGCAAGCTCTGGATTATGCGTCTTAATTGTCTACAGTCTGAAGTGGAATAGGCGCGCCTCCGCCAGTAGAAACTAGTGAGGCAAACACGTAAAATAAAAAATAAAAATTGTTTAAAGTTAAATTAAGTTAAGTTAAATCAGAACCTGTGCATATGATGGAAGTCCATTAATGTTTCTTTAATTGACTGTGATACAGTTGCAGTAGCAATTGATTGTGATTGGTTTGACTTAAATAATTCATCTTAGAATGACAAATTGAAACAAGAACAAGAACTGCTGTTAAAGAACCTGCTAAAGGCAAATAGAGACACCAACAAGTTACTTCCGGGGTCAGAGGTCAAAACTAGAGATGATGTTATTGAATTCATGAAGGAAACGTGGACAAGAAAGATGGAAAGAGAAAAAAAATTAGAAGGTGAGGTTATTAAAATAGATTATCGTCATCGTTATCTTTTATCCGTCATTCCAGATGTTGGAGTATAGGACCAACAGTGCATTTGGTTTGCCAGTCCATTTTATTGCAGCCCAGCTTCAGTAGTAATGGTTTGTATATGGTGAAATGGCTAGTCTCATGCACAACCTTGCCTAGTTGCCTGTCAAAACTTGCTGGGAAAAATAGAAAATGCATCAGCAGCATCATTTCTTTCACCTGAGTAACTTAACTTAACGTCTTTATACTGGTTTAGAAGACTGCAAAGTCTGTATACAACCAGTTTCTTTGACATTTCCTTGATCTAAAACCTATGCACATCCAATCTATTCTTGAATGCATTAATTGACCATGTCTCCACTACTTCATGTGGCAATCCATTCCAAGCATTCACCACTATCAGACTAAAAAAATATTTTCTAAAATCTAATCTGGACCTTCCTTTACTTAATTTGTAGCTATATCCTCTTGTTCTTGTAAATGGTTGTATTTTGAAAAACTTTGTTATAGTATAATTTATCCTTTCCTTTGATTACCTTATAAACCTGTTTCTGGTTGACTCTAACTGTTCCAGCATGTCAAAATAGGTGACTAAAGAGTGTTGTGTATGGGATTAGCAATCTTATCATGTTAAACCATTACTGCTGCGTATGCTCGTATTCAGCCTTCTTGGAGAGGGGTCACCTGTAGTGGGTGGCCCTGTGCTTCACTTTGTCCAAAAATGTGAATCAATCAATCATCCTTTCATTATCGATTTAATGAGGATACACACCTGGGATTTGTCTTCACTGATGATAGCATACTAGAAAGAGAGATTGAAAATAGAATTCAGGCAAACAAAGTGAACAGTTTTAGTGATCAGTGAGCTCTGAGAAAGACTTGTAGTATAGACAGGAAACTCTTGAACAGTTTTAGTGGTCAGTGAGCTCTGAGAAAGATTTGTAGTATAAGACAGGAAACTCTTGAACAGTTTTAGTGGTCAGTGAGCTCTGAGAAAGACTTGTAGTATCAGCAGGAAACTCTTGAATAGTTTTAGTGGGTTCTTGTGCGTTAATTCATCCATTCTGAAATTTTACACCATTCAATGACCACACGGGTTTCCGTACAAAAATAATTATAAGTGTGTAGCTACAGGAGGCACAAATTCTGTGATGTCCTGCAGAATATTGTCGAACGGGTCTAACTGACGGACTTTATTCCGATGTCGCCACAGAAACTCACACATGTAGGAATCTACCATGTGTCTGTGTGTTCCGTTTTGGTTAGGGTTAGGTGCCCTCTAACCATGTGCCAGAACGAACAGGAATGTCCTGCTGACATGTGCGACATCTCTAACGATCTTGGCGAACTGTGAGAGATAAAGTCATAACATGATTTTTAGCACACAGTCGGACGGTGTGTATAATTAGTCTTTCCTGCAAAAACTGCACACAATTTATTTTCTTGCGTGTCAAGTGTGACAACTGCAATAAATCCATCTTCCACGTACGGTGTTAGATCTGAGAATGACATGGACATAGGTTTACCGTGCGAATTGAAGACGCGCGAATTGAAAAGTATGGTGCTTCGTGTGGCTACATTCTAATAAATTTGATCTATTATAATCCATGGGTGAATTAATGCACAAGTACCTTTTAGTGGTCAGTGAGCTCTGAGAAAGACTTGTAGTATAAGACAGAAAACTCTTGAACAGTTTTAGTGATCAGTGATCTCTGAGAAACACTTGTGCTTTTACAATTATTATTTACTGTCTGAACTCTATGAGGGTGATTATAGTCCTGAGTAGGAATAATTGGGTTGAATTGTTAAAATTAGGAATTAAAATAAGGGATGGCAGCGGCGGAGTTGTGGATATATAATGTAAAAAAAAAAAAAATTATGTATTGACATCCTCCAAAATACATATTATCCCTTCTTCTTTGATTCGTTAGTTAATTATTGTTGTTATTTCTTGAAGGCCTATTGGTCGTAATGTAGTTTTCATTCATGTTTTCATCTCGGTGTGTTATCTAACCATACCCATTTATAATTGGTGTTTACTTTATTTTTTTCTTCAAATTTTAAATTAGTTTATTTTGTTTTTGTGGGCACAATATTTCATTTGCTTTAGTTCAATCAATCAATCAAAACCTTTCAGCTCTTTATGGAGAGCAGGCCCTTCAACACATACAATCCTCGTGTCCGGAGCCATCTGTTCCAGCTCTGTCCATATTTCTACTGTCCACTTTATGTTTGTCTCAAGCTTTCTTCTCCATGTTTTGTTTTGGTTTGCCTCTATTTCGCTTGCCTTGGGAGGTTCCAGAAAGAATAGAGACAGTCTTGTAATGCTTTCAGTTGGTTTCCTTAATGTGTGTCTGATCCTACGTTAACACATTCTCCTTGCGTTATGTTCAACTGACATCTGTCTAGTCCTGTCTAGCAGGTCTTCCTTTGGGATCTTATTATACCTTTTCAATCTCTCTATTAACTTAACGTCTTTATACTAGTTTGAACAGGCTATGCAGAATCTGTTTACAACCAGTTTCATTTACATTTCCTTGATATAAAATCTATGCGCATCCAATCTATTCTTAAATGCATTAACTGTCCCTGCCTCCACTACTTCCAGTGAAAATGCATTCCAAGCATTCACCACTCTCTTACCAAAAAAGTATTTCCTAATATCTAACCTAGATCTTTCTTTATTTAATTTGTAGATATTCTACAGAGGCGCCCATTTATCAAAGTCTGTGCCTTTTTAGTTACTTTTTGTGTAGTTTTTCATGCGCCAAAAGCAATACAATAGAACATACTCTACATTGAAGCTGAAAATTGTTTTTTTATTTTAAATTTATTTTGATTTTCATAAGTTACTTAGTGTAAATATCATTTGATTAGTGATTGGTATTCTGTTGAAAAGCTGTTGTTTTTTAAAAAGTATTTCGATTTGCTCAATAAAGAATGCAGGGGGCCTTGTTAGCACAGTTGTTAGTGCACTGACTTCTTGTCAAGCGATCAGGTGGTGCAGGATCTTTTAACCAGCTTCTGTGGTCGGCCCAGCCACAGGAATTGGGTACCAGAGCAAATCTGGGAAGTAGAGACGGCAGACGTGATACTGACCACATCCTCTGCTATGTGCCGTGGGTCACCAAACAATATGAACATAATATCATAATTCCTATGCGCCGCGTCGTGTGAAACGCGACCTTTTTTTATTTTTTTTAAAGAAAGCAGTGGTATTCTTTCTAGAAAATAAGATTACACTGTGCAACACTGAATTTATTTGTTTCTTTTTTCTTTCTACATTTACCTTGTTTCTTAAGGTAAAGTCCATTGTACTGTGTTCTGCCCCTAATGACCCTGTGTATTTAACTTCAACGCCCATTTTATGTGTTTCTCAAAGGATATGACGTTGCTGTCTTCAGATTCAGTACACAGGCATATTTGGGTTGTGGACCATGTCACAAACATCTTCACAAATGCTGCTTTTGCCTCGCTCCCCCACATATTCTTGCACCTCCACTGATTCAGAATGAGTTCTACTATATGTCTCTGAATCAAGACATATTTTTTTTTTGAGTTCGCCTTATTTCTCTAAGCCTCGAGGCAGTGTGGGCTGCTCTGTGGTTTTTATTTTGTACCTGTCGGTCCAGTGCATCCGACTTGAGCATGCATGTTTATGTAAGGGTCTGTTTCCTCCTGTAATTGGTTTGCTTCCTCGGGGTAACGGCCGCTGCTGTGATGGGGATCGAACCCAGCACCTTCGGTTTGTGAGCCGTGTCACTTAACCACTAGCCCATGCCATCCCTATCAAGACATAACTAAGAATATCATGGCCAGACCACAGACTTTCACCACCAGATGTTTCCATCACATGATTCACATCAGATAGTCAGATGTAAGCACAATCGCAGACCTGTGGCAAAAAGACCTGGCAGCAATCAGTACAGCTGGCAATTGTGAAGAGAAACAAAAAATAGATAGAACACAACCTCAGAAAGAAACATAACAACATAACCAGACATGCTCTGTGTAGGAACCAACATGGTAAGAGTTAAAAGTGAGGAGGTGAAAAAACTTTTTGCAGACAATGATGGAATATGAAGCCATGACAACAACAATCTCATGGACAGCTCTCAATATGGTGACCTGCAATAGGAACCAATGAACAGCATCCATTAAAGTCTTATGTTCCAAGGAATGTCAGAAGAACAAAGTTCATCTTCTTCTTCCTCTTCTTCATCTTCTTTTTCTGATCTTCTAATCAGCATCCCTTAGTGATTGGCTCTTGGGGATTCTAGATATAAGTGCTGGTGGTCTCGTGGCATTCCTTCTCATCCTTGACAGAAACCAGAAATGTATCTGGTCCCTCTGACCACAGAGAGAACATTATTCAAACGACGGTGTGCAATGTTGATGCCGAGCTAAACAATGCTGAAAGGCCCCTGACGGACAACACCTTCTCCACCAATAGGCCCCAAGAGGAGCTCTGTAAAACAAAGTCTGTAATGGAATCCAGAACATAGTCAAGTAAGTCATTTCTTCATGTAACCATAGCAACAGTTATGCTCATGAGAATGTATGTGTCAATAACAGAACAAAGACAACAGATTGCTGGGATAGAAGATGAGATTCAATCAGTAACGCAAGAGGTTGCTCGGTGGAGGTCGTTTCAAGAGACAGGCCAGCACGAGCTGCAGCTTCAGATCAAACTTTTGGAGCAGGAACTGAAGGATATAAACACAAGCTATGAGGATATGACAGGTTGGTTTGGTCAAGTGCTAGGGCTTGTGATGTGCGGATTCGTATTTCTTGCTGTTATGAGTGTAGCTTTTCTGAGGTTGGTTATTGATTGAGCAGCCTGTGGGCTCCTGCCCTTTGACCCAATGCCATATAGAGGTATCTACATGTGTTTATGAGCTGTTGTTTAGTTTTGTATACACCGTTTAATTTGTGTGACGTCAGAGGAAGACACACTTTCCTAACACCATCAAGCACCAGATATTCAAAAAGATGGTGTACAAGTGACTGTTAAGTTGTTTGTGTTGAGTGCAAAGTCCAAAAACGATGCTTTGATCTCTCTTTTTCAGGAAGTTGATGTCTTTGAGATTTGCGATGGCCATATGTTTGTAGATTTCTCTCCCAGTATTCCCCATTGCCCATTTATTCAGAGAAGCTGCAGTCTTTAGAAGTTGTTTGACTGTATGTATGCTTTTTGGTGTGTATTGTTGTTGTTGACTTGTTCCCTTTCAAGCCAGTCTGCCTTGTCACTGATTTATATTTCTTCATTTTATGAGTGTAGTTTTTCTGAGAAAACTAGTTCTTTTGGAATTATTAAGTAGTAAGTTGAAGTGTTTCTTCAAATACTTTGAGATGCCCAAATATTGAAACAAAAGTGCATATTGTTGCTGTCAAGTCAATGCCACCTGAAAAATCACCAGGTGAAGATGGCATCACTGCGGAGATCATCCAGGCTTGTGGTCTAAACCTTTACCAAGCCATAGCCCAACATTTTACATGTTATCTCACCTGACACAACTCAATGACAACACTCTTGCACACAAAGGGAGACAAAGAGGATCTTGGAAACTATCACACAACTCCTTTCCTCCCAGTCACTTACAATCTGTTTACAAAATGATGCCAGAGCCCACACCACTCTCGAAGAATCGCAACCAGTCGAGCAGGTAGGCTTTCGGTGTTCATACAACACAATGGATCATATTTCAACCTGCTGCCGTATTATTGAGGCCACTCGAGAGTTCCAGACACCCTTGATATTCACCTTCGACTATAAAAAGGCTTTTGATTCAGTAGAACCATATTTTGTCTCGTGTTCACTGTTGGAACAAGGTGTAGATCCTGGTTACATCAGAATTCTCACCAACAGTTATACGAGCTGCACTACCAGATTTTGTCCCTTCCAATGTCCAATTGTGGTACAAACCCAAAAGGGAGTCCGCCAGGGTTATCCTATCTCACCTCTCTGCATGTTTGGAATCAGTCATTAGCTGACACAATCACCTTCGATTTGTAGATGACGTAGTGCTCATCACAGAGTTAGCAGCAGAGGACAACCAAATGATGCAGCTACTCGATGGAGAGGGCAAGAAAGCGGGTCTAGAGATAAATATCTGGAAAACCAAAGTGTTGCGCAATCCCTTCGCCACGGGTGATCCAGTCTTCCTTGGCGAGGTACGATTAAAGGATATGCCTTATATGTGATTATTGGGCGCCTTCTCAATACGGAGAATAACCTGGAACCTAAACTGACAAGACCTCTCTGCGCGAGTTGGGCAGCCTTCTCATCTATTAATATGGTCCTGGACGGTTACTATGACCAGGGCCTACGAACCTCCCTTTTCAATTCCATTGTACTTCCTGCGATGTGCTATGATGCTGAGACGTAACAAAATCACTAGAAGACAAATTGAGAGTGACCCAAGCTTCCCCAGAGAGACGCTTGGTCGGAATCACTCTCCGAAACCAACGTATGCAAGGTCTCCACAATTCTGACATAAGACAATTGTTCCTGGTGAAGGATGCGGTAATCCATGCAGACAAGTCAAAACATAGATGGGCAGGTCACATGTTGCGATGAAACGATGGTCGATTGAGCACAATGACAGCAGTCTGGTACACTCGAGGTAAGAAGTGACCAATGCGTTGGTTAGACTCTCTTGCTGTATGCCCGAACATCCGAGATGTCTCTAGAAGAGCACTTACCACGCACTGAACTTCTGTGGCCCAAGACAGGGTCTGCTGGAGACGAAGTTGGGACCCCCAGCTACGCCGAGGAACAGGTCATCAAAATACATAAATTTACGTATTTTTGTGTGTTTGAAGTATATTCTTATGATTTTGCAGTTTATTGCTGTCAGTTTAGTTCCTCTCTTCTGATGCTGTATTTTCCCTTTTGTTAATGCAATGTGATTGGCTTGTGTCATTATTTGATCTAATTGAATGTTGAACAACAACGGTGAAAGCATACATCCCTGTCGTACTGCTGCGGTTATTTCACAAACATCTGTGATTCCATCAATTCATTGTTCTAGCTCTGTCCATGTCTTTCTTGTTTCCTCTGTGGTTTTCTTTAACTCTCTTTTCCATTTGCATTTTTGTCTGCCTCTGCTTCTCTTGCCTTGGGGATTCCAGAACAGAGCCTGACTTGTAATGCTATCTACCAGTGGTCTGTCCAGAGCCAGTTCCTTGTTTTCATGTCATGTTCCCTTGATATCTTGTCTGATTCTTTCCAACAGTTCCACATTAGGGATCTTATCATACCATTTCAATCTCTCTATTCTATCTGGTTCTGTCCAACAGTTCCACATTCATGATCTGATCAGACCATTTTAATCTCTCTATTCTGAGCAGGCATTCATTTATGAAAACCTGTACTCTTCTGTTTGCTGTTTATTTTTGTTGTTGTTGATTCTCCATGTTTCAGAACCATACGACAGAACAGATCTTACATTGGAGTTGAAGATGTATCTTTATGTTGGACTTAATTTCTTTTAATTTCCCTGTTTCCCAATGTAATGAAAGCTCCTCTTGCCTTTTGTTTTCTTGTGTTGAGATTGTTATCTGTATCTTCTACTTTGTCTACATTGCTGGCAGGATATATGAATGATTCCATAGGAGTATGTCGTCCAACACAATATGGATAATATTTCATGCTGTTTATTATCTATGAATGTTTTTTTCTTATTCTGTCAATATTATTCTGATTTGATAGCTCAATTGACCAAGGACAAAGAAAAAGAAACTAGTGAAATTGAGAAGAGCACAGAGGAGACACTGTCACAACAGAAAGATAAAGCATCAGAGGTGAATAGTGATCAAGAGAGAGAGAGACTAAATACATGTTTATAAGATTATCAAAGGAAAAGATAAATTAGACCATAGCAAGTTTTTTTCAAAAAACAACCACCAACGAGAACAAGAGAGCATAGCTACAAATTAACTAAAGTAAGGTCCAGATTAGATATTAGGAAATATTTTTTTAGTTAGAGAGTGGTGAATGCTTGGAATGCATTGCCACAGAAAGTAGTGGAGGCAAGGACAATTAATGCATTTAAGAATGGATTGGATGCGCGTAGCTTCTAGAGCAAAGAAATGTAAATGAAACTGTTTGTGTACAGACTCTGCACAGAGTCGTCTAAACCAGTATAAAGACGTTAAGTTAAGAGAGAGAGTGGAAAGGAGAGAGAGAGAAAGAGAGAGATAGAGAGAGAAAGAGTAATGAGATCAAGATAATATTTACTATATCTATTGATAGAAAATGCATAATTTCATAGTTTAGATCATCACGTTTGCTGCTAACATCAACAGAAAGCCATAATTTCATAGTTTAGGTCATCAGATTTGTTGCTAACATCAACAGGAAGTCATAATTTCATAGATTAGGTCATCCCATTTGTTGCTTTCTTCTACAGAAAACTATAATTTCATACTTTAGATCAATCATAAGATTTGATGTTTCCATCTACAGAAAGCAATGGCTCAACTTGATAAGAAAGACAGACAGGAAATGTTGGACAACAATTGGCTGAATAGTGAAGTGAGATCTCATGATTTTCACTATTACCATCTTCTTCATGCTCTTCACATAAATGTCACACTGTACACATTTCCTATCATTTGTACATTTGTTTTGACTGCAGTTCTGTCAGTGGTTGTACACCTTTCTGTACAATTTCTGTTTTTGCAATGATCTAAATGTATATGGTTTTTCAGGGGTCATTATGGCTGAGAGGTAAGGTGCTCACCTGGGGTCATGATGAAGCAGTGCATGAACTTAACAGCAGCCAGCAATTTGTAGCTGGGTGCTTGCATCTGGGTTAGTGAACCATAACTGATCAATATCCAATTCCACCTCCACGTGGCAGCACAGGAAACAGGCTGCACTAGCCATTGTAATGCCAGGTGCATCAGAAACCATAGGGACCAGAAACCATAGGCACCAGAAACCATAATGACCAGAAACCATAGGGCCTAGAAACCATAGGGATCAGAAACTATAGGGCCAAGTAACTGTAGAGGCCCGAAACCATAGGGACCAGAAGCCATAGGGCCTAGTAACTGTAGGGACCAGAAACCATAAGGACCAGAAACCATAGGGACCAGAAACTATAAAGACCATAAACAGTACGGACCAGAAATTATAAGGACCAGAAACCATAGGGTCAGAAACTATAAGGACCAGAAACAGGAAAGGGGGGGGGGAAGACATGCATTGAAAGGAGTAGAGGGAAAGGTGGGAAAGAAGGGCGTGTGAGGGAAGAGATTGAAAAGGGGGGGGGGGGCTGAGGAAAGAATGGATGAACACAAATTATGGAGGGGGGGGGGGGATGTAGGAAGGGAGTTAACCTTTTATTGTTAAACTGCTGTTGTTTCTTTTATGTTGTACAGTTCTCGTGAATTGCAGATGTTCTGCACGGGTCTAATATTATATATCAATTAACAATTCATATTTATATTGTATTCCAGGTTGCCATCCATCGAATTGAGACTGAGAAAGTTTATAAAATGGTTGAAATGTTGGAGCGGGAGAACTTAGAAATCATGAGTGACTTATTTGAGTGCTCTGTGGAGGATCTGAAAGTGTCCAGGTAAGCACATATGGTCATTTGGGAACAGGATGCTGAACAGTGTGTGAGCGGTCAGCAACCCAAAGCTGACTGCTAGCGTCAGGGCCAGTGAACCAGAGATGCCAAGACCCTCCCACATCTCCATGCAGTGATCCTGGATAACAGGCTGCAACTGAGTAGACTGTAGACTGGCTAAGGAGAAGGGATCAAAACAAGAAGGTTAACCTGGTACCCAAAAATATCTGCTGAAGTTGGATGTGTTGGACTGAAAGGTGCAAATATCACAGCCAAGCTGTAAACTACGACACAACGCATTCTGGTGTCTGAACAACATCCTACTACTTGCAAAGCGTTTTTTAGTGTTTGGTAGAGGAGTTTGAAAACGAACGACGAAGAAGTAAAAATTGTGATCATGTCAAGACAATCTGCTTTTATGAATATTTTTCATTAGTTGTCTATGCTTCCCTATCTCTTTAAGCAATTGCTCTTTTGACCTTTTCTGTCCAGCTCACTTTTTGCATCCTGCAAAAGCACCACATCTCAAAAACTTATAATGACTTTCCTCTTATTTATTTAAAGTCTATGTCTCAGAGCCATACAGTGCTACAGGTCAGATAAGTGTGGTGATTAACGTTTTGGTAGGCTATGTCTCAGAGCCATACAGTGCTACAGGTCAGATAAGTGTGGTGATTAACGTTTTGGTAGGCTATGTCTCAGAGCCATACAGTGCTACAGGTCAGATAAGTGTGGTGATTAACGTTTTGGTAGGCTATGTCTCAGAGCCGTACAGTGCTACAGGTCAGATAAGTGTGGTGATTAACGTTTTGGTAGGCTATGTCTCAGAGCCATACAGTGCTACAGGTCAGATAAGTGTGGTGATTAACGTTTTGGTAGGCTATGTCTCAGAGCCGTACAGTGCTACAGGTCAGATAAGTGTGGTGATTAACGTTTTGGTAGGCTATGTCTCAGAGCCGGACAGTGCTACAGGTCAGATAAGTGTGGTGATTAACGTTTTGGTAGGCTATGTCTCAGAGCCATACAGTGCTACAGGTCAGATAAGTGTGGTGATTAACGTTTTGGTAGGCTATGTCTCAGAGCCATACAGTGCTACAGGTCAGATAAGTGTGGTGATTAACGTTTTGGTAGGCTATGTCTCAGAGCCGTACAGTGCTACAGGTCAGATAAGTGTGGTGATTAACGTTTTGGTAGGCTATGTCTCAGAGCCATACAGTGCTACAGGTCAGATAAGTGTGGTGATTAACGTTTTGGTAGGCTATGTCTCAGAGCCGTACAGTGCTACAGGTCAGATAAGTGTGGTGATTAACGTTTTGGTAGGCTATGTCTCAGAGCCGTACAGTGCTACAGGTCAGATAAGTGTGGTGATTAACGTTTTGGTAGGCTATGTCTCAGAGCCGTACAGTGCTACAGGTCAGATAAGTGTGGCGATTATTGTTTTGGTAGGCTATGTCTCAGAGCCGTACAGTGCTACAGGTCAGATAAGTGTGGTGATTAACGTTTTGGTAGGCTATGTCTCAGAGCCGTACAGTGCTACAGGTCAGATAAGTGTGGTGATTAACGTTTTGGTAGGCTATGTCTCAGAGCCGTACAGTGCTACAGGTCAGATAAGTGTGGTGATTAACGTTTTGGTAGGCTATGTCTCAGAGCCGTACAGTGCTACAGGTCAGATAAGTGTGGTGATTAACGTTTTGGTAGGCTATGTCTCAGAGCCGGACAGTGCTACAGGTCAGATAAGTGTGGTGATTAACGTTTTGGTAGGCTATGTCTCAGAGCCGTACAGTGCTACAGGTCAGATAAGTGTGGTGATTAACGTTTTGGTAGGCTATGTCTCAGAGCCGTACAGTGCTACAGGTCAGATAAGTGTGGTGATTAACGTTTTGGTAGGCTATGTCTCAGAGCCGGACAGTGCTACAGGTCAGATAAGTGTGGTGATTAACGTTTTGGTAGGCTATGTCTCAGAGCCGGACAGTGCTACAGGTCAGATAAGTGTGGCGATTATTGTTTTGGTAGGCTATGTCTCAGAGCCGTACAGTGCTACAGGTCAGATAAGTGTGGTGATTAACGTTTTGGTAGGCTATGTCTCAGAGCCGGACAGTGCTACAGGTCAGATAAGTGTGGTGATTAACGTTTTGGTAGGCTATGTCTCAGAGCCGGACAGTGCTACAGGTCAGATAAGTGTGGTGATTAACGTTTTGGTAGGCTATGTCTCAGAGCCGGACAGTGCTACAGGTCAGATAAGTGTGGTGATTAACGTTTTGGTAGGCTATGTCTCAGAGCCGTACAGTGCTACAGGTCAGATAAGTGTGGTGATTAACGTTTTGGTAGGCTATGTCTCAGAGCCGTACAGTGCTACAGGTCAGATAAGTGTGGTGATTAACGTTTTGGTAGGCTATGTCTCAGAGCCGGACAGTGCTACAGGTCAGATAAGTGTGGGGATTATTGTTTTGCACAGATTCAATGTGATGCTAATTGGCTTTGTTTGTTCTCAATCTCCCATTACCAAGCCCTAAAAGGGCTTAAGTAGCAGAATGTAGTCCAGATAACGGAATGTGTTGTGTCGTAGTTTACAGCTTGACTGCAATATTTGCACCTTTCAGTCCAACTTATCCGACTTCAGCAAGCATTTTTTGAGTACCGGGTTAGCATTCCCTGTTCGATCCCTCTTCTTAGCCAGTCTGCCCTGCGGCAGCCTGTTATCCAGGATCACTGCGGGGAGGTGTAGAAAGGTCTTGGCAGCTCTGTTACGCTTGCCCTTATGCTAGCAGTCAGCTATGGGTTTGGTCATCTCATGAGAATCCACCCTCATCAATTTCTACTGATGGCTTACAACGCAGGTGGATCAGGCTACAGGGCATGGGCGACCTTGAGGCAGGTGGATAGATGACATTAGAGTGATTGTGCAGCGACATGGGATCACATTGACTGACGCAACACACGAAGCACAGGACAGATCACTTAAGCTTGTAGTAGGGTTAACGTATTCTCTATCATATCTTTCTTACCACTATCTTCATTACCACTTTCACTCCTTAACTCTCTAAATTAAATACCAACAATTATTTCAACATAAGTTAAACACAGCATGTATTTTTCACACCAGTAAAACAATATGCACATCAAATCAAATCACTAGGCTCGTTGATCACATTATACTGTTCATCAATTATTCATGAATTCTAATGTCTCTCAAAAGGTTGGTTATCATCGCTTCTCTGACTATAATTACTTCTAAAGGTTCGTGCAAGTAGCACAGGTCTTACTCTAGCACTAAACTTGACCCAGGGTTCTCATCACGTGGTCAGAATCTAGCAATTGTTCTACTCACTGTCTATCTCTGTGCGTTGATATAAATGATGTCTATCTACGATTTCTCAGTCCTCATCTATCTGTCCTCTCAGCTTACTAAAAAAATGGATGTCTGCTGGACCTCTTGCCTTGTCTCTCGTAAGGCAGCTGTCTACTGGACCTCTTGTCTCGTCTCTTGTAAGGCAGATGTCTACTGGACCTCTTGTCTCGTCTCTTGTAAGGCGGATGTCTACTGGACCTCTTGTCTCGTCTCTCATAAGGTGGATGTCTACTGGACCTCTTGTCTCGTCTCATGTAAGGCAGATGTCTACTGGACCTCTTGCATCGTCTCTACATCAGGCAGTCGGTGACTGCATCTGTGCCCTAGAAACCAATCAATCAATCAGTCTTCAACAAATACACGCCAAATCCTCCTGCCCTGTGCCATCATTGTTACTCAGTCCATATCGTCCCTGTTTTCTTTATGTTCGTCACAATCTCTCATTTTCATGAGTGTTTTCGTCTACCTCTACTTCTACCTTTGGTTACTTTGGTTTCTGGTTCCTATTGTTACTGGTCTGTATAGTTTCTGGTCCTTGTGGTTTATGGTTCCTATTGTTACTGGTCTGTATAGTTTCTGGTCCTTGTGGTTTATGGTTCCTATTGTTACTGGTCTGTATAGTTTCTGGTCCTTGTGGTTTCTGGTTCCTATTGTTACTGGTCTTAATAGTTTCTGGTCCCTGTTGTTTCTGGTCCCTATTGTTGCTGGTCCTTATAGTTTCTGGTCCCTGTTGTTTCTAGTCCCTATGGTTTCTGGTCCCTATGGTTTCTGGTCCTTATAGTTTCTGGTCCTTATAGTTTCTGGTCCTTATAGTTTCTGATCCTTATAGTTTCTGGTCCCTGTTGTTTCTAGTCCCTATGGTTTCTGGTCCTTATAGTTTCTGGTCCCTGTTGTTTCTAGTCCCTATGGTTTCTGGTCTCTGTTGTTTCTAGTCCCTATGGTTTCTGGTCCTTATAGTTTCTGGTCCTTATAGTTTCTGGTCCCTATTGTTGCTGGTCCTTATAGTTTCTGGTCCCTGTTGTTTCTAGTCCCTATGGTTTCTGGTCCTTATAGTTTCTGGTCCCTATGGTTTCTGGTCCTTATAGTTTCTGGTCCTTATAGTTTCTGGTCCTTATAGTTTCTGGTCCTTATAGTTTCTGGTCCTTATAGTTTCTGGTCCCTGTTGTTTCTAGTCCCTATGGTTTCTGGTCCTTATAGTTTCTGGTCCCTATGGTTTCTGGTCCTTATAGTTTCTGGTCCTTATAGTTTCTGGTCCCTGTTGTTTCTAGTCCCTATGGTTTTTGGTCCTTATAGTTTCTGGTCCCTATGGTTTCTGGTCCTTATAGTTTCTGGTCCTTATAGTTTCTGGTCCCTGTTGTTTCTAGTCCCTATGGTTTCTGGTCCTTATAGTTTCTGGTCCCTATGGTTACTGCTAAGAGATTGTGTCTTGTCACTTTAATGCCCCTTACAAAGTGTATGACCACAACTGCCTTTTGCTGCTTATAGAAGCCATGTCAAAATGTGTACTCTCCAAATGTGTACTCTCCAAATGTGTACTCTCCAAATGTGTACTCTCCAAATGTGTACTCTCTAAATGTGTTTTCTCTTTCAGTATTGGTTTCTTTAGCAGTTTGTCTTACATAATGAGATTGCTAGCACCACCCACATCCCTTTCTATACTTTCTGTATCACATGCATAACGAGTTGTAGGTAACTTATTCTTTCCACCTGATGGTCCATACAGGTGAGAGATACCTGTACTTTATTAGTCTCACTGCTATCATAGACTTGGCGATGATCATAAATAATTGTTTCTACATTTGTTTGTGTATTTGCAACATTTTAAACCTACCTTAACCTTATGCCATATCCAATCATTAGTACTGTTCACAATTAACATCTTTATGTAATTTTTCGTAACACACTTGAAAAATTTTTCAAATATTTTTTGGCAGAACTTTTTTCCTCACTCAGTTTGCTGATTCTGAAAACCTAGATAACACAGGGATACTGGAGATGGATTTGGCTACAATTAATGTCCCATCAGAGGAGCAGTTTGAACAACAAGTTTTGAAGTCTATCACTAGTAAGTTCATCTTGACCTTAGATCGAAATACATTCCAGTGTCCAAGTTTCGCTCTAGGCTTTTTTGCTATGGGTTGATTTCTGATGTGATCTCTCTCTAGTGCCTGCCTGGACATATTCATGATGCACGGATCGCTGTTGCCCAGTCAGCAGATCCTGTCTCTCCACGCAGTTGGTGTATCCAAGTATCCAAGGGAACGACTACTTGCCACTGGAAGAGTTACAGGAGTTATCAGACTGGCATTGAGTACAGTGCCTGATTGTCTAAGGAACTCCGGCTCCTGATTAACCTTTAGCACAACCTGGCCGAGACAGTCTGGACCAAGTCAGCCTACAAAATCGGAATTTAAAAAAAAACAGACTCCAAATGTGTGCGACGAAAGCAAGGGCAACAACTGTCCCCTCTCTAGCGTGAAGTCCATTGTCTCTCAAGACTGACTAGGATGCCAATCAGATCAGAATATCACAATATGTGGAATATCTCTTCAGGTTATATGTACTGCACTTTGGCAGTCACATGGGTTAAAGCTTGCCAAGTGTGAAGTATCTTTTTGGTTTGAATAAACCCCACCAGAAACAAATGTGAGATATGTGGAAAACAAAACTATTAGTAACAAATATGAAATATGGATAAAAACTATTAGAAACAATTGTGAAATATGTGGAAAATACCATTAGAAACAATCGTGAAATATGTGGAAAAAACCCATTAGAAACAAAGGTGAAATATGTAGAAAAAAACCATTAGAAACAAATGTGAAATTTGTGGAAAACAAAACCATTAGTAACAAATATGAAATATGGAAAAACCATTAGAAACAATCATGAAATATGTGGAAAAAACCATTAGAAACAATCATGAAATATGTTGAAAAAAATCATTAGAAACAATCATGAAATAAGTGGAAAAAAACCATTAGAAACAATTGTGAAATATGGGGAAAAAACCATTACAAACAAATGTGAAATATGAAATTGAGGATAGATAAGTCAATAATATATTTTCAAGGTTTATGAAAAAGATAAAGAAAACACCAGCCCCTTGAGGCTGCTATCCCTTCATATCTTAGCCAGTCCTTCCATAAAATTTCAAGGTAGTCATATAAATACACTGCTGTGGAGGATGAAGTGTTAGATGTTATTGTATGAGTCCGTAGTTTATTTATAAGGTGGAGTGTCCAGTTCCATTCCTCGCTGCCTTTCCTTCCCAAACAGGAAGTCAGGTACCCATTTACCTATGTATCTTAGGTTCTTCTTTGTTTGCTCTCAAATAATCACATCAATCTCCCTCATAAACGTGGCGGTACTTTTTAGGCTTGTCTCGTTGCCATACAGTTTATCTCGCAAGTGGGTTGGGGAGAGCCATGTAGTCACTTTGCTCTTCTTGAGAAGCCGACAGACTTACAGAACATGTTCCACTGTTTGTTTGTTCCTCCCACATAGGCACATGTCTCTGTGTCCAATTTTTTATTTGTTGAAAAGATAATTTTCAGTCTGCAATGACCCGTTCGAGGTATGAATATTGTCACTTCATCTCTTCTTGGCAAAGAATAGTATGCTTCGTGTATTATCAGATCATGGGGGTTCTCTATGCCACTTGTCTTTGGAGTTAAATTTTATCATCATCTTTATATGTAGCTCTGTTATCAGTTTGGGGTTTGCTGCCTCTCTGATTTGTCAGTCTATCTACCCTCTCATTTCCATGTTTAGTTACAGTGGATCCATTGAATTTTAACTCTGTTAAAATTTTGTCTTGTATTCATGTGTGCTTCAGACAGACTGTCCAATTCATTGTTTTTATGATTTCTTAGGAGCACTTGTAGATTTTAGAACCCCTTATAGATCTTAGGACCCCTATAGATCTTAGGACCCCTATAGATCTTAGGACCCGTTATAGATCTCAGAACCTTTATACATGTCGATCTCAGGACCCCTTACATATCTTAGGAACACTTAAAGGGCCATTATGACTGACCCTTCAGAAGTAAGGATTAGGAGTCTGGCACAATTACTTCCCTTAAAAACCTCCTAAACCTCTACACCTCACGGTAGAAGAGGAGCGACTAAGTAAGTAAAAACCTCTTAAAGGTAGAAAACTAATAAACATATGGGTTTTCATACCTGTCCATTCCAACAGACCAATATCCTTGCAATTGGGGTGTAACCTTCGGAGGTTGAAAGAAAAATCTACAAACAATATCTTGTAAATGATACTGAAATGGAAGCACAAAATCCTTTTTTGAAGCCGATCAAAAGAATAAGACTTAACAAAGTCTATTATGAGTTAGATGAATGTCTTGACAGACAAATAGATCAGTAGTATACAAATCGTTAACAGAATGGGTGAAGAGTTTACAGACTTAATTATCCAATCTTATCAGATGAATATCTGAACAATCTGAACTATACCAGTAGGGAACAAGATGAAAACATTGTTCACAGACTTAACTGTCTAGTCTTGTTAGACAAAAGTCGTGGCAGATTTAACAAAACAACTACTGATCAAAGTGAATGCCGTGGCAAATTTAACTAAATCACTGCTGAAAAAGATGAAATCATTGTTCACAGAATTAACTATCCATTCTTGTAAGACAAAAGTTTTAGAAGATTTAACTAATCCACTACTGAACAAGATGAAATCATAGTTCACAGACTTACCTTTCCATTCTTGTAAGACAAAAGTCTTAGAAGATTTAACTAATTCACTACTGAACAAGATGAAATCATAGTTCACAGACTGAACTATCCATTCTTGTAAGACAAAAGTCTTAGAAGATTTAACTAATTCACTACTGAACAAGATGAAATCATTGTTCCCAGACTTAACTATCTAGTCTTGTAAGATAAAAGTCTTAACATACCTACCTAAGTTTCTCATCAGTATTCTCAAACTTTATTTCTTACTGCTATTTGTTATAGTAATGAATAGCTTTCCTCCCTTATTTACATAGATCGACCACAGAGTGCAACTCAGAAAGCAGTAGAGGACAAGGTTTTTTCTCTTACCTCATACAAAACATCACTGGGAGATGCTATAGAAGACACAAAAGAAGGTTCGTACAGTTTTTCAAAATGCTGTAATAACATAAAGAATTATTAACATGTTCTGTGTGTTTTGGAAGCTCAAATGAAAAGCAAAGTAGTTACATTGCAGCCCTCAAGTTATGGCATAAGAGGCGGCTAAGGAAGATTACACCTGGTGCCCTGCCGAAGACGGATGTGTCAGACCGAAATGTGCAAATAGTGCAGTCAAGCTGTAAACTAGCAACACAACGCATTCCAGACTACATCCTGCTACTTGCAAAGAGCTGTTCAGAGCTTGGTAGCGGGAGATTGAGAACGAGCGCAGAAGAAGAAAACTTGGTGCCACCTACCCCCATCTTGTAGAAACTTTGACCCACAAAAAATAGTAAGGAGATCCTCTGTGCTCTATGATAGAAGAGATGGGGCCAAGTCACATTACTGGTAACCTCACAAATGAATGCAATCAGGTTATGTGAGGCACCAATAGTTGGAGTCAATATGTCAGTCAGGATTACAGAGAATCACTTTCAAACTTGTTCCGAGAGATGCGGGTGTCAAAGCCAACGAGAGAGCTGACATTTTGGTGAGTACAGCAATGATGGCTTGTGGCAGATCAATGAACTGAGCTGACATCTGAAAGGAAATTTGTCAAAAAGAAGATTTGGAAGTCGATCCTGATTTGTTGTTCTTGGCACGATTGGTCGAATTGGGGATGAAATGAGGCGCAGTGAGGAATGAAAACCATACGGTGATCTAAAGATTTTTTGTTAACCAGCACCGAACCAGAATTGTGAGTCTTCCCATGCTGGCGGAGATACTGATGATGAGATCTTAGTGCTTATGCACTTGTTCCATGTGCGTTGAAGATGATCTGATGACTAACTAACTAATGTCCACATGCGGCCAGACCCCGGAACATATTTTATAAGACGGCCAGCCCACAAAAATCAACGATGCCAAACATGACCATAGGGAGCAGAGCTGAGGCAAACGTTATGGGAGCTGCCGTCCAGACCTAGAAAAGATTGTGAACTTCATCCTGGCAATGAGACTACAGATCTAGAATGATAAATACCTGAACGGAGAATAAGAGGAACTAGTAATCTGAGGCAGACTAACCCCATCATTGAAGAAAAGGTGTGACTAAGTAGTATCCTGCCCTTTATCAGTCTCATGGGCATCTTATGGAGTTCAGAACATCATTTGTTAATAAGACCTCTATAGATCTCCAAACCCATTATAGATTTCAGGACTCAATATAGATCTCAGGAACCATTATAGATTCCCTTTTGATTCTTTGTTTTCCCCCCCCCCCCCCATTTCTTCTATCAGCCCCCCCCCCCCTTTCCCGCCTATATTAATCTCATGTCCTCCCGGCTTATATCACCTTCTCTTAGTTCTCCCATCTAGATCACTATTTGACCACCATTGACTTATCCGGCGCATTCCCCTCCACTTCTTACGCTCTCCTGGCCACCTTGTGTTTGACCGCTCCCCTTCATTTTCTAGTCAAGCATCTGGCCCAACCGGTCGCTTAGATAGACTGGGTCTACTATCAGATAAGTTGACCATTTTTTCTTATATGTTGATTTGTTAGTTCAGTATTGTTGTCCCTGATGAAGGCCTATTGGTCGTAACGTAGGTTTTGTTTGCGTTCTCGTCTCTGTGCGGTATCTGACCATACCCATTTTAAAATTTTGATTAAACTCAACCGTAATCAACTTTTACAAGTTTTTTTCATGTTTTTTTCCCATTATACACATCCACAGAGCCACTGCAGCCTCGCCTTATTTTAAAATTATAGATTCCAGGACCCCATATAGATCTCAGGACCCCATATAGATCTCAGGACTCCATATAGATCTCAGGACTCCTTATAGATCTCAGGAACCATTATAGATCTCAGGACCCCATATAGATCTCAGGACTCCTTACAGATCTCAGGACCCCATATAGATCTCAGGACCCCTTATAGATCTCAGGACCCCATATAGATCTCAGGAACCATTACAGATCTCAGGAACAATTATAGATTCTAGGACCACTTATAGATGTCAGGACTTCTTATAGATCTCAAGACCCATTATATATGAGGTGTGTTCAAATGAAACCGGACACAAACTGCAACAAGTGAACATATGTATGACAACGTCTTTTCTGGTGTTACAGCACATACTAACTGTCAAGTTTGCTAAATTTAATTATCCTCTGACTCATAGTTTCCTCAGCAGACCGTTGAAAACATGGTGGGTGAGATACGGAAGTCTCCAACAGTTGATCAGCGAGCGGTGATTCGGTTTCTAACAGCTGAAGGATGTCGACCAGTTGACATTCATCGCAGAATGCAGGCAGTGTATAGTGACAAAAGTGTGTCGGAGACAACAGTGTAGAACTGGTCAACGATGTTTAAAGAAGGACGTGAGTTAACGAAAGATCTTCCGAGACCAGTTTAGGCGCATATTGTTGCGTTAACTACGTCCTTCTTTTAATAAGTTTGGTATGGTTTCATTTGAACACGCGTCGTATAAATATATATATGTAAATATAGCTGTCTAACTGCCTGTATAATTTCCTATTCTCTTCATTTGCCGGGTTCCAGATGTCACAGAGGATGAATCTCAGAGTGAGGTTTACGAGAACTATTCTTTTGAGGAAGAAAACTTTGAGGTGAGTTCGTCTCCATTCAGTGGCTTATTAGTGGTCATGAATATAACATGTAAAGATAGCATGTGACTAAATGTATAACATCTTGACTGCAGAACATCTTTATAATAAATTCAAGATTGGTACTATGAACCTCTGTACCTGTGACAGCAGAACACCTTTATAATAAATTCAAGATTGGTACAATGAACCTCTGTACCTGTGACAGCAGAACACCTTTATAATAAATTCAAGATTGGTACTATGAACCTCTGTACCTGTGACAGCAGAACACCTTTATAATAAATTCAAGATTGGTACTATGAACCTCTGTACCTGTGACAGCAGAACACCTTTATAATAAATTCAAGATTGGTACTATGAACCTCTGTACCTGTGACAGCAGAACACCTTTATAATAAATTCAAGATTGGTACTATGAACCTCTGTACCTGTGACAGCAGAACACCTTTATAATAAATTCAAGATTGGTACTATGAACCTCTGTACCTGTGACAGCAGAACACCTTTATAATAAATTCAAGATTGGTACTATGAACCTCTGTACCTGTGACAGCAGAACACCTTTATAATAAATTCAAGATTGGTACTATGAACCTCTGTACCTGTGACAGCAGAACATCTGTTGCAGCCCTGCCTGTCATACTCTAGTGAGTGGTATTTTACATGGCAACAACTAATATCCTTCCTTTAAAAACTGTAAGGAAATGAACCTTGAGTTGACTGCTGCCTTTGTTAGAGTCATTGATGTCGAAGTCTGCTGAATAGCACCAATAGGCGTCTTCATAATGTATAACTGATGCAAACCAAAATTACAACATAATACAGGAAGAATAAGTTAATGTTCAGATCTCAATGAAGTAAACTGAAAGTTCATCTTTGGTTCCATCTAACTTATCTTAATGTCTTTATGCTGATTTTGAAGACTCTGCAGTCTGTATACAACCAGTTTCTTGGAGGGTGGTTAACCGATGTGCAATTTTATCTTAATATACTCAAACACTAGAGCAAAGTAGGCCCGCAGCCTGTTAGGCACCATTTATACTGCTCTCAACAAACCACCTAACCATGGCTGGTGTTATGCCATGTCACACAGTTAGTTGCCTCTTGTGACATGTTCTCTGTGGGGCAGTGGTGCTATTCTTATCCTTACCATACACAGAGACCCCAGTGGACCACTCAGGACTTTATTATATTCTTGTTTGTTATACAGAATGGACACCACTGCACTCAAGGCAGATCCATAGGTACTTAGTATCAGTAAATAAAAAATGTTTGGTTTATTTATAGACCTAGTTGTACCCATTCCTGCTCCGTAATCTCAGATATATCTTGCTTCTAGATCTAGGTTTTGTTTCAGTCTGGTTCTATATTTATGTAGCTGGGTACCAGAGCATATGCAGCCAAAATACTCTTTTATGATGAGACAAAATGCCCTCATGGTCGTCAAAAAACCACTTCAAGGACATGCTTGACACATTCATCATCATCATCTTCTATCCACTTGTCGTTAGATGTCGTGGGGAGGTGTAGTTTTCTGTCCTGTGCCAGCTTTGCTGCTGATGTTGTTGTAATTCTGTGTTTTTTCAGTGTCTCACTGACACCTTCTATCCATCTTTTTCATGGCCTGACTTTTGCTCTGCAACCCTGATGTCTGTGGTATTGTAAATACAAGCAGCTGGTAACTTTGGTTGCATTCTTGTCAGATGTCCAAACCATTTTATTCTCTGCTTTTCCATATATTTCATACACGTTGTTGCATTCACCTTTTGTCTGATTACTTCGGTTCGCTTAACCAATTACACTCTAAAGATCCCAATATATTTTTTGTAAACCAACCATTATTCTGAGAAATGCAATCATTCAGTTTTATTGTGTCTTTAGTAAAAACAATGGTATGTGTGTAATAGAGATGGACGTAACTCCCTGCTCTGATAGAAATACTTTGATTAAGACTTCATTTAACGCCTTTGACAATACCTAGCACTTGGAATGCTGCTGCGCAAGCTTGAACCACTTGGCACATGGCACAAAGGTGCTGCATCATGGATGGCATACATATTAGTAGAGCTGGACCCTGCCGAAGACGGATGTGTCGGACCGAAAGGTGCAAATATCGCAGTCAAGCTGTAAACTAGCGACGAAACGCATTCCGTTCTCCGGATTACATCCTGCTACTTGCAAAGCCCTGTTCAGAGCTTAGTAGTAGGAGATTGAGAACGAATGCAGAAGAAGAAGCAGAAGTAGAGCTGGACAGGAGACATGCTAGGAAAGCCAGTGAAATTAAACCCTCATATCAAAGGAAGCTTCTCTGCCCACACCGCCCAAGATCTTTCCAGACCCACACCAGGCTCGTCGTTTACTTTCATACCTATAGACAACATATTCTCAATCAAAACTTTCTCAGCTCCCTGTGGAGCATAGGTTTTCAACAAATGAAAGTAAACACATAGTGATGGATGTTATGATCATATACGAGGTAATGATAAAGGTCAGTGGTGTCGCATGGGAACAATTGCCCATTGGGGATAACGATGCCCACAATCAGTAGGTTTACTCTTTCATGCATCCTGATGAGGGCATTAACTGGCTGGTTGCAGCATCTTTTCTCGCATCCCGAGCGTGCTGATGAAGATGGATCAGGGTTCTCAAGGCTGTTGTGCTATACTTACATCTGCATGATGCTCACTGCAGGGATCACATCGATCCACATCTTGTTAGCCAGACTGTCTTGAAAACAGCCTGTTTCCAGGGAACGTTACATGGAAGAGAGATAGTGGTCTTGGTCAGTGTATTGTGCCTGACTCGATGTCCTGGTCAGTATGATGTGTCTGACCAGACTAGCGTCTTAGTTCTCCACAGCCTTGCTGTAAGCTACAATATAACATCACAATTTCTTTGTCAGGACCAAAACAGAAGATACCAAACCTGGTAGGTTACAATGGTACTATTCTGCGCTCCACTTTCAGGCCCCAGTAACACTGGAGCGCATTTTAAAATATTTATTTTAAAAGTTATCATTTATCACAAGCTGTTTATCTCTTACAGGACTACCTTACTCTCGGTCCTCTGGAGATAAAGCTACTGAGCATCACTGGCCATAAGATGCCCATCCAGGTAATGGAGCCCCTATCAGAAGAAGAACTGGAGGCCAAGCTGTGTAACCCAGATGACTGGCCTGTAACTCAGCCAATGCTGAAAGGAGCTCTCATCTCTCAAGTTTTATAACTAACAGACAAGTTTATTAATATTCATACTTAATGCTGAGGGGCTAGGATGCGAGTATCTTAACCAATGAGATATGATTCAAACATCTTGTAAAGCCTAGGATATTGTTTCATCATCATCCTGTTGTTCCATGTGACGGACTATAGATCGAACACTGCATTTGGTTTTATCTAACCAGATTTTGGGGATTCTGTGGCGAAGTGGTTAAGCCGCCAGCCTCGTGATCAGGTGGTGTGGGTTCGTCTTTTTCACGGGTGCTTGATGCGGAGTCCCCTGCATCTCGTAGTCGCCCCCTAGTTGTCTTGTCCTTGACTTGCCACTGGGGTTGGGCAGCTCGAGACGAGAGAGTGAGGATAAAAAGTAGCGAAGTTAATCCTTACTAAAAATAGCGCTAGCAAATTAAATTATGCCATCATCGTCTAGGATGGGCGGCGACCTTTGCCTTTGCTACCAGATTTGAGGAAATCATGAACCAATTGTTTTTGCAGGGCAGTTTCAGTAACAATGGCTTTTACATGGTGAGGTTGCATGACCCATGCACAACTTTCTTGCTTCTTGTTACGTGCCGAAATGTCACAATGGCGCTGGTGGCCTTGTCCAGCCTGGGCCCATCTCTGACCACATATCTGATCCGGCCTGACTGACTTATTCTAGATTCCTGTTAAAGGGTTTAAATCAAGACTATGAATTATTTTGCTTCGACTTGATGTTAACACCATTTACCATTACATTTTTCTATATATCCTTATTGGTATTGCTTCATCTCCATTAAGCAACACGCCAAGAGATGAAAGACACCATGGCAAGATCACACTTTCAGTTACATGGTCATTCCAGCAATGATTTACAGATATTTGCGCAAAACAGATGTTGAGAAGGTCAGAGTTGCCCAGAAAGTAATAAAACGGCACATTCTAAAGATTTTGGTTTGTCTTGGCTTCGTTTGTTCTCAATCTCTCACTACCAAACCTGACACAGGTCTAAGTAGCAGAATGTAGTCCAGAGAATGGAATGCGTTGTGTCGTAGTTTACAGCTTAACTGCGATATTTGCACCTTTCGGTTTAACACATCCGACTTGAGCAAGCATGTTTTCAGTACCGGGTTAGCATTCCCTCTTTGATCCCTTCTCCTTAGCCAGTCTGCTCTGTTGCAGCCTGTTATCCAAGGTCACCGCGTGGAGGTGTAGAACGGTCTTGGCAGCTCCGATTCGCCGATCGTGACGCTAACAGTCAGCTATGGGTCGCTGACCGCTGCAGCTCATGCGCTGCTCAGCATCTTGATCCCAAAGATTTTGATATAAGGGATAAGATCGAAATGAAGAAATTCAATGTCAAACTGGGTAGTCATGGAAGCAGCAATATCGTTCAAACATTGCTGTGCTGGACGTGTAGTACACATGCCTGTTAAAAAAATGGGCATGTAGAACAAAGCTTTGATCATCCTATGCCTGTACACTTCCACTGAACCCATGTGATGGTGAGATGGACTGACCAAAGACTTAGGTCTACATTGGTACAGCACTGTGACATCTCGGGGTACGTACAGAACATTGTGGGGGTTCCTCGCATACGGCAGGCATACTTGCCAGATTGGGACGGGGGATAATGTGATTGGAATATTATTATCACTGTTGTATACTGTATATTTTTTATTTAATAATAACATACAAAGATATTTTTAATGCAATTTTTTATTTTATATTATTCTATTTCATCATCATCATGTGACATTCTTTCCAGAACTGTCACGACAGCTTTGTATGCATCTCAGTGTAAGGTGAGTTTGTCCATGTCAAACAAAGACATCCTCAACTATGCCAGCAGTCCGCACCAAAAAGAGTAGTGGTACAGTGGGTTCCATCCCACTGTAACATTCAAGGCAACGAGGAGGCAGACAGACTGGCAAAAGAAGGTGCAAGGTTACCACAACCAGATTCTAGTGTGACCTACGAAGAGTCCAAAAGGTTTATTAGGGCCAGATACATGGCCAAATGGGAAACAGAGCATACTGACTACACAAAAAATGATGCTTATTACCAGTTTAACAGAGGAGAGCAGGTCGTGGTCTTCAGACTCTGCACAGGCCACAACAAACTGAGGTACCATCTATTCAATAAAGTAAAGATAGGTGGTACTGACGAAGGCACCTGTCGTACAGGGAAAATGACCGCTGAACATCTGCTGCAAAATTGCCTGACATACGAGGACCAGAGAAACCACATGTGGCCATCACCGGTGCCAACACTAGACAAGCTCTATGGCAGTGTCGACAGCCTCAGGATGACTGCTGCTTTCTTCAAACAAATTCAAGTTGACGTCTGACAGCGTACGAAGAAGGAGAAGAAGAAGAAACAAAGACATCCCATGACTGTCCGTAATGTCATCGTCATCAGGGTTGATCTTCTTTCCTCCTTTCAGGAACCATGTCCTCTATTATCCCTCTCTGCAGACCGGTGTGTCTCTTCATTCACACGACAAAATATGTAGGCTTTTTTCTTGCAGTGCTGAAATGGTTTCCATTTATAACATGTCTAGTAAAGTACATCAACCATTCGAATCTGGGCTGGTCATATATTCAGAAGACAAGATGAAAGATGGAGTACCATAACCACCATGTAGTACCTGCGTGACAAAAATAGACCTCAGTGACGGCCCCCAACTCGCTGGTGAGATTCACTAGAAAAATACAACATTCATGATCCAACAACAGACAGGATACTATCACACTGGACGACATGCGCCCGCAACAGAAACGACTGGATCATGAGCTGGGACTTGCTCAAGGGTGATCATCTCTTGACATAGAACAGATCGAACTAAGAACTATGATAACATTTATACACTAGTATATGTTTGCTTATATAGATACTGTGAGTCTTGTCTATTCTAACACTTATAAGGTAGAAGACCTTCCAATTTATGACATTTTAAACATCACCTTTTTCGAATGTTTAGTAACCCTATCATCATCATCATGTAGCATGTCCTTTATGGAACTTCGCTCTCATCTGTCTAATAGAAACTCTTTCCCTTGCCAAAACTCCAGCTTTCGCCACGGTCATACCCAGGCATTTAACTTAACTTAACGTCTTTATACTGGTTTAGAAGACTCTGCAGAGTCTGTATACAACCAGTTACATTTACATCACCTTGCTCTACAAGCTATACAAATGCAATTTATTCTTAAATGCATTAATTGTCCCTACCTCCACCACCTCCCTTGGCAATGCATTCTAAGCATTCACAACTCTCTGACTAAAAAAATACTTCCTATTATCTAATCTGGACCTCTCCTTAGTCAACTTGTAGCTGTGCCCTCTTGTCCTTGTTGGTGGTTGTACTTTAAAAAACTTGTTATAGTCCACTTTATCCATTCCTCTGATCATCTTATACACCTGTATTAAGTCACCACGATTCTTCTCTCTTCTAGACACTGAAGCCAGTTTTTTTTAGTCTTTCCTCATAACTGTAATTCTGGAATCCCACTATCAGCTTTGTCGCTCTTTTTTGTATTCTTTCCAGCATGTTTATATCCCCTCTATAAGGACTCCACACCTGTATACAGTACTCCAATCTAGGTCTAACTAAAGCTTTATACAGTTTGACTATCACTTCCTTACTCCTATGTTTAATATTTCTTTTTATCATCCCTAACATTGCATTTGCCTTTTTTACTGCTACCTGAACTTGCTCCCTCACCTTACCTGTATGATCTATTATAACCCCTAGGTCCCTTTCTTTATCTATCTTTTTAACATTGTTCTCTCCCATTCTGTAATTATGTTCCATATTGGATCTACTCATGTGGATGACTGTACATTTATCTACACATTTCTGGATATCTTGGTGACATTATCTTCTTGGTTTAACCCTGCCTATTTTGCATGGCACCATACCTTCCAGTAATCCTCTAGGTTTTAAATAAATATAAATCCTGAGTGGTTTACAAGAGAGCTGTACAAGTGACAGAGCAAGAATAGGTCCACTGCTACACTGAAAGCACGTCATATTACGTGACTAAAAACGGTGCTCCATCTCTCTGGGGTAAAAGACTTTCCAACTCCTGGGCTTAATTCTGTTGAAGAAGAATAATAAGATATGCTTTGTCTGTATCTTTTTTTTTACATGAATATTATATGGGGGGGAGGGGGGGGGGGGGGGCATTGTATATAGAACTTTAGCTCAAGTCCAGATGGATACTTCACTCAACAGGATTTTGGCAGGTGTCAATGGTAGAAGGGAGCCACGTAGCGCAGTGGTTAGCGAGCTGGCTTTGCATCTGAGCGGTCCTGGGTTCATTCCCCAGTTGAGGTGGAGACGTTTTTTCAGACTGCAACTACTCCCGGGTTGACCCAGCCTTAAATGGGTACTAATCTATTTTAATAAAATATTAATCAACTACTCCCGGGTTGACCCAGCCTTAAATGGGTACTAATCTTTTTAATAAAATATTAATCTATGTAATTAAAAACAATATTTTAATTTTTAAAATCTAAGAAATGACTGGTTAAAACATATGTGTTGGTGTTGTGTGATGTATATATGTCAAATATGTATGAGAGGGTAAGGTTCTGGCCTCTCAGGAAATGAAATCACAATACATTGGGGTGTTCAAACCCTGCGAGTCTCGAATGTCCTGTGGTGTCAGTGGGAGGTGAGACCTAGTGCATTAGTCCCACTGGAGCTATAAAGAAGCAAAGACACTCATTAAATGATCCATGAGAATGCAATGGAGATGCCAACACAAAGAATACAAGCTAGAGAATAGCAGCGTAGACAAACTTGGCAGAGTAAGGGCAGACAAAGCTCTTCAGACTCAGAACGGGATATTGTAGACTTAACGTCTTTAAACTTGTTTAGAAGACTCTGCAGTCTATTTGCAGCCAGTTTCTTGGAGTGTAGTTAACCAATGTGCGAGTTTATCTTAATAGACTCACCAAATTAGACCCGCAGCCTGTTATGCACCATCTATGGTGCTCTTAACAAACCACATAACCAAGTCACACAGTTAGTTGCCTCTTACGACATACTCTCTGTGGGGCAGTGGTGCTATTTTTGTCTTTGTCATACACAAAAACCCCAGTGAACCACAGAATGGGTCTCAGAGACACAACCACGTGTAATTGTGGAGCACCCAAGCAAACACCAGAACATATCCTGCATGACTGCCCTACTTATACAGACCAAAGAGAAGCAGTTTGACGCGGGAAAGCGATGATGCTTGAAGAGCTGTTGGGGACCAACAAAAACCTGAAACGCAGTCTCCTTTGTGAACTTCACCGGGCTAGAAGCATAGCATCAGTTGATTGACGAAGAAGAAGTCATATTGGAGATGAATGATACACTTGAAAATCTGTGCACAGAATGTTCACATAAAAGCAGTTGAAAATAACGAAGAGCAGACATTGTGAGAGTCAAACTGTATAAAGCATTAGAAATTGGAGTACTGTGTTCATGTGTGGAGTCCTTTTCAAGACACCTTTCGCTTCAAGTTTGTTTTTTGGTACTGCAGAAGTTTCTTCCCATATTGATGTCGGATTTAGATAAAATTCGAGAATGGTCTGTAAGCTGGAGTTTAATGTAGATAAATGTACAGTCATCCACACGGGTAGATCCAATATGGAACATAATTACAGAATGGGAGAAAACAATATTAGAAAGATAGATAAGAAAAGGGACCTAGGGGTTATAATAGATCATACAGGTAAGGTGAGTGAGCAAGTTAAGGTAGCAGTGAAAAAGGCAAATGCAATGTTAGGTATGATAAAAAGAAATATTAAACATAGGAGCAAGGAAGTGATCGTCAAACTGTATAAAGCTTTAGTTAGACCTAGATTGGAGTACTGTGTACAGGTGTGGAGTCCTTATCATAGAGGGGACATAAACATGCTAGAAAGAATACAAAGAAGAGTGACAAAGATGATAGTGGGATTCCAGAATTACAGTTATGAGGAACGACTCAGAAAAACCGGCCTACAGTGTCTCGAAGAGAGAAGAATTCGTGGTGACTTAATACAGGTTTATAAGATGATCAGAGGAATGGATAAAGTAGACTATAACAAGTTTTTTAAAATACAGCCACCCACAATAACACGAGGGCATAGCTACAAGCTGACTAAAGAGAGGACCAGATTAGATATTAGGAAATATTTTTTTAGTCAGAGAGTAGTGTCTGCTTGGAATGTATTGCCAGGGGAGGTAGTGGAGGCAGGAACAGTTAATGCATTTAAGAATAAACTGGATGCGCATAGCTTTTAGAGCATGGTGATGTAAATGTAACTGGTTGTATACAGACTCTGCAGGGTCTTCTAAACCAGTATAAAGACGTTAAGTTATCATCTTCAATGTTTTACTTTTCCTGATATTCCAACTCGATGGACTTGTCTTTCTTTTTGACAAGGTTGCCTAATTCTCTATTTTATCATTTGAAAAGTATGTTATTGAAGGACATGTCATTTGAGGATCCGTTACAATTTGATAGATTAACAGGTCAGACTAATAGAGGCTGTGCATACAATTTAAGATCTCTAGATTATGGGGAAATTAGATAAAATAGGAGAAATAGAAGTCCACATAAACGGACAAAGGTCATTTTTAAAATAGTTAATCAAGACATTTGGATAGAAAACCCTGTGAATATCACTACAACAGGTGAATCTGATCATCAGAAGTTGAACTCTGTTGAACAAGCCTTAGAGGTCAAGATGCTGAGCAGCACATCAGCTGCAGTGGTCAGCGACCCTGCTAGCATCAGCAAACCAGAGCTGCTAAGACCCTTAAGTCATCCTGGATAACAGGCTGCAACAGAGCAGACTGACTAAGAAGGGATTGAAGAGGGAAGGCTAGCCCGGTACTTAAAAAATGCCGCTGTCGAAGACAGATGTGTCGGACCGAAAGGTGCAGTCAAGCTGTAAACTAGCGACACAACGCATTCCGTTCTCTGGACCACATCCTCCTACTTGCAAAGCCCTGTTCAGGGCTTGGTAGCGGGAGATTGAGAATGAACGCAGAAGAACAAGCTTTACCATTCTTTAGCTTTGATACTCCGAGTACCACAAACAGATACCAGTATGACGTACGAAGAGTCAAAACGGCTTATCAAAGCCAGGTACATTACCAAATGGGAAACCGAACATACTGGTTACACCAAAAACGATGCCTATTACCAGTTGAACCGAAGAGAGCAGGTCGTTGTCTTCAGACTTCGCACTGGCCACAATAGACTGAGGTACCACCTATTCAACAAATTGAAGATAGGGTGTACCGACGAATGCCCGTGCGGTACTGGTAAAATGACCACTGAACATCTGCTGCAGAACTGCCCGACATACGGGGATCAGAGAGAGCAGATGTGGCCATTGCCAGTGGAACTGCAAGACAAGCTCTATGGTAGTGGCGAGAGTCTCAGGATGACCGCCGCTTTTTTCGAAAAAATAATGGTTACTGTCTGACTGTGTACGCAGAAGAAGAAGAAGAAGATACTCCGAGTTTGTGGCGCCAGTTAGAACATGGCTCTGAAGTAGCATGTCTATTTCTTTCCTTTTTTTGCAGAGATAAATCAATTTCTAACAAAAACAATAAATTACACAAAAAAACCTATGGAAATCTACCACATATTTAACTGGCGTGTGACCTAGTTCATGAGACAAACGGCCAAGCTTAAATGTAAATAAGTTTATCTCAGGCACATGCAAATAAACAAGATTAGACAATGTTCAACGATCTTTACAAATGGCCTGCATTTACTGACAAAAGGAAACACTTTTCATGAGTCACAAACATATTTATCAATCTTGAATTGACATTGATACATTCAATGTCTTCTGGTATTACATTTAGTGCCTATGTAACTTTATCTTTTTTTAATCTCAGTAGAGCGTATAGGTGCAGCTGTGACAGTCTGAGGTTTGTAACTTTGGACTATGCGAATATGACAATTCATCTGTCCAGGCTTCCTGTCCTACTGTCTTTCTCCAGGTGTTCTTAAACTGAGGGACTGGTGGCTGAGCAGTTTAGATACTTTTCTCTTAGCCAAGGGAGCATGGGTTCCATACATAATAAGACATGTTTTTTCAAATGGTCAGAGGAGGCAGAATCATTTAACATTAAACCTGGGGTTAGTCAGGTATGTCTTCTATCACCTTTCCTGTTCCAGATTTCAGAAGACATCTCACATCTGAAGTTGAGAGATAAAAGCAGTCCTGTGACCAGAGACACCCTATTTTTGGACATACAGCAGAAAGAATACGACTGAAATCAAAGACGTTTTCTGCGGACTGTACAGCCCTTAGAACAGAACCCAGAGAGAAAAAAAATTACAGCCTATGAGAGAAATGGAATCCAGTCTACATTATTTAAACAGAGAGAAGACCTGGACTTTGTAGACAACATAGGTGTTACGTAGTTAGTTAGTCGTTGGATCATCATCGCACTCGGGACAAGTCCATACGATCTCAGATCTCATCCTCATCGCACTCGGGATAAGTCCATACAATCTCAGATCTCATCCTCATCGCACTCGGGATAAGTCCATACAATCTCAGATCTCATCCTCATCACACTCGGGATAAGTCCATACAATCTCAGATCTCATCCTCATCGCACTCGGGATAAGTCCATACAATCTCAGATCTCATCCTCATCGCACTCGGGATAAGTCCATACAATCTCAGATCTCATCCTCATCGCACTCGGGATAAGTCCATACAATCTCAGATCTCATCCTCATCGCACTCGGGATAAGTCCATACAATCTCAGATCTCATCCTCATCGCACTCGGGACAAGTCCATACGATCTCAGATCTCATCCTTAGTATGTCTGCCAGCACGTGATGGCTGATCATTTTATTCCTGTGCAGGTTAACCAGACGTCTACGGATCCCCGTGTGGTGTTCCTTCCTTGCCGCCCCTCGTTTCACATCCAATTCAACCAGTCGCACCAAGGACGTAGATTCTGGATCAATCTTCCTTCCAGCCAATTTCCCTAACGGCGTTTAGGATATCGGCTCAGTCCATTGATCTCCCTCCCTCCATTATAGCTGTACTCGCTTTCTCATTCCCTTCGACATCTGCATGTCCCAGAACAAGTATAAAAGTGACTCTATATAACCTCGACCGCCCTACTGACTCTAACCACTCACGTCTGCGTCAACCGGTTTCCACCTTCCTGAGCATCCTCATTGAATCAATCACTGAGGATGCACACATGTGTGCTACTTCTATATCACAGTCAACTACAAATGCAGAAGAAGACAGACACACTAGACAGAATCCCCTAGCAAGTTGATCTAAAACAGGTCCATGTACAAGAGACAACAATTGTAAAATTTAATGCAACCAGCAGCATGCCTCCTATCAAGTTGAGAACCATTGGAGGAGGCTGCAATCCTCTAGGGAGCATACAAAACTGGATGGGTGGTGCAGATGAGGCTTTAAAAACCATGATACAAAAGGCAAGAGTGGCCTTTGTCTAGTTTGAAATCATGTGGAATAAAATTATCAGAATGCACCAAGCTAAGGATCTTTCCAATGGGAATCAGTCCTTCTACATGGCGTGGATACATGGTGGATGACTCCATCCTTCTACATGGAGTGGATGACTCAGTCCTTCTACATGGCGTGGATACATGGTGGGTGACCCAGTCCTTCTACATGGAGTGGATGACTCAGTCCTTCTACATGGCGTGGATACATGGTGGGTGACCCAGTCCTTCTACATGGAGTGGATGACTCAGTCCTTCTACACGGAGTGGATGATTCAGTCCTTCTACATGGATTAGATGATTCAGTCCTTCTACATGGATTGGATGATTCAGTCCTTCTACATGGATTAGATGATTCAGTCCTTCTACATGGATTGGATGATTCAGTCCTTCTACATGGATTAGATGATTCAGTCCTTCTACATGGATTGGATGATTCAGTTCTTCTACATGGATTAGATGATTCAGTCCTTCTACATGGATTGGATGATTCAGTTCTTCTACATGGATTAGATAATTAAGTCCTTCTACATGGATTGGATGATTCAGTTCTTCTACATGGATTAGATGATTCAGTCCTTCTACATGGATTGGATGATTCAGTTCTTCTACATGGAGTGGATACATGGTGGGTGACTCAGTCCTTCTACAGGAGTGGATGACTCAGTCCTACATGGAGTGGATACATGGTGGGTGATTCAATCCTTCTACAGGAGTGGATGACTCAGTCCTATATGGAGTGGATACATGGTGGGTGACTCAGTCCTTCTACATGGAGTGGATGACTCAGTCCTACATTGAGTGGATACATGGTGGGTGACTCAGTCCTTCTACAGGAGTGGATGACTCAGTCCTACATGGAGTGGATACATGGTGGGTGATTCAATCCTTCTACAGGAGTGGATGACTCAGTCCTCTATGGAGTGGATACATGGTGGGTGACTCAGTCCTTCTACATGGAGTGGATGACTCAGTCCTACATGGAGTGGATACATGGTGGGTGACTCAGTCCTTCTACAGGAGTGGATGACTCAGTCCTACATGGAGTGGATACATGGTGGGTGACTCAGTCCTTCTACAGCAGTGGATGACTCAGTCCTACATGGAGTGGATACATGGTGGGTGACTCAGTCCTTCTACATGGAGTGGATACATGACAGATGACCAAACTCAATATTATTACAGGACTTTACCAACAAATATCCCTGAGACAGATTTTGAGTCTGCATTGGCTCAACAGGGTTACAAATGAAACAGGACGAGGACAGAAAATCTTAGGAACAGTTGGATAGGCAACACACTGCAAAAGCACAAAGTCAATATCAGAAAGCAATCTCTTTCAAGGAACCCACAAGGCAAAAAAGCAAAGGCAGGCCGAAGAACACACAGAGAATATCCAATACAAGAAAAACAGGGAATCCCTGGATAGAACTAGAGAAAATTGCACAGGACCAATCTTCTTGGGGTGGTCAGTTAATGGCCTATACACTCCAAAATCAAAATGTAGGGGGGGGGGGGGAGTAAAGGAGTTTGAGATAGGTACACCTAGCCTGCACACTTTGTGTGACAGTTGCAGGGTATGTGACCTTTATTCCTTAGCCCTATTAATGTCCATGCTGAACCACAATGGAAAGAAGCATTGTAATGGGTTTAAACAAAACTGATAGTTCCCTGACTCTGTCATTCTCCAACTTCACAAATTTGAAATGCCAACACATCACAATGAATTTTTTTTTGGTAACACATCAAAACATGTCATGTAAACAGATGACATATGTGACCAAATTCCAATAGACATTTGCATGTCATAGTCAGAAAATAAAAACAATTGCAGGCCATTGCAAAATGAACATTGGAAGATAGCTTGTCCTGACTTTGACTTTATCTTTCCTTTATTTTACTCTTAATATTACAAAGTGTACGTCAATTATTGCAGTATACTCCTTTACGGAAGTATGTTAATTTCATTGTATGTGCTCTTGCACTGGTGTTGTCTATTGCAATTTGTTTTACATGGTGAGATTGCTAGTCACAAGTACAATCCTCTTTAGTTACATTTACATTACTGGAAGATTGGTTTTTATCTTTAATCACGTTGAGGAAGACTAACACCTGGTCAGGCACAACATTCTGATCAGGCATCTTAGTCAGGGTCAGGCAAAATATACTGGTCAAGACACACACCCCCCCCCCCCCCCGTCCTTCTTGGCAGTCTGGCTAATAAGGTGAGGGATCGCAGTAGTGAGCATCACTCAGATGAAGCTAAGCATAGCACAACTACCTGGCGGACCCCGGTCCACCTTCATCAGCACGCTCACGATGTGAGGAAAGCTGCTGCAGCTCGCCACTAAACGTCCTTATCAGGGCACACAAAGGAGTAAACCTATTAGGATTAGACAGTAAGATAAAGTACCTAACTCTGAAATCCATTAAAAAGCAAAACTTATTGAGTATTTATACATTTCTACAAAACGTCCAGATAAGATGGCTGGGACATGTTACTTGCATGCTTGATGAGGGCCTCACCAAGCACCTGCTGCATGGTGAACTCAAAATAGGAAGACATGCAGCAGAGACACAGAAGAAATGCTACAGACTTCTTCAAAATGTTGGTGAGGAGCTTCAACATTTTTGTCACCGCCTGTGAGACGCTTGCAAAGAGCTGTTCTACCTTGTTACACAAGGTGCTCAGGTAAAGAAAAAAAAGGCATGACAACTCGACAACCGACTCTTCAGATGCGTATTCCAAACTAGTGGGAAGGTGGATAAAGTGTGTTGGACATCCACAAGCTAGTGGGAAGGTGGATAAAGTGTGTTGGACATCCACCAGCTAGTTGGAAGGTGGATAAAGTATGTTGGACATCCACCAGCTAGTTGGAAGGTGGATAAAGTGTGTTGGACATCCACCAGCTAGTTGGAAGGTGGATAAAGTGTGTTGGACATCCACAAGCTAGTGGGAAGGTGGATAAAGTGTGTTGGACATCCACCAGCTAGTGGGAAGGTGGATAAAGTGTGTTGGACATCCACCAGCTAGTTGGAAGGTGGATAAAGTGTGTTGGACATCCACAAGCTAGTGGGAAGGTGGATAAAGTGTGTTGGACATCCACCAGCTAGTTGGAAGGTGGATAAAGTATGTTGGACATCCACCAGCTAGTTGGAAGGTGGATAAAGTATGTTGGACATCCACAAGCTAGTGGGAAGGTGGATAAAGTGTGTTGGACATCCACCAGCTAGTTGGAAGGTGGATAAAGTGTGTTGGACATCCACAAGCTAGTGGGAAGGTGGATAAAGTGTGTTGGACATCCACCAGCTAGTTGGAAGGTGGATAAAGTATGTTGGACATCCACCAGCTAGTGGGAAGGTGGATAAAGTGTGTTGGACATCCACCAGCTAGTTGGAAGGTGGATAAAGTGTGTTGGACATCCACAAGCTAGTGGGAAGGTGGATAAAGTGTGTTGGACATCCACCAGCTAGTTGGAAGGTGGATAAAGTGTGTTGGACATCCACAAGCCAGTTGGAAGGTGGATAAAGTGTGTTGGACATCCACAAGCTAGTGGGAAGGTGGATAAAGTGTGTTGGACATCCACCAGCTAGTTGGAAGGTGGATAAAGTATGTTGGACATCCACAAGCTAGTGGGAACGTGGATAAAGTGTGTTGGGCATCCACAAGCTAGTGGGAAGGTGGATAAAGTGTGTTGGACATCCACCAGCTAGTTGGAAGGTGGATAAAGTGTGTTGGACATCCACCAGCTAGTTGGAAGGTGGATAAAGTATGTTGGACATCCACAAGCTAGTGGGAACGTGGATAAAGTGTGTTGGGCATCCACAAGCTAGTGGGAAGGTGGATAAAGTGTGTTGGACATCCACAAGCTAGTGGGAAGGTGGATAAAGTGTGTTGGACATCCACAAGCTAGTAGGAAGGTGGATAAAGTGTGTTGGACATCCACAAGCTAGTAGGAAGGTGGATAAAGTGTGTTGCCAGGCACAAGGGCTATGTAGAAAAATAAGACGCACAAAATTTCATTTCTGGATAACACTCTTATGAAAATTGTATTAATAAAATTGCTGTTACTTAATGATTGTCCCGCATACTACTTATCAATGTCTGGATTATACTATGTATCAATGGATGCATGACACTACTTATCAATGTCTAGATAATATTATGTATCGATGGATGCATGACACTACTTATCAATGCTTGGATTATGCTACTTTTCAATGGATGCATGACACTACTTATCAACGCCTGGATTAGGCTACTTTTCAATAGATGCAAGATATTACTTATCAATGACTTGATTATGTCAGGCGTGTTCAAATGAAACCATACCAAACTGCAACAAGTGAACATATGTACAATGCGCATGATGACGTCACTTTTAGTGTAAACAGCACATACCAACCGTCAAGTTTACAAAATTTCATTATCCTCCGACTCATAGTTTCCTCAGCAGACCATTAAAAACATGGCAGGTGTGATACGGAATCCATCCAGAGTTGACCAGCGATCGGTGATTCGGTTTCTAACAGCTGAAGGATGTCGACCAGTTGACATTCATCGCAGAATGCAGCAGTGTATTGTGACAAAAGTGTGTCGAAGACAACAGTGAAGAACTGGACAACGATGTTTAAAGAAGGACGTGAGTTAACGAAAGATCTTCCGAGACCAGGCACATATTATTGCGTCAGAAGATGTCATCATCAAAATTGATGCAGCAATTCGGGTGGACCATCACCGGAGCTTACATTCACTAGCAGAGGAATTTGCTGTGTTGCTAGGAACAGTTCAAATGGTGGTTAGCAAGAAACTCAAGTATTGGAAAGTGTTCACAATGGGTACCGATATTTCAGTTACTTGAAGGATGTGAGTTAACGCAACACTATACGCCTGACCTGGTCAGTAAGTAGGTCACAAGCTGATATGGGATAGTTGAAAAATGTAGCTGGTAATTTCTTCAATATCCAGAGTTGTGATTACTGTAGGTAGTAGATGCTTGGTCTCATATGCATGTGCTCAACTCAAATACAATATTGCATCCATGTGCACAATCAAAGAACAGCGTGATGTTGTGCGTTTTAGGTGACTTTCTGCGAAGGATATTCATAAGGAAATGCTTCCTGTTTATGGTGAGAAGTATTTAACAGGTAAGGTGATGTATAACTAGGTTGATCAACTTTCTTAAGTCTGCTCAAAAATTGCTGATGAACCCCGACCTGGTTGTCATGTTCAGACTGCAACAGAGGCATCTGTGCGTCTTGTTGAGATCGGTTCAAGCGGGCGAGTAACAATGTAGCAGCTGCAAATGGGTGTTCACATGGTTTACTTTACAGCACAATGCATGATTAATTGAACTTCGGAAAAGTGTGTTAACAGTAAGTATCTAGACAACTGGCTGACGACCACAAAATGAACCGAATGGGCCTCATGTTCTTGAACTGATAAAGCGATTGGATTCTTTCTTCTTTCTGTGTCTAAGCACCACGCCATACAGCATGCATCCAGTATTCTGCAATATGGATGGCCTTGTCATTTGCCTTCATATGTGTCATCTGTGTACCACCATCGTTTCATACTCCTCTTGCACCGTGATACACCAGTTCAGAGCCTGTTCAGCAACTTCCATGTTGTGTATGGTAGATTATGTCCAAGGGCAGGTTCCTCCAATTATCCATCTCTGGGGCCTGCATCAATTCATGCCAACTCTCGATACATAGGCTTTCAGGGTTATGTCTTGATTTGAGTCTTGTGCTTTGTACCTGATGTCCAAAGGTTTGAATAAGTGTATCAATGTTGTTGGAAATTATGTTGAGGTATAAGGGATAATGTAAGCGCAATAATACATGGTTTTCAAGTTTGTATCTCATTTAGTTTTATTTAAATATCCATTTGTGACATATTTACTGACTTGCCCTCGTAATTGCTAATATTGTAACAAGATGTTATGTTTTAGTCAGATGTAGAATCACATATTAAGATCTACACATTTATATCTAGTATTTCAATCTTCCCACCTGACACATAAAGAAAATGAAAGCCATATAGTCCTGCTTACAGATGCTCTCGCCGTAGTCACAGCGCTAAAAAGCCAGAAAAACACTGAGCTTAATGACTTAAGAGCATCACTCTGCAAACTGTGCCAGCAGTCCGCACCAAAAAGGGTAGTGGTACAGTGGGTTCCGTCACACTGCAACATCCAAGGCAACGAGGAGGCAGACAGACTGGCAAAAGAAGGTGCAAGACTACCACAAACAGATACTAGTATGACGTACGAAGAGTCAAAACGGCTTATCAAAGCCAGATACATGACCAAATGGGAAACCGAACATACTGGTTACACCAAAAACGATGCCTATTACCAGTTGAACCGAAGAGAGCAGGTCGTTGTCTTCAGACTTCGCACTGGCCTCAATAGACTGAGGTACCACCTATTCAACAAATTGAAGATAGGTGGTACCGACGAATGCCCGTGCGGTACCGGTAAAATGACCGCTGAACATCTGCTGCAGAACTGCCCGACATACGAGGGTCAGAGAGAGCAGATGTGGCCATCACCAGTGGAACTGCAAGACAAGCTCTATGGCAGTGGCGACAGCCTCAGGATGACCGCCGCTTTTCTTCGAAAAAATAATGGTTACTGTCTGACTGCGTACGAAGAAGAAGAAGAAGAAGAATCTTCCCACCGCACACAAAAACAACATTTATGAAGCCTGTACTCATTTTCCACCACTAGCACATTTTAATTTGGGCTGGTGTACAGACTTTCATCTGGTTACAGTTGACATGCATGATTGCAAACATCACAATTTTAACACAACTGCTCTCTTGATCTTACAAACATCAAAATTCTTAGCAGGTCATTTTAATTATATTACAAAATTGCTCTCATGACTTTACAAACATCAAAATTATTTTTTCAAATTATTTAACATGTGTAACAGTTCCCGCCGGAGCAAGGAGTTTAGAATGCCTGAACATGTTAAAGCTTAAAGCTACCTGAATGCATGTCAAGGTCACTCACCGTCTCAGCAAAGGAGAACAGAGTTGGGTTAAGGAATGTGGGCAGGTAGAAACTGACCACTGGCCTTCCGATTTTGGTAGGGGGAGATTGATTGACAGACGAAATTGGCAGCGGGGCTTGCTGCGAGAGAATGAGTGACAGTTGTGCAAAGTGTTTCGTTCCAATTGGGATTGAAGATGACCATCACCTGAGATCGATTGGTCAAGCTCTGGCCTTGCTTGAGGATATATAACTCTAGACAAAGTTCAGCTCGGGAGGTTGGAGGAGAGGCTGGATAGAGAGAGGCTAGAGAGAGAGGCTGTATGGAGGAGAGAGAGAGAGACTGAATGTAGATAGTATGTTTAACTCACCGACTTAGGTAGAGGAGCGATTGATAGACTGTTGGACGAATGTTTAGTGATAGAACAGGATCGCTCAAATAGGTGTGTGAGTTTCGCATTAATAGATAATCTGAACGTGTTTGTAAGCAAGGACACATTGTGAACGAGTTATGTCGAGATCGCCCGCCTGAGGGGATTTCAGTGAGGAAGAGTATTTGATAAGGTGTGTTGAAGACGCAGTTAAGGCGATGTGTGTGTGATGTAATTGCAAGGCAATAGAACTGGGTTTTTTAGTTAGTTGGGAATTCCATCAATAGCTAATGCTTACAATTCCCGTTTTAGTAGAATGTTTAGTTAAGATATGTATTATATTGTGTTGTAATTTCTCTACTCATTCTATGATATGAGTATGATTTAATAAATATGCCACCTGCTGTGTGATATGTCATTTACTGAGTATGGTCATGATGATGTGGATGAGTGTGAGAATGTTCTAAGTTAGATCACGGCCAGCAGAGGGTCTGCTACACATGGTTGATCTGTGATTTTCAGTTCAGTTAAAGTGCCATCTCTGTATCTAAGGTCGGCTGCAATGTATCCCCAGTGTACTCTATCTCTTGCTGCAATAGTGCAATCTGAGAGACTTTTTCCAGTCCATCTCCTGATGATATCCACCCACTTAAAATGTCTTGAACGACTGCCTTCCACCTTACCCTCCAATATGGTCTTCAACAAGGAGGAATGTCTTGTTATATGACCAAAATAACGTAACTTTCTAACCCTGATTTTGGTAATTAATTTTTTTTTCACTCCCAACTTTTTCAATACCTCTAAATTTGTTTTCTTATCTTTCCAAGAAATGCGACCCAATATTCTATATATCCACATTTCGAAGGTTTCAATACTCTTTTCCAACTTGTTATTCATTGTCCATGTTTCAGCGTAATAAAGTAGTGACGAGTAGGCCTATACATAACACCTGATAATTCTCATCTTCAAATTCTAATTTATCTTTTTGGATGTCAGTATGTTTTGTATGTTGTCAAATATCATCTATTCAAGATCATACTGTTATAATTTTCTTGATCTTACAAACACCAACATTATTATTTTTAATTATATTACAAAATTGCTTTTGAGACTTTACAGACATCAAAATACTTTTTTCAAATTATTTCACAATTGCTGTCTTTATCACACAAACATAAAAATTATTATTTTTAATTATATTACAAAAATTGCTCTCCAAATTACTTAACACAGTTGCTTTCTTGATCTTACAAATGTGAAAATTATCACTTTAAATTATGTCAAAAAAGTATCTCTCTTGATATATACAAACATCAAAGTTCTAATTTTTAATTATTTTAAAAAGTTGTTCTCATGACCTTACAAATATCAAAACTTGTTATTTGTAATTATTATTTAACAAGATTGCTTTCATGAGCTTACAGACATCAAAATTTTGAAATATTATAATCTCACAAGCTTCAAAAGGGTAGTGATGCCTGCCTTAAATGAAGCATGTGTGGGGTCTCATGAAAAAAATGCATACAAAAATTTTAGTAATAAAAGTCAGAAAACGGAATGGTCACTCCATATCCAAGTCAGAAGCACAAAGCTTCAGTTATGGATTTCAGATACCTGGTTAGTTTGCTAACAGACAACGAAGATAGATTTAAGAACTCAAAAAGCAAATGGAGTGACCTACCACCTATCGCCAATATTAAGACATACAAACATTTCATTGGAGATAGAAAGACAAATGATAAACAGTAAATTAATACCAGCTCTCTGTTATCAGTGTCAGGCATGTCCTCTGACTAAGGCACAAGCATGAAAGATCAAAATATGTAAAATGAGATGTTTGTGATAAGGGTCACTAAGAGAGACAAGAGTATCATCTGTCAGAAAGTACGAGCAGTGTACTGCAGGAATTAAATAGACAAACAGAGAATTAAATGGGTGACATTACAAAAATGCCTCGTTACTATTTTTTAAACAAGCCTATAACAACACAGCAAAGCTTCAGTGCAAAGAAGAATATCGGGAATAGATGGATTGAAGGTGTTAAATAAATACAATGGCATAAAATGAAAATAGTGGCCTATAGATAGCACACAAAATGAGATTGCACCTCCTCATGATGCCAAACGACATGGGTGGACATCCTGCGGCCATAGTATAGATTGTAAGTACGTCATGGCTTTGACTTTATGATCAAGTTGAACAAAAGTTTTTCTGACTGCACCTGATGTTTGTCTTAGTTTGTGTGCTTAGAATATAATCCTTGAGTAAGTTACAGTTCTGCTGTATAACTTAACTAAACTTAATGTCTTTATACTGGTTTAGAAGACTTTACAGAATCTGGAAACAACCAGTTTCTTGGAGGGTTGTTTACCAATGTGCAAGTCCATCTTAATAGACTCAAACACTAGAGCTAAGTAGACCCGCATCCAGTTAGGCGCCATCTATAGCTGCTCTTAACAAACCACATGGGAAAAGGTACAAATAACTTGGGTAGATTTTTAACTTGAATTTTGTCCAGGCAGTGGCTGTTAAGCATACTCTTTTCAATTTCCAACTGCTATGAAATTTTTAACGTGCTCGACACTGAACACGGGAGTAGAATCTCAGTACCCAGAGATCAGGGGAATTCTTACCAGGAGATCCATGTGAACAAAATCCTGGTTTCCCTAGTTATGACATTCCGTAATGTTTGCCTTGTTTTAAACTCTTTCACTCCGGAACCACACTGTCCCAGTTGTTTTGAGAATTTGTGCAAGAACGACTCCGTGAACGTTGCTCTAGATGTGGTTGCCAATAATCAATTATAAATTTAACGGTACATTCTTAGTATGAGATTTAATAGATAAATTAGACTTCCAAAATCAGGCAGACATTTTCATTTGAGATTCAGTTGTTGATAGATGTATTTTATGTGTCTGTATACTTTCTGTAAGGTAATCACGAACTTTCCAATTTCCTAAATATTTTTGTTACTGCTATAATACTATGGCCAGTCATTTAAATAGAAATTCGAATCCTCCTCGATGAATGTGTGCTTCTCGAGCGCTAAATTTACTGCAAAATATCATGGTAAGTTAAGAGTAGCTGTTTGGCATGGATAGTTTATCATCAAATTATGAAAGCGATGCAGAAATTTCCGATAAATCAGACACTGCTTTTTAGAGGATGTTGCCTGAGCCTGGTCCATCAAACCTATTTAAGGATATGCCCACCCAAGTGCAAGTAAAATTATTAAAAATATCATGTTAATTAATTGTCAATAAGCTATGGAAAGTTCTGTTATTATTTTAATTTATGAGATGGAACCTGGTGTTTGGAAAATAATTTTGCAATGGAATTTTCAAAATTATTTAGTAATTTTGTTTGTTACTGTGAATAAATTGGTGGTCTCAACAAATGTTCTGAATTGTTTTTTCTTACGCTAAAATTTGATATATTTGAAATTGTGTGATCTCTAAAATGGATTACCTTGATAATTTAAAGCTGAGATTTCAATTTTAATAACTAAAGCCTTAAATGGACCTCAGTAAGTTAATATTTTGACTTTATTTTTCTGTTGTGTTTTCATTTAACATTAATCATTTTTTATCTATATATGCATACTCAATGAAATAAATCCCACACAATTTAGAATGAAAGACACTCCACTGTCTAAAATTCTAACCAAAAACAATTCCTGCGCAGTGTGCAAAATAATTCTGCAGTGAAAGAGTTGAGCTGTGTATTTAGAATGTAGTCTTTATGTAGCTTACAGCTCTACTGTATACCTATTACATCCAGTGATGTTTGCTTTGCCTTGAGCTGTGTGCTTAGAATGTAGTCCTTATGTAGCTTACAGCTCTACTGTATACCTATTACATCCCGTGATGTTTGCTTTGCCTTGAGCTGTGTGCTTAGAATATAGCCCTTGTGTAAGTTACATCCCTTTTGTGTTTTTATTACATTCCGTGATAAAAGAAGCATTTAGTCCGTTTTTCATTTATATTCTTTAGAGTCACTACGACATGGACAGGAAACTCGGACTCAGTGGTCCACTTGTAACCCACAAGATACTGTTTTATATATATATATAGTTATTGCCCATCGCACGTTTTCCATCTGTTATGCAATCATCCCATGCAATTTAATCTTATTATGCTATATGCGAATAACTGTAGTTGATCTGGTTACAAGTCTCAGATGATCAAACCAATTACATTTTCAACATTTTAAATATAAAGTGGACTAGTTTCAAGACAACCATCGAAAAATGAATATCACCTTAAAGCGGTTCAGTCTTGTTTTTTTCATTTGCAGATACATATGAAAACCTAAAAACTTGTTTGCACCATCATTTATTAAGGGCACACTAGCTCTAGACCTAAAACAATGATGCAAAAACACAAATGATATATTAATTAAAAAGAGTACTTCCATCCTTTGCTTAATGTGACTGACAAATGAGCATTTTAGAGGTAATCATTGAAGGATGCCTGAAGGAGATGGGGAAGCTCCATCATCTGAGTCTTTGTGGTAAAGAGACTTGCTTTGGTATTTAAGGTTGATGATTGGTGTGGCTAAACGCTGTTGAAATTAGGGCTTGTTGTAGCACATTCTTAAAATAAAAGTTGGATTGACTGTGGTACATTCTTTAAATAAGACAACAATGTAGTTTACCTTATTCACTTATGCTTCTTTATGCGAATAATTTGTAAAATGGCTATGCATGGTGAGCAGAAAGCATAGCCTACTTTACAATTTCACCGTGAGTAGGTCAGCGTTGACCGGATTGAACATTTGTGAGGTAACTTCGAGACAATCATTGGTAATTGATCTTGGACAGCAACATTATATATGCGTGAAATTACGTCTAATTTTGACAATTTATGAATAAAATAAAGCAAACCGAAATCATTCAAATCATTTTGAAATGCTGTGTATCATTTTGTAAACCCAGAAATACCTCTATATGTAAACATACCATCTGAGGATATCCGATGCATACTTTGCACTATTAATTCTATTTTGTTATGTTAAATTTTCCATGCTGGAATGCATTTTACATTCCTTACTTGAAAATGAAACAATGTTTAATATCTTTTGGGGACAGTTCAAATTTACATGCCATGTGATAACCATTAGTCTTTTGCCCCCAGCTCATTTTAATCTACAGAAAATCAGAAATACCTAAGGTCTGTGTCCAGGAATATGTGCTACACTTTAAAGAAATATCCCATAAGATATAGATAACTCATGCACATCACACTAGCCTTGGTCCTATTTGGGGTATCCTGAAGATATTGAGAAATCGTCAAAATTCTTTATCATCAGTGATAGTGAGGATAAGAAAAAAAAACTAATTAGGTAAGACGCAGATTGTAATTTAGCTTTTACTGACTCAATGACTAAAAAAAATTTGCCTGGGACATTGTTTCTATATACTCACCAGTGTATTTGTTGTGGTAACACTGGCCTGCTATAGAAACGGCTTAATCAAAAACAAGACCAGTCTTATCCACCCTGATAAAAATGCAATGGTTATTTACTTTAGACAATTTTTTATCTATTTTTTTCTGTTTCACATGGATTTGGAAGGTTATCCCATTATTGAGGGTGATAGAAGTTAAGTTGTTGCAATGGACTTTTCTGAGGCAGGTCTATTTAGTTTATTTATGTAGACGTTATAAATACATTTGTAGTGGACACCAGATATGCCGATCAGTGCTTTGTGGCAATGTCATGGATTTACAAGACAACTGATGTACCCAAAAATGGGCAAGTCTAAATGTTTGTGATGTAATAACCAAAAAAATGTGGAAACTAGAAGGAAAATTCAATACGTACAATAACATTACTTTGGTTTTTTACTTTGATAACCCTAAAAACAATTCCAGAAACGAAGAATATAGTCTCCAAGATTCAAGTTATTATTGCCATTTGTAGTGCCTGGCATCTATTTCTTTTCTGTTATGAAAAATGTAGATTACAACACAAAATGCAAACGCATTAATGTTCAGACTCATTAAGCAAAATTGTGAAGGGCAGGGATGCTAATAGTTTCTGTAGCTTGCTGGTTGTACATACTCTGGTTTCATCTTCACAGAAACCAATCCCTGCTCGACTAGAAAATTATGCAGTCTGTGTATCAGATCTGAGATTTGGCTTTTTACTTTGATAACCCTAACAACAATTCCAGAAACGAAGAATATATCAGATCTGAGTCAGACATATATTAGATATACATCAGCTATGGGCGACATACATCAGACATGGATTAGATGTACTTCATAAATGGATCAGGCATACATAAGATGTCAGTCAGGTGTGCATCAGACATGGGTGAGGCGTGGGTCAGACGTACATCAGATGTGGGTCAGATGTACATCATATGTGGGTCAGACGTACATCAGACATAGATCAGACAGTCAATCAATAGGTAGAGTATTAGAAGCTTGTACATATAAAAAATAGAAGGGTTCCATAGCTATTATTAGATCACCTTTTCCATTACCTTCTGAAGAATCTGTCGGTGGCCTACTTTAGATGGAAAATCCCTTGAAACGTAACATTCTACAGCAGTCTAAATAACAAAACTCATATTGTACCAAGGTTTATAATCAATCCATGCTCCCCACAGAAAAATAAAACAAATTCACGGTGCAAAATGCAACAAATCACTGATGAGAGTGATCCTTTCAAAGAGTCCTGCCCTGAAACCAATTGCATATCCATCTTTGTTATCCGAACCCGTTATTATAACTGCACTGATAGTTGACATGTGCAAGTTTCGTTATTTAATCAGCCGTGGAATGTGACGTTTCAAAAGGATTTCTCCGTCAGTCAGACGGCATGTATCTAACAGTAGGCTGTGATCCATCAGTATTCCTGTATGGATAAGATTATGTAGCTATTTTGAATTACTGCAATGCCTGTCATGGACAGGCTCACATACCGGTTATCAATATGTAACATAAACTGAAAGACATGCTAAGTAGGCGTGGCTTGATCATGGCAGTCCTATATCCACAATGAAATGAGTAAACAGTTTTTCCAAGTTTGTTTTTAGCAAAGTATACTTGACATTATTAAGGCCTTCTAACTTGCTCCGTTTAGCAGCTGACCGCAACAATCTCATTCTGGAGGGAGGATAAAGGTAATGTTATTTATAACAATACAATGTAATTAAAGGTGATATCTTTTTCTTTTTCTTCTTCTTCGTTCGTTCTCAATCTCCCTCTACCAAACCATGAAAGGGTAAGTAGCAGAATGTAGTCCAGAGAACGGAATGTGTTGTGTTGTAGTTTACAGCTTGGCTGCAATATTTGCACCTTTTGGTCCAACACATCCGACTTCAGCAAGCATTAATTGAGTTCCGGGTTAGCATTCCCTCTTCGATCCCTTCTCCTTAGCCAGTCTACCCTTCTGCAGCCTGTTATCCAGGATCACCGCGTGGAGGTGTAGAAGGGTCTTGGCAGCTATGGTTCGCTGGCCCTGATGCTAGCAGTCAGCTATGGGTCGCTGACCACTGCAGCTCATGCGCTGCTCAGCATCTTGATCCCAAAGGTGATATAATATTGAACAGGACTACAACAGGAGAGATATATGTGTCCTTGTTGTTGATCTGTCTATATTTGTTTAAGTTTTTATGGCTTAGAGTTTCTCAATCAATGCTAATGCTCCTCTTGGAGAATAGGTTAACCCTTCTTCAGCAGGTTTGATTTTGAGCTGCCCTTTCTTCCTTTCTCCAGCTGTGGTCCAGGAACTGAAGTTCATCTTCACAGTCTCTTCTCCGAGTGTTTCTTGGTCTACCTCTCTTCCTCATCCCCTGGGGATTTTATGTCATGGTCTGTCTGGCCACGTTTGATGGTGATTTCCGTAGCGTGTGTCCTATTCAACCTGATATTTTACGTCAGATCTGTTGCTCCATGTCATGACACTGGTCATGGTTAGGTGGTTTGCTAAGAGCAGCATAGATGGCGCCTAACAGGCTGTGGGTCTACTTTGCTGTAGTGTTTGAGTTTATTAAGATGGACTTGCACATTGGTTAACCACCCTCCGCAGCACTTGTTCCAATGCAGCGGAGTAATAAGCTGCTCAAGCCTAGCCTGCTCAGCAAAAAATCCTCCTCCCGGCTACATCCAGCTCAAACCAGAGCTGGGACCTGCACAGAGGCATCCACCACTGTATAAGTACAAGTCGACTAAGGATCTGTTGCTTTACTGGTTGTTGTTGGCTCCTCACCATGTCTTGTCTTGTCAGCCTATACCAATTATTCTCCATAGAAATTTATTGAAGTGTTTCTAATGGTGTTTAAATAAGGCTCTTTCACTGTGGGTGTTCTCCTATCTGGAGCAGACACGGGATGGATGAATAAACTCAATTTTAACTCATTCATTCCAGAATACTCTGGACCTCTGAACACATTTATTCTGTAAAAGTGGCACTTGAAAGTACAGGTATATTTATATATTATATTATCCCGCCACATTGTGGAATACCTGTTTACGGGAAAGGTCTTTCCACATAACTGTAATTCTGGAATACCACTAACAGCTTTGTCACTCTTTTTTGTATTTTTTTCCAGCATGAGCATGTTTATATCCCCTCTATGATAAGGACTCCACACATGTACACAGTACTCCAATCTAGGTCTAACTAAGGCTTTATACAGTTTGACTATCCCTTCCTTGCTTCTATGTTTAATATTTCTTTTTATCATACCTAACATTGCATTTGCCTTTTTCACTGCTACCTGAACTTGCTCACTCATAAAAAAGATTCTGCAGCGGTGCTTCTTTTTCTTTGGTGTTTGTTCTGAAAAGGTCATTTTGTTACGTTGTGTCTCAGTTTACAGTGAAGTTTCTATATCTGTGTCTTTCGGCCAGCACATCCGATTCCAGCACATCATTTTTCTAACCGGGTTTATCTTCCCTTTTCAATTTCTATTCTCCTATTCTCTTTGCCAGACTGCATGGGTGCAGCCTGTTTCCATGGTCGCCTTAGACATCTGAGCAAATTTTTTATTATTATTTTTTCATCCTCAAGCTTCTAGCACAGACAAGACAGGGGATGTATTATCTCTTACCTGACAGCGAATTCTGATGTTTTTCTTCCACAGACAAGAAAGGGGATGTATTATCTCTTACTGACAGCGAATTCTGATGTTTTTCTTCCACAGACAAGAAAGGGGATGTATTATCTCTTACCTGACAGCGAATTCTGATGTTTTTCTTCCACAGACAAGAAAGGGGATGTATTATCTCTTACCTGACAGCGAATTCTGATGTTTTTCTTCCACAGACAAGAAAGGGGATGTATTATCTCTTACCTGACAGCGAATTCTGATGTTTTTCTTCCACAGACAAGAAAGGGGATGTATTATCTCTTACCTGACAGCGAATGCTGATGTTTTTCTTCCACAGACAAGAAAGGGGATGTATTATCTCTTACCTGACAGCGAATTCTGATGTTTTTCTTCCATCATGTTTGACCATTTTGTATTTAGCCACATTACTGGGTGGACGGTATATCCTTAGTCCATGGAAGAGTATTCTTGTAGTCATGTCATCGTCTTCAGCACCCCAACCCCAGTACATGTTGGAGTAGCCATTCACCATCTGGAAGTGTTCTCTTTTGAACATCAGCACTCCACCAACTAGTCCTTGGTATGGTAGTCTGGTTGAGGGATGGAAGATGTTGGAAGTAGCTGATAGTGACGGATGTGGTGGTTGTAGATGTGGTGGTTGTAGTTGTGGTGGTACTTTGGTCTAATAGTCTGGTTGAGGGATGGAACATGTTGGATGTAGAAACTGATAGTGATGGATGTGGTGGTTGTGGTGGTACTTTGGTCTAGTAGTCTGGTTTAGGGATGGAACATGTTGGAAACTGATAGTGATGGATGTGGTGGTTGTGGTGGTACTTTGGTCTAGTAGTCTGGTTGAGGGATGGAACATGTTGGATGTAGAAACTGATAGGGATGGATGTGGTGGTTGTGGTGGTACTTTGGTCTAGTAGTCTGGTTGACGGATGGAACATGTTGGATGTAGAAACTGATAGGGATGGATGTGGTGGTACTTTGGTCTATTAGTCTGGTTGAGGGATGGAACATGTTGGATGTAGAAACTGATAGTGATGGACGTGGTGGTTGTGGTGGTACTTTGGTGGAGTAGTATGGTTGAGGGATGGAACATGTTGGATGTAGAAACTGATAGTGATGGATGTGGTGGTACTTTGGTCTAGTAGTCTGGTTGAGAGATGGAGCATGTTGGATGTAGAAACTGATAGTGATGGACGTGGTGGTTGTGGTGGTACTTTGGTCTAGTAGTCTTGCTGAAGGATTGAAGATGGATGTAGCAACAGAATGTGATGGTTGTAGTTGTGGTAGCGCCTTCGTATGGTAGCCTGGTTGAGAGATATTAAATTTTGGATGTAGCAACTGATAGTGATGGCTGGGGTGGTACCTTTGTATAGAAGTCTGCTTGAAAGAAGGAAGATGTATGCAGCACCTGATAGTGATGGATGGGGTGGTACCTTTTTTATAGAAGTCTGCTTGAGATGGAAGATGTTGTATGCAGCACCTGATAGTGATGGATGTGGTTGATGTACGAGTTATTATGGTAACTTCAAATGGAAGTTTGGCTTAGAGCAAGAACAAGACGAAACAAAAGAATATTTTAAATTGACCCAGTTTAGAATATATTTTCCTCGAATGACTTACCAGGTGTATTTACTTGAGGTAAAACCATAGCAGCACTGAACTTCCATGTGCAAGGTGGAGTTAACAACTAGCCCCTAACCGTAATATGGTAATTAAAAATATTATATTATAAAACAAGGAAAAACATATATCTGTCCATCTTGCAAAAACTTTCAAATAGTGAGCACTAGACCTGAAATTTGCACAACTCATTCTATCTGAAATGGCTAAGTCAAAACAACTATTTTCAACTTGGCATGTCATTTCCTTCCCGAGTTAATTAACATTAACGAAGTTAAACTACTTACAGCAAATGTATTCTAAGGTCAGATTATTAGTTGCCCATCGCAAGCGATGATGGCCACATAAACAGACGATTTTGACTTGATGATGTAACTTGCGCTGTATTTGGATTATAGTGAGAAAGAAACTGCGCTTGTCGTCGGCCTCACTCTCTGGTCCCGAGCTACCTTGAACAAGTGGCAATCCTGACAATTGGGCTGTGTGAAACCATCAACACACGAAACACCAAAATGAAGCCCATGGTGGAATGCCTAAGCAAGGCAATAATGCAAGCCGCCACTGAAACCATCCCAAGAGGAGCTAGGAAAAACTATAAGCCCTACTGGAATGATGAGTTGCAGAAAGTGGAAGATGCAGTAACAAATGCTAGGAACATGGCAGAGCGAGAAAAATCCATGGAGGCAAACATCGCCCTCAAAGCCGCCACGGCGAAATACAAACACACTCTTAAGCAAACAGCAAGAGAAAGCTGGAAAAATAAAACGGAAAGCCTAAACCTGGACAAAGACGGGAACAAGCTATGGAAGCTAGTCAGAGCCATGAACGACGAAACCCCGTCAAATAAACAAATTACCATCAAGCAGGGCGAAAACTTGCTCACAGGTAAGAAAGCCGCAAACGCCTTTGTCGACCACTATGCCAGAGCAAACCACATCGAGGTCCCTGCAGATAAGCATACAGACATTAGCGAAGAGCTAAAGGGGCACGAAAACATGAATACGGCACCTGAAGAGCACATGATGGCCAAATTAACAATGCGCGAAATGGAAGAGGCTATGAAAACATTAAAGAAAAGGAAATCTCCCGGAAAAGACGGGATAACAAACGAAATGCTGATGGGGCTGGGCCAAACAGCGAAGAGGAAACTGCTATCGGTCCTGAACCAAAGCTGGAAAAGGGGAATTGTACCCCAGGCATGGAAAGACGCAATACTGGTACCAGTACCAAAAACAGGAAAGGATAAAACAGATCCAAATGGATACAGGCCCATCAGCCTACTGAGCTGTGTCGGCAAGCTGATGGAACGGATGATAAACACCAGACTGATGTGGCATCTGGAAGAAAAACGAATACTAATTCCACAGCAAGCCGGCTTTAGACAGCACAGATCCACTGAGGACCAGGTCATCCTCATAGCCCAGGAGATAGAAGATGCCTACCAGGCACAGAAACACACAGTAGCTGTTTGGGTGAATCTGGAAAAGGCATTTGACAAAGTCTGGAAAGACGGACTTAGAGTCAAGCTAAGAAGAAGTGATGTTTGTGGGAAAATGTACAAATGGATCAACCACTACCTCAAACAAACAACGGCCAGAGTCCAAGTACAAGGGCAGATGAGCAAAAAGGTGACACTCGAGCAGGGAGTACCCCAAGGGGGAGTACTGTCACCCACACTCTTCCTGGTATATATAAACGATATTACAGAGAATATACCAAGAAGAGTCCATAGCTCAATGTTTGCAGACGATCTGGCTATGTGGACCTCCGAAAAGAATCTCACCATAGCAAGAAATCGGATGCAGACGGCCCTAACATCGCTGGAAGAGTGGGCGAACTCATGGCTGGTCAAAATAAACGAGGAGAAAACCACATGCACAATATTCTCGCTCTCATTAAAACCCCAAAATACCAAATTAAGTCTAAATGACAAATTGTTGCAGCCAAACGACAACCCAACCTATCTGGGAGTCACATTTGATCGGCGCATGACATGGAAAAGTCAGATTGAGAGAAACCGAATGAAAGCCAGAGAAAGAATGGCAATCATGAGGAAACTTGCTGGCACAAGCTGGGGAGCAGACGAAGGCATACTAAAGAAACTGTACACTGGAAGAGTGAGACCAGTTCTCGAGTATGGCATTGCGGCATGGACAACAGCAGCGAAGGCGAACTTCGATAAAGTTAGCAAACTTCAAAACCAAGCCATGAGAATTATAACAGGTGGCATGAAGTCAACGCCAATTGTAGAACTTGAAAAGATTACAAAACTGCAATCCATGACCGATAGAAGAGACTGCAGAGCCCAGCTGCAGTCAGAGAAACTCTGAAGACTGACCGACCATCCAATGCACCAGAGACTAAACAATTTGGGAAATGGGAAACTAAAGCGGAGAAACTTTGCAGAAATAGCCAAAGCAAAGATGCACGAAGATCCCATAAATGCACTAACAACACCAAAACCCATCACTACTGTACGAAAACCTACCTGGAGGCAGGATATATTTCCAGAGGTGGTAGAAAATATACCAGGTATTGCAAACAAAAACTGCCAGACTGAAAAAGAAAGGAGAGATACTACCATAAGCTTCATAACGAAAAGCTACCCAAGCATGGACTGGACCCATGCATACACCGACGGTTCTGTAACAAATACTACACAGAACGGAGGGGCAGGAGCATTCCTGAACCTACCAAATGGCAGAAAAATAACACTGTCATTCGCTACTGGTAAGTACACAAGCAATTTCAGAGCGGAGGCAGAGGCACTGAGGGCGGCAGTGGAAGAAATGGTGACACACAGTGAAAATGAAAGCCATATAGTCCTGCTTACAGATGCTCTCGCCGTAGTCACAGCGCTAAAAAGCCAGAAAAATACTGAGCTTAATGACTTAAGAACAGCACTCTGCAAACTGTGCCAGCAGTCCGCACCAAAAAGGGTAGTGGTACAGTGGGTCCCATCACACTGCAACATCCAAGGCAACGAGGAGGCAGACAGACTGGCAAAAGAAGGTGCAAGACTACCACAAACAGATACTAGTATGACATACGAAGAGTCAAAACGGCTTATCAAAGCCAGATACATGACCAAATGGGAAACCGAACATACTGGTTACACCAACAACGATGCCTATTACCAGTTGAACCGAAGAGAGCAGGTCGTTGTCTTCAGACTTCGCACTGGCCACAATAGACTGAGGTACCACCTATTCAACAAATTGAAGATAGGGTGTACCGACGAATGCCCGTGCAGTACTGGTAAAATGACCGCTGAACATCTGCTGCAGAACTGCCCGACATACGAGGATCAGAGAGAGCAGATGTGGCCATCACCAGTGGAACTGCAAGACAAGCTCTATGGCAGTGGCGACAGCCTCAGGATGACCGCCGCTTTTTTCGAAAAAATAATGGTTACTGTCTGACTGCGTACGAAGAAGAAGAAGAAGAACCAGTGGCAAGACATTAGTCAAGACGACTGGAGGCAACTCAGGATGCAGGCACTCTGGTCCCATCTCCTGTGAGACCAAGGATCACTTTAAAACTTGTGGGATTCAATAGTCCACTGTTTCTGTTCATCGCTTTGGGAAGTGAGTTAGTTCCTGACCTTTCTTCTTCTTCTTCTTTTTCTTACGCTTGTTACAGCGATATACATTGCACTGTGTTACTTTGTTAAGCCTGTGGCCCAGTGCATCCGATTTCAACAGGCGTTTCTGTAGGGATGCCCTCCTTAGCTTTTGGCTGTCCCCAGCCTATCTGCAAGGTAGCAGTTATTTTTGGTCAGAGTTGTCTCTCTTAGGGAAGTTGTCTTGCAGGAATATCGAGTCTTCCCCACTCGTGTCTATAGGGTGTGGCAATGATATGATATGATTAACTATGTACTAGTTTGTACTATCCCGGAAGAGAGGCAGTCCAGTGTGTCTGTGTCCCAGGATCGTCACGTCCTGCCGGAAACGTAGCATATGCATGTGAGTGAGGTATCTTTTTGCTCCCTTTATTTTCTCGGCTCATCTGCAGTGATGGCACGGTTAGCATTCCCCGCCACCTGGGAGGTTATCACAATAGGGCAGAGGTGCAATGTCCACTGGCCTGCATCTCTTCTGCTTCCATTGGGATGACTGATAGCAGACAGAGGTAAAGAGTGAGGCAGGAGTGCATTTAACCAGGGGACAAGCCTTGTCATGGCACGGAGATGTTGTTCGCCTGGTGTGCGGACATGTCTCCTGATCAAGGGCTGAGTCTCAACAGTCCGCAGTGAGGTGGCTGCTCTACTGCTTACGACACCCCGACTGAGAACTGAGTCTTCTACAAGTGGTTTCACACCTCATCGCCATATGGGGTGAATATCGAGCAGCTTCCCGCCCGCTTTGAGAGACCTCTTTCTGCGGCTCAACCAGGTCGGGCTGAGACACGAGCCCCAGGTCCCAACCATATCGTAGCCTCCCATCGCAGTGGTGCTGAGATTTAGGGCGGGATTCCGGCTTAGAGGCGTTCAGCCGTAATCCCTCAGCCTGACCTTTCAACAAGAGCTACTCCAAAAGACTGCAGAGTCTTTAGACAAGTGTTACAACTAAACTAAACTAAACTAAACTAAACTCTAACCTGACCATACGTATGTTGTTTGGGAACTGAAAATACTTCTACTCTATTCAATGTAACCATTCACTTGTTCTATACTAGGATAGCATTTACATCTCATTAGTAAACAAATAGCATATGAATAAAGCAAAGAAGTATATCTCTGCTCTTAAAAAAAAAGTTTTCCATTTCAAGGCTTAGGGTTTAAATGGTTAATTTAACCAACAATAGTCAATACTGAAGTCAATAAGGAAGAACAATATTTTAAAAACCAGAAACAAAACAAAAGAAACATAAATTATACATTTGTTTGGCGGGGAAACGTACATATATTTAAACTTATCAATGCTGTGTGACATATGTTTGGGCTGTTCTGTGCATGAGTACATGTTCCGATCGTCTTCAGGCACCAAGTCCACATCATGGAACGTCACGCACTGGAAGTCAAACAGCTTAAGCGCTTCTCGAAAAGCTGCGTTCATAATTCGTCCTTTGTTGAAAGTTTCATTGCCGAACTGAGGAAAACAAGAAAGAAACATATAAGTTTGTGATAATTATTAAAATAATGTAACAATATGTTACCTAGTGGTCTCGAGGTAAAGTGTTCACATCGGGTGCTGGAGATTGCGGGTTCAAATCATGGTGGAGACCGGGATTTTTTTATGCGGGTCATCCGATAAAATTTTACGCTAATCTCTGAGTAGTGAGATCTGACACCCATGTGCAGTGGTGCGCACATTAAAAATCCCTTGGCAGTTGGAAATGGAAAAGAGTAGGTTTAACGGCCGGTGCTAGGGCAACATCAAAGTTAAAAATCTACTAAAATTATTCTATGGATTCTTGTTTCCCAGAGAATATGTCGCAAAACGGGATTAGTGTGTTACTATAACATCAGGTCTTGGTTATGTGGTTAGCAAAGGGGCATAGATGGCGCCTGACAGGCTGCGGGTCTACATTGCTCTAATTTATGCTTCCAGCACTACCAGTCTCGAAAATAGATGATCGAATATTCCAGGGGCAACCAACCTAACGTTTGGTAAAAGATACTGACATTGACCTGGCAAGTCACCAGTAGATTGTCGCCTGCCAAAAAATGTGAAACAAAGACGGTCACACCTCCCCACGTCGTCCAATGACACAAGTAGACTGAAGATAGATAGAACAATATGTTTTCTTCTCTTCTTCTTATTTTTATTATTCTGATCACTGGGAAAACGATTTAGCCACCATTTTATTCCCCTCTGCCTTGTAGGATACCGGTTCACGCCAAAGGTCACAGGAGTAAACCCTAAAGAAAAATCCGAAGTTGGTCCCTAAGACAGTCTAGTAGTGGTTCCATCTGAGAGTAGGGTATACCAGATTTAATAGCCATTTATAGACTAATACTGGCCTCAACACATGCGTACGTGCGTAGAAGCAACACCGACAGCCAAACATATCCTACAAGATGTATCTGCACTCGAAAAACATGTATAACGAACAACAGAAGCAAAATTGAAGTGACACAGTCCGATTTATATCCACGGATCTTCAGATAACGAAAACACCTTGCCAAAAATAGAAGCATGAGTTGAGGTATTACTTTGTTGTAAAAACAACATCAATCAGACGATCACAGCAGTAAATCCAGACACACACCCTAAAGGTGAGAGACGTGTAAGTGTATGTCTGCTGCATATTCATGCTTCCACAATCCTTTCTGTGCCTTTCGATTCATGGATTGAGAACAAATACGGTTTGCTGATATATAGATCATTCAACTTTCACTTCAATTATGAGTGCAAGTACAGGACTGCTGTTGGTGCGTTTGTTGGGGGAGTTGCCTGACATTGCATTTACATACCCTTCCAGTAGTAATTAATAATGAACTTGGGACATGTTGTTCGCATGTCAGGGGAGCGTACTCCTAAGCAGCTCTTGTACTGTGAGTTCAGGACAGGCTAGCGCTTGTTTGTGGAAGAGGTAGAAGAAACGATACGAAGAAACGATACAAAGACTTTCTAAAAGTGTCTCTAAACTCTTTTCGCTTTGACCTCACCACCTGGGAGCTGCTTGCACCGAACCGCTCAGCATGGAGCACTGCAAACACACACGGTGCTCGCATCGCCAAGAAGAGTCATCGCGATGACGCAGCAACAGTGAGCCTAATGACATGACAGAATGCAAGACGGCCCAATTACTAACGCTGTCCACGTGTACCCCTATGTGCGGTATAGTTTGTCGCGCTCAGATCGGAGCATGGTCGTCTGAATATTCATGGCTGACACTGTTGCCATCTTCACTTGAAACGGACAACTATTATTCATCATCATCATAGGCGTCTCAGTATTTGTAGACCATGTGCGTGGCACCCTGTGAGTAGTCTCACAGCCTGCAAGCCTGACTCAAGTCTGGGCGCTTAATATGAAGACCAAGGGCTCCCCATACTGCAGGATCCCCCTCTCAGCCTCGCTGGTGTAATCCAAAAGAATGCAAAACCATGACGATGTGGCACCAGCTCAGCTGCAGGAAGGAGTTCGCAATTTTGAAACCATACTCCTTTGGTGCTTCCTGTCTGGGTTTACTCCTGTAGCCCTACCCTCTCCCGAGGTTTCCAAAAGGCAGTGGAGTTGTTACCCCGCAGATGCTAGTTACTCGAGACATCCGATGATACTCTCATCGTCCCAGGACTTGCCAGCACCCTACACTTGTGGGTTTACAATCACAGTTTCCCCTTTCCTAGGCGAACTGACTGAACAGACTAACTAGCTTCGTCTACCCGAGTTTAGAGTCAGAGTTTACCTTCTCTTAGATTGGCTGCCAACCAAGGCTAATGAGCCTAATCTGCCCGCCCATTTATACCACCGGGTACTCGGTCGCGCCCCACAACAGGCTCTGTAACAAACAGGGGACCCCACATGACGGTGCTGCTGGGGACACAATAATGTAGGAGAGGCCATTGGCATGGAAACGTCTGGTTGACAAGCCGAGCAGTGTATCCAGCGGACTTAGAAAGGAGAGGCTATATCAGACGCTTCACTTACCTTTAACGAGCGGGACGTCCAGCCCAGACCTCCCCCCCTCCACCCACAACTATTATTATGTGTATTATTGTAACACTTTCTTACACTTACGACATGTATATCAGTGAGAAATTGCAACATTTGTTCCTCCGTGAAGTAGGCACTGGGGTATCGGCATAACTAGTAATGCAGGGTCACGAAGCAGCATGAACTGACAGCAGAAAGCCACTCTTAGCTGGCAGTTTGCATAATGAACCAGAGTTGACTAAAACCTCACCCCACCTCCCCGTGGCTGTCCTGAAAATAGTCCGCATTAGTCATTAGTGACGTCAATGGATAGCGATCGTAGTGGGAAGGCAACACCAGCACTAAAAAACCGATGTGTCGGACCGTAGGGGATGTCGCTTTCAGGGCGGTCAATGATGACCACAATAACAGTAACTATGTGAAAAGTTTCATTCAATTAAAACAAAAAAATTCACACAAGATTATGAAGCATTTTAAAGATTAATTTTATTTCCTTTAGGTCAACTAATAAGCGCATAGTAAAGAGTAAATATCAGTTCCATGGCATCAGCTGCCGTCGTGGATGAAGATACCTCTTCATGTACTGAGCCAGAGCCTATGTGAGGTAGAGTGGCCAGTTCTTTTCCTTGTTGTTTTTAACCTTCCCCTACTCATATATCAGGTATCTATTACAGCTGGGTCGACTGGAGAAGCGCTCGTGCCAGGCACGAGTCATGGCCCGGACTGTGTCCCTGTCCGTCCGTGAATTCGAACCCTGTCACCCAACATTTCAATTTATAAAAATGTCTTTTGGTTTGATAAACTTTGTCTCCAATGACAACTTGCTCTAACCAGCTATCTCCAATCCCCTCATCCCCAAGGAATTACAAAAAAAATATCATTATTATGAACATTCACACAAATATATTATTAATAATATTCATACAAATCTAGAGGTAATATTTATCTGGGCATTCATGCGTGGCATGTAATCCATGTACGGCGACATGGCCGCTTTGAATCAATTTCCCTCTGCTAATCTTTCCTGCCTACAGTATAAAACAGACATGTTGCGGTTTATGAAATAACAATAGAGCAGGTTACAGTGTGTATATATCATACCAACAAAGCGGACCAGTTAGTTAGAATTCGCGGTTTATTAACTGTATTGTCGTTTGCTCCTGATGCAGCTGAATGATAGGATACACGTGGTCTGTTGACATTGTTGCCGTGAAGTGACGTCAGTAGCCTTGGGTAGTCCCAGTACGCAGAAATGTCCTGCCAGTCCGCGCGAAAAAGCTATTGCGACTTAACACCTTAACTGCGAAGTTCCCGTCAGGCGAACTAAGTTCTATTGAATTGTTGGTGGGATATTCGACTACCGTATTGATATGAGATGACTTTTTCAACCCTTCCAGTGATAAAAACCAAACAGAGAAACCGAATGGATGTCTGTGTAGAGCTTTACCTATCAGAAACAACGTTGCAGCCACGGTTATCAAATATTCTAGCAAAGAAGCAGTAACAGATTTCGCACTAATTTTATTTGAACGTAATAATGAAATTAACATATTTTGGCCACATTAAATGCCACAGTGGCTTAGAAAGAACGATACAGATGGGCATGGTACTTGGCAGATCGACGGGAGATGGGCAAGGGACATTATAGAGGCTCTGGGGCCAACAGTGGCAGAGGCGGGAGAGCTGGTCATGGAACTAGTGTCTTACAGATCGCATGTCACGAGAGCGACATTCTGCAAAGGACATGTTACATGATGATGATAATGATGATTGCTTTATCAAAAGTTCAACACGTTCTGCTATAAGCCCTTTTATTTACTGCTCGGTTTCTGTTTTTATTAAAATAACTTTATAATTTGTATTTTATAATATTAGATTTAAAAACGAATACACGCAATACTAATTAAAGTTGCTTTTTTTAAAATTCTGTATGAACAATTTCTAAAAATGTTTTCTTATTTTCACCGGTCCGCAAAGTGTAAAAAGGTTGAGAAAAACTGGTCTAGGGGACAGCACTGAGTAAACCAGGTAGAAGAGACTCGTTAGCAGGGCAGGTATCTCATCTAGAGGAAGGATAACTGATGACAAACCACAAATTAATCATCGAAGGAGCTACGGTGATTGTGACCCGAAGTCGATGTTTCCAGCAGATGGCACCAAGAAAGTGGATGCATAAGAAGAGACACGAGGAGAGACAGAAAGAGAAGCGTTAGAAGAGAGACAGTCGAAGGAAATAAGATAGACTTGGGATTTAAATATGTGTGATGCGGCTGTTGGAATTGACGTAACATATCTCTTCCCCCCCCCCCCCCCACCCCATCCCAGCAACATGAAGCCATTCTAAACACAATCGGTCTATGACTTCGACGTGCTCATGATAATGCAGACCTGCTTCAGGGAGAATGTTACCATCAGTTGTCCACGATGTCAGTGCTGTCTATGTTGGTCCGGCAGACAGAGGCTGGCTATCTATATGTATCAAGATCTCGCCCACACATGGATCGATACCTAGTACCAGTCAAATCGAGGACTTTGAAATACAAGCGATTGGATGTGACAATCGACAAGCAAGATCGGAAAATCTCAATTTGTTTATGCACGTCGACCGCCATTTTTTTTTCAGCTGAAAAAAAAGTGGGATCGTCTGACGGATTTGTCGGAAGTACCTGACAAGAACTGCTTTACTGTTGGAGATTATAATTCTAGATTAAACGAGTGGGGACATGACACTAACAATAGGCAAGGAATTACTTGGATCCAGGTACTATTCGACACAAATCTCACAATCATGAATGATGGACGCCCAACAAGATTTGAATCTCGGCCTGAGAATACACTGATGCATATAGTGTGATTGATCTTACAATGATATTGAGTGGTGTTATTTTTCTCACACATTGGAACGTATGTGGGACACGACACATGACACAAACAACCTACACACAACACATGGCACAAACAAGCTACACACAACACATGACACAAACAACCTACACAAAACACATGACACAATCAACCTACACACTACACATGACACAAACAACCTACACACAACACATGACACAAACAAACTACACACTACACATGACACAAACAACCTACACACAATACATGACACAAACAACCTACACACAACACATGACACAAACAAACTACACACTACACATGACACAAACAACCTACACACAATACATGACACAAACAACCTACACACAACACATGCCATAAACAAGCTACACACTACACATGACACAAACAACCTACACACAACACATGCCATAAACAAGCTACACACTACACATGACACAAACAACCTACACACAACACATGCCATAAACAAGCTACACACAACACATGACACAAACAACCTACACAAAACACATGACACAATCAACCTACACACTACACATGACACAAACAACCTACACACAACACATGACACAAACAACCTACACACTACACATGACACAAACAACCTACACACAACACATGACACAAACAACCTACACACTACACATGACACAAACAACATACACACAACACATGACACAAACAACCTACAAACAACACATGCCATAAACAAGCTACACACAACACATGAAACAAACAACCTACACACTACACATGACACAAACAACATACATACAACACATGACACACAACCTACACACTACACATGACTCAAACAACCTACACAACACATGACACAAACAACCTACACACAACACATGAAACAAACAACCTACACACTACACATGACACAAACAACATACATACAAAACATGACACACAACCTACACAACACATGACACACAACCTACACACTACACATGACACAAACAACCTACACAACACATGACACAAGCAAGCTACACACAACACATGACACAAACAACCTACACACTACACATAACACAAACAACATACACACAACACATGACACAAACAACCTACACACAACACATGCCATAAACAAGCTACACACTACACATGGCACAAACAACCTACACACTACACATGACACAAACAACATACACACAACACATGACACAAACAACACATGACACAAACAACCTACAAACAACACATGACACAAACAACCTACACAACACATGACACAAACAAGCTACACACAAGGCATTCATCAATAACACACACACACAAATTACACCAGTCACTCAAATACACATCGTCACATCTACAAAACACAGACGAAACAAGACATCAAAAGCTTACACAAAATATGACGCACCTAAAACTACAAATCAGCACGCTGCACTAAAAACAAACAATATGAAAGGAGCATCTCTTATGTAAATCGATCAGCATCACGAACAAATCGATATAAAATATTTAAATTTTCCCCTACAAGACATTTCAAGGACGTATCAATTAGGCACCGAAGACGTGTATACGTGACGAATACTACGTGGTAAGTTCTCTTCTTCATTTGCCATAGATACATAGAGATTTGAAGACTTCTCTAAACAACGTCATGAGCATTCAAATATCTTTATGTGCCCACTTAATCTTCTCCCACTCGTTCGGTATTTTTATACATGATTAACTGTTTGACTAGAAAGAATGTAAGCGTTTATCAGGTCACTGCGTGCTAAATTGTATTGTAATGTAACGATCTAGTTAAACGCAAGTGTGGCATATTGGACATATGGTGTTAGGCCAATATTTTTATTGACCAACTGCAGACTAGGCGTGACGTGGTCACTATTACGCTTTACTTTCGCAGATTATTCTGGTACCAAATTTATGAGGCTGGGTCGACCACGGAACCTGTTTTGCGATTTGAGAAATCCCGCTTCAATTGGGGACTGAACCCCGATCGCTCGGCTGTGTAGACAGTGCACGTCAATATGTCAATACTATATAGAACAAGAATATGCCATGTATCTGCATAGAGTGATGCTACTATTACCGTAGTAGATTGCTGATGGATTTACTGACACTACGATAACTATTGCTACTACTGCTGTTATTACTACTACAGATGCAACTATCGTTCTTTCTGCTACTACTACTACTACTATAACTACAACTACTGCCACTGCTACTACTACTACTACAACTACTGCCACTGCTACTCTACTACTTCTACTATTATTACTATTTAATAATACTACACATATAACTATTGTTGTTATTACTACTTACTACTACTATTACTACTACATTACAGCTACTACTACTACTGCTTCTACTACTTACTACAACTACTACTAATAACTATTACTCTCTAATAATACTACTAGTACATACTACTACTTAATACTACTACTAAAATAAATGCAGCTAATGGTACTGATACTACTACTAATACGACTACTACTACTGCTTACCACTACTAATATTGCAGTTTCTTCCTACTACTAATATTACTACTTACTACTTATTTCTGACTAAAAGTAATATGACTACTACTACGTACCAGTACTACTCTTACTTATATTAATGCTACAATACTGCTACTGGTACTATTACTACTACTAATACTACCACCACTACTACTGGTACTACTACTACTATTACTACTACCACTACTACTACTTCTGCTACTTACTACTACTACTACTACTACTACCACTTACTGCTACCACTACTACTTCTAATACTAATACTACTACTACTACTACTACTACTACTACCACCACTACTACTGGTACTACTACTACTATTACTACTACCACTACTACTACTTCTGCTACTTACTACTACTACTACTGCTACTTACTACTACTACTAATAATACTACTACTACCACTACTTCTACCCCTTACTGCTACTACTTCTACTAATACTACTACTTCTACTACTACTACAATTACTACTTTTGAGGTTATATTACTACTCCTACTATTACTACCACTACTTCTACTACTATTTCCCGAGAAAATATTTTTCTACTTCTACTACTACTACTTCTACCCCTACTACAACCACTACCTCTACAACAAAAACTGTTGGTACCGCCTGTATATAGCGTTGTTTATGCGACAGCAGAGATGTAATGCGGGTCTCCTCTGAGATATAATGGCGGTCTCCTTTCATTTCCCATCCAGCATAGCTATATTCCAATCCCACAATAATAGCTGGTTCAGTGAACTCATATTTACAGTATGACAGAAGAATCCAAATCAATATGAACATCCCCGGAGACATGGTTCCCATCTTGTTTGTTGTCTTTGTCTGTAAGGTTCTCAGAAATGTATCCAGTGGTTCCTTATTGTTTAATGGCATAACCAATGCGAAATCAGAAACGGAAGTTTCAAGAGGACATTAATGCGGTTTTTTTTTTAAAGTATGGCTTTTACGAACGATGTATTGACATCCACTCCGGAGTTGTACTAGAGTTAAATAGAATTTGCACAATGTTGCATTTCAGGAATGTCGTGAAAGGTCAATATATAGGGTTATGAAATGGGACTAGCAATCTCATTATGTTCAGTAATTGCTATGAAACGGCCGTTACAAATGCTCGGACCCTGTAAACGTGCTTCTGCGAATAGGCTGTGTCACAGCAGTCTAGCCAGCGAGGTGGGGATCTACACTGTAATTCTCATAGTGGTGAGCTGATTAACGAGCCTCGCTTTGTACTAGGGCGATTTCAAAAGTCTTACCTTTGAGGAGATTATTTCATTAAGGTGCAAGATTTACACGTGAGCTAAATACTTTCTTAAATCTAGGAATGTCGTTTAGGTGTTGTGCCATTATTTTTCAATGCAATCCCCAACCCGGTCCACGTGCAATTGCCAAGGTCGGACAACTTGTTGCATACCATCGAGAAAGAAATCGGACGTCTTCTAAAAAAAAAAACAGCTGCTTTCCTATACCCAAGCAGGGCGCATGTATAATGTGATGGATTCGCTCAAACGAAATCATTAGCATTTAGGAAATCTCTTGTTGCTTGATACGGCAATTTGCACGAATCAGTTCGTCCAAGCGAGCTTGGTGCTGGACATCCAGAGCTGTGTCCGGTCGTCCACACGAGCTTGGTGCTGGACATCCAGAGCTGTGTCCGGTCGTCCACGCGAGCTTGGTGCTGGACATCCAGAGCTGTGTCCGGTCGTCCACGCGAGCTTGGTGCTGGACATCCAGAGCTGTGTCCGGTCGTCCAAGCAAGCTTGGTGCTGGACATCCAGAGCTGTGTCCGGTCGTCCAAGCAAGCTTGGTGCTGGACATCCAGAGCTGTGTCCGGTCGTCCACACGAGCTTGGTGCTGGACATCCAGAGCTGTGTCCGGTCGTCCACGCGAGCTTGGTGTTGGACATCCAGAGCTGTGTCCGGTCGTTCACTGCGAGCCTTGTCATGCAGGTTCTGCCTGGCTGGATTGTCGCCTTATACAGTTCGTGTCCACGTCCTAGCAGTACTGACATCCCCACAGGTGTCCCCATATACCGCAGTCATTCTCCGATGTATATCGATAGGCACACAACCTTCCGACGTCACGAATTCAATCACAGCTCGTTGCTTCAACTATGTTGTTCCGGTGTTTGTTAGATTGGATGCTCTATTGGTCACGTGGCTGTTTAAGTTGAATACTCTATTGGTCACGTGGTTGTTAGCTTGGCTACTCTGTGGATTTTATGGTAAAAATTGCCCTGATCTCTGGGTAGTGAGATCGGACTCCTGTATTCAGTGACGAACCTGTTAAAAATACCTTGGCAGAAATCGGCAAGAGCAGGCCCAACAGGCCGCTGCCTCGACAAAAATCCTACTTAAAAATTTACTCACATTATTCGTATCTTTCCCCAGGCTTAGTAAGCCGCAGGAAGTTGTCGAATACCTACTACGTATAGTCGAAGTATTCCGCTACCTGGCAACAGGCATTAACATGCCTGTTTGAATACCAGGATTCCAAGTATTCCAATGTACGTGGTTCACCTCGCGTTACCGGCACGCTCTTGCCGACCCAGCTGTACATGGGTACATCGTTTACTGTTACAAAAGAAACGGCAGCAAGGAAAGGAACTAACGACCAAACAACATAAACCAACTTTGGCCTCATACAATTAAGTCGCCAACATTTCATCCTAGCTAGACAGAAGCGTCGCGTCTTCTATGGGACCACCATTTTGCTTGTTACTAACTTAACCACTCCTAGGCAAAGCTACGTCGCGTTCCCTAACATTCTTTCGGTCATATCAAAGCGCAGATGTTTGAATCACCTTTCTTCCATCAGATGTCGCCAGACTGCAAAAACAAACCAGACACGTGGAAAATAATAAAATAACCAATATCGCCAGGAATTGGGCATATAATGTACAGGCTCGGAAAAAAATCAATATATTCATAAAGTATTCAAATTAACAATTAAAGTAGACTTAATAATAACTAGTGAGAAGATCAAATGGAGATACCATTCCATTATTTTAGATTCTTGCGTTTCGTTTATATTGCTAACATGTTTTTGTTTTTTTTGTTCTTATGATTTTCTTTCGTTTGTATTTGTTGTATTCTAATGGTTGATTATGCTGCACGAACGAACGCGCTTGGATATCACGTGTGAATGTGTCTGATATTACTGATTGAACTTGGATATCATGTGTCTGATGTTATTGAATGCATTTGGATATCATGTGTCTGATGTTACTGAATGAACTTGGATATCATGTGTCTGATGTTACTGATTGAACTTGGATATCATCTGTCTGATGTTACTGATTGAACTTGGATATCATCTGTCTGATGTTACTGAATGCATTTGGATATCATGTGTCTGATATTACTAAATGAACTTGGATATCATGTGTCTGATGTTACTGAATGCATTTGGATATCATGTGTCTGATATTACTGAGAGAACTTTGATATAATGTGTCTGATATTACTGATTGAACTTGGATATCTTGTGTCTGATGTTACTGAATGCATTTGGATATCATGTGTCTGATGTTACTGAATGAACTTGAATATCATGTGTCTGATGTTACTGAATGCATTTGGATATCATGTGTCTGATGTTACTGATTGAACTTGGATATCATGTGTCTGATGTTAGTGAATGCACTTGGATATCATGTGTCTGATGTTAGTGAATGCACTTGGATATCATGTGTCTGATGTTACTGATTGAACTTGGATATCATGTGTCTGATGTTACTGAATGCATTTGGATATCATGTGTCTGATGTTACTGAATGCACTTGGATATCATGTGTCTGATATTGCTGAACACACTTGGATATCATGTGTCTGATATTACTGCTTGAACTTGGATATCATGTGTCTGATGTTACTGAATGCATTTGGATATCATGTGTCTGATGTTACTGAGCACACTTGGATACCATGTTTCAGAATGTGTCTGATGTTACTGAGCACACTTGGATGCCATGTTTCAGAATGTGTCTGATGTTACTGAGCACACTTGGATACCATGTTTCAGAATGTGTCTGATGTTACTGAGCACACTTGGATACCATGTTTCAGAATGTGTCTGATGTTACTGAGCACACTTGGATGCCATGTTTCAGAATGTGTCTGATGTTACTGAGCACACTTGGATACCATGTTTCAGAATGTGTCTGATGTTACTGAGCACACTTGGATACCATGTTTCAGAATGTGTCTGATGTTACTGAGCACACTTGGATGCCATGTTTCAGAATGTGTCTGATGTTACTGAGCACACTTGGATACCATGTTTCAGAATGTGTCTGATGTTACTGAATGAACTTGGATATCATGTGTCTAATGTTACTGAACATACTTGGATATCATGTGTCTGATGTTACTGAATGCACTTGGATGTCATGTGTCTGATATTACTGAATGCACTTGGATAGCATGTTTCAGAATGTGTCTGATGTTACTGAGCACACTTGGATGCCATGTTTCAGAATGTGTCTGATGTTATTGAGCACACTTGGATGCCATGTTTCAGAATGTGTCTGATGTTACTGAATGAACTTGGATATCATGTGTCTAATGTTATTGAACATACTTGGATATCATGTGTCTGATATTACTGAATGCACTTGGATAGCATGTTTCAGAATGTGTCTGATGTTACTGAATGAACTTGGATATCATGTGTCTAGTGTTACTGAACATACTTGGATATCATGTGTCTGATGTTACTGAATGAACTTGGATAGCATGTTTCAGAATGTGTCTGATGTTACTGAACAAACTTGGATACCATGTTTCAGAATGTGTCTGATGTTACTGAGCACACTTGGATGCCATGTTTCAGAATGTGTCTGATGTTACTGAACACACTTGGATATCATGTTTCAGAATGTGTCTGATGTTACTGAAGGCACTTGACATGTTTGGGTACTGGAATATCATTCCCTCTTCGATCTTTTTATTTGAGTCAGTCTGTCCTATTGCTTGCCTTGGTCAGCTCTTGGTCGCTGACCGTTACAACATCATGCACTGCTCAACATCATGAAACTGCTCAACATCATGTACTGCTCAACATCATGCACTGCTCAACATCATGCACTGCTCAACATCATGCACTGCTCAACATCATACACTGCTCAACATTATGCACTGCTCAACATCATGCACTGCTCAACATCATGCTCCCAGAAACACTACTGAAACTCTGGTAGATTAGGAGAGACTTAAGCAAGCCAGTTAGAAAAAAAAAGATGGCAAAGATGGCGCCATAACTGGCTGCGAGTCTACATTGCTCTACTGTTTTGGATCATTATGGATGCCGCCAGACCACGGATTTGCCTGGAATTCACACTAGTCAACGACTTACATTTGAGTTCACGGAAACGTGGTGTTGTTTTCCCGTCGGGACTTGTTATTTCGTTCTTTTTTTGTGATTTCTTTCATCCGTTCATCCTGTCTGGACGCCGGCTGAATGGAACTACGCTTATACCTGTGTCGTATTTCACGGGTTAGTTCTGCCGGTTCACCTTCACGAATTTGGCGTGTGGAAATTGTAGATGCTACTATGATAAACTGAATACAGCTGGGGAGAGATGCCAGACTCACTCACATGCTGAGTGTTGTCCATACGACCTCTTGTGGTTATCGAAAAGGTACGACAAACTGCGTTAGATGCCTTCCCACCTTTCTACCCTGCTGGTTACATGTTTACGGAAAGGCTTCGGTAGTAACCCTGAGGCAAAATCTGCATCCTATGCTATCTCCAGTCGTCTCGATGAATGTCTTGCCACTGGCAAAAGGTAGCTTAGGCTCTGTGAGTGAGGTTGACAAAAGGCGCAGTTTCTTGCTCACTTTAATCCAAATCACCGCGCAAGTCACCCATTTCAGCGGACACAGCAAGAGATACGACTGTCCACATGGCTGAACAAAGAGAGTGGTCTTCATCACTTGTGATGGACAACTACTATTAAGCAAGCCAGAAACAAAGAACAGTAACTCACACAGAACCTCAAGACACGCTAATAAAATACCTGCTCCACCACGAATATCCTAAAGTGGATCTGCTGCCGCTTCAGCGTAGGGATGAGATAATAAAGCAACACTTTCAGATGGTTCCACCTGTCCCTGTAAGGGATGATGACAGCAATACGGTGACGGGAGATGCAGTTGGAGGGTCTCCACTCGCCTCCGTCCATGACGTCACTGTTGTTGTAGACAATCTCGCTGATGTCCAGCGTGACATTGAACTCTATGTCAGTCGTGTTGCCAACTGGAAGAAAAGTGGAAATAATGCTAGTTGTATTATACATAGCTTAAAGATTAACACTGTTGTTAGTTATGAAGTCAGAGAGAGGTGGGATGTCCTAATGCCCTTGCCATACGGCGTCGCACAGAGATGGGATGTCCTACTGCCCTTGCCATACGGCGTCGCACAGAGGTGGGATGTCCTACTGCCCTTGCCATACGGCGTCGCACAGAGATGGGATGTCCTACTGCCCTTGCCATACGGCGTCGCAGAGAGGTGGAATGCTTAGGTTTCTTGTTATTGCCAAGGAGAAGCCTGTGCTGTTGTTAGGTATAACTTCCTGAGAGTGTCAGAGACGCACTGGTGGTCTGTCTCTTGGTCGTGGACCCGAGACCTGCATATGATATGCTCTTGCTGCAGGCTGGTTATAATGCATTCTGACTAAATGAACAAACCACTTGATTTGTTGAGAGTCAATGTAACTAACTGGATTCACTAACTGGATTCACTAACTGGATTCACTAACTGGATTCAGTAACTGGATTCACTAACTGGATTCAGTAACTGGATCCACTAACTGGATTCACTAACTGGATTCACTAACTGGATTCACTAACTGGATTCACTAACTGGATTTGTCCCCACTGTCTGCCTCAGCGTGGTGTTCCGGATTCGGTCACGGATTGTCTTCCCGTCTGCACTTCTCACACAGCGCATCTCACAGCTCTGGATCTTACTTTTATGTGTTGCTAGTAAGGACAAAAATTGACATTGGTAACACAATGTAGGAAAATATACTATATTTATCAGCCTCCTCTTAGTTGATAGAAGCACTCTAGGGCGTTTCAAAATCGGTGCAATTTGATATGTACAATGTTCGTCTTCTTAATTCTATGTGCAATCTTTCCGTCCACTCTTCTGTCATTAGTGAACATACTACCCAGGTATCTGAACTCCCGTACTTGCTTGATACCAATGTCACTGCGTGTCTATAACGGGATCGAACTTGGTACCTTTCCCATTATACTAGGAGCCAAGAGCAACTTCTTGAACAGGTAAAACATACTGACGAAGATCTCACCTCATGTCCGCGTCGGGCTCCCTGGAAACATGTGTGTTACGGTATATGAGCAACATGGTTAGGGATCGACACTGTGATCCCCATATCGTTGATCGTAACTGAGGGCATTCGCATTGCACCATAGCCAGGATGACCCAGGTGCACCTTCTCATATGTCCTGGATGTAGGAAGAGCCACTGTAACCAGCCACCAATGAAACATCGTTAAGATGAATCCAGCAGGAGCGGCTTCTACAACCATACCAATAATACGGTATATAACACAAAGCATTGTCGAGTCTTAACGGAACACGAAAGGGAAGCAAAGCATTGTCGAGTCTTAACGGAACAAGAAAGGGAAGCAAAGCATTGTCGAGTTTTAACGGAACACGAAAGGGAAGCAAAGCATTGTCGAGTCTTAACGGAACACGAAAGGGAAGCAAAGCATTGTCGAGTCTTAACGGAACACGAAAGGGAAGCAAGGCATTGTTGAGTCCTAACGGAACACGAAAAGGAAGCAAGGCATTGTCGAGTCCTAACGGAACACGAAAGGGAAGCAAGGCATTGTCGAGTCTTAACGGAACACGAAAGGGAAGCAAAGCATTGTCGAGTCTTAACGGAACACGAAAGGGAAGCAAAGCATTGTCGAGTCTTAACGGAACACGAAAGGGAAGCAAAGCATTGTCGAGTCTTAACGGAACACGAAAGGGTAGCAAAGCATTGTCGAGTCTTAACGGAACACGAAAGGGAAGCAAAGTATTGTCGAGTCTTAACGGAACACGAAAGGGAAGCAAAGCATTGTCGAGTCTTAACGGAACACGAAAGGGAAGCAAAGCATTGTTCCAATGAAACCTGTCAAACATGTCTTTAAAAAAACAAAAAAATGAGTTTTGTAATGTTAATAGTTGTCCATCACAAGTGATGAAGACCACTCTCTTTGTTCAGCCGTGTGGACAGTCGTATCTCTTGCTGTGTCCGCTGAAATGGGTGACTTGCGCGGTTATTTGGATTAAAGTGAGGAAGAAACTGCGCCTTTTGTCAACCTCACTCACAGAGCCTAATCTACCTTTTGCCAGTGGCAAAGATACATCGAGACGACTGGAGATAGCATAGGATGCAGATTTTGCCTCAGGGTTACCATCGAAGCCTTTCCGTAAACATCTAACCGGCAGGGTAGAAAGGTGGGATGCCATCTAACGCAGTTTGTCGTGCCTTTTCGATAACCACAAGATGTAATGTAATGTAATGTAATGGTAACATTTGGAAACTGTAGCCACAAAATCTGCAATTTGGACGTCAACTAGGTTAGAAGAAAGATGTAGAGAATGTCACGAAAAATGATAATGAAAACGATCACCGTTGCTGATTTGTGAGGCTAATGAATAAAGACTACTTGTTCGTGCAGTCGCCGCAATAATACTTCTGATCAAGACATTTTTTAAGAATTCTATTTAACTTCGATTGTATGTATGAATGTATGTTAGAGTGAGATCTTGTACTTGAAAATGCAGACACTTCCCAATAAGCTAGAGAGATTAAACTTTCAAGACACGTACAAACCCGATAACAATATATTCTAATGATATTTGTGAGACAATATTTTGACAATTTGTTAACATTAAATACTTTCATAAATATCCAAGATCCAAGATATGTTAGAGTGAGATCTTGTACTTGAAAATGCAGACACTTCCCAATAAGCTAGAGAGATTAAACTTTCAAGACACGTACAAACCCGATAACAATATATTCTAATGATATTTGTGAGACAATATTTTGACAATTTGTTAACATTAAATACTTTCATAATTATCCCCGACAGCGTATGGTACTCGACTTATGATATCACGTTTTCTGATAAGCCAATAAATTCTTAAGCAGAAAACCTTGTTCGTTAAAGAAATATATTTTAACTTCACTTGTTTTTTTAAAAATACCTTTGCAGAACGTCGCTCTTACAACGGTTAATATATTTAGCCGTTTTTTGTTTGTTTTTTAGACACACACATGCCTTATTGCCCATTTTGAACCTGTTCCAACTTGGTCATGAGACGAGTAAATTAATTGCTCAACCATCTGCTACTCACAAATATAATATTAAAGGGACACAGATATCGATCATGATGTAATTATATTTGCTGGTAGCTTTTGACAGCTCAATGCCTCTCGGGCAGAAGACACGTCTTCGTCAGATGATGTCTTGTGGATGGGTAGCGTATACTTGATGTCCTAGAGGAGACCTGATTACGACCTGCATGCTATAATGAATGTTGAAACAGAGGGACAAAAAAAAACAGAAGGCGAGGAAGGAGACGACGAAGGTGACGATACATATAACGATGATGAAAGTGATGATTGATAAAATGATGAAATGGAAGAAGAAAAAGAAGATGATGATCATGAAAAAGAAGACAAATTAGAAGGAGGAACAGGAAAACAAAGAAGCGAGAATAGCAAAAGAAGAACGATAAGAAGAAGAAGAAATATAAGAAGTTGAAGAACATGACGAGAACAAAAAGAGAAAAGACGATAAAAAAGGACATGAAAAGTAAGACGATGAAGAGAAAGAAGATAAAGAAAATGAAGAGGACAAATAAGAAGAAGAGAAAGAAGATGCAAAGAAGGAATATGAGAAGTAAAAGGAGAATATGTAAGTAAGTTGCCCATCGCAAGCGGAGATGGCGCAGCATCAGACCGTTCTCGTCCTAAAGACGTAACTAGCGCTGAATGTGGATTATAGTCAGAAGGAAGCTGTGCTGGATATCAACTCTCTCGTCCTGAGATACCGGGAACCAGTGGCAAGACATACAATCAAGACGACTGGAAGTAGCTCAAGATGCAGACATTCAGGTCGTACAATCCGTGAGACCAGGGGAGTCGATCGTCGACCGTTTCCTTGACGATTTGAGCGGCCATTGTGGTACCTCTCGACGGCAGTTCCCACTCCCTACCCCCACGCGTAGACTTGAAGACGATGCTGCTGACCAGCGCCCACATCTGTAGGTCTACGTGAGGGACCATTAACCCATGGCTGAGGGGAGTTTCCGGTCGTGGCGATGCAAAAGGAGAATAATTAGAATAAATAAACATATAGCGTAAAAGGCTACAAAAAAACAGGAACAAATAAATAATAATAATAATAAAAATAATAATAATTTTAAGAAGAAGAAGAAGAAGAAGAAGAAGAAGAACTTATAAAAAATGAAGTCGCAGAAGATATAAATAATTTCTTAACGAACACTTCAGCGTAACATATGGCAATTGAACACAGACAGCAAACAATTTCAAGATGTGGTTTAAATCAGCCAATTAAATTTCTCTCAGACGCAAAATTATACTCGCCAGCGTTAAATAGCGGTTCTTTCGTTTTACAACATTTGCATCCCTCGTGAAATTGTTCATTTCGGCATGTTTGTGCGGCTTAACTGGTACAAGGCACTGTTGTAAGGTGTGCGAGTGATAAATGGTTGAAGTAAATAATTGGCGGCTGTAACGGTCCTGAATGATCAGAAAAACATATACTTGTAGTGGTTCAGTGACCGAACCAGGATCCCAAAAATAAAACGAATACGTATTACGACGACAATCTTTGTCTGGGTCAGAAACAAAATAAAAACAATGAACAAATCGCACACAAATAAACAAGACATGACGCAAGATATATATATATATATATATATATATATATATATATATATATATATATATATATATATATATATGAATGATACATTTTGAGTTGGCAGGCATTACCAGAAAGTGACCAGGAACGCCAGTCATGGTATATTCAGCTAAGAAAGATATCAGTTATGAAAAAGAGTAGACCAAACAACAAGTGGTCAATACGATTGAACGTAGAATAAACAGAAATGAACAAGTGCACACACTGACACAGTTGATAACAATATGTAAATGTAATGGCTTAGTGAAAGTAACAGAAAATACTACGACCATACCATAAACAATACAAGCAAATATCAAGTAACACAAACGCACACACATAAAAATCAAGACTATAAACATACATTTATATAAATGTGTGTGTGTGTATATATATATACATTTAGTTCAGTTCAGTTCATCCCGTAACTCATCACGTCGTTGGGGCACACATAAAGACATGAAAATCCCACGACAACCCTCTCTGTCTGTCGCCGCCTGACGTATCTGACCGGGACGAAGACCTGACCACTCAGTGATGTTGTCAACCCATCTCTTCCTTGGACGTCTTCACCCTCTCTGTCCCGGTATGGACCCAAAGAGTATCGAGTTGGTAATTCCGTTGGACCTCGCGACGTGCCCGCACCAGGCCATCTTCCGTCTTTTGATAGCTGTGAACAGATCTTCAAAAGGACCAATAGCGTCTTAAACTCTCTGACGGATGTCTACGATCGTGACACGATCTTTATATGTAACATTTAGGAGTTTTATATAGCACCACATTTCCATTGCACGTATCCTGCCCTGGATATCTGCTGTAATGGTCCAGGTCTCGCAGGCATACAGAAATATTGACAGCACCAAAGAGCGAAGTAGTCTGACTTTTATGCCGAGGGCAAGGCGCTTGTCTCGCCAAATAGGTTGCAGCCTAGTCAGCGCCGCTGTTGTTTGTGCTTTTCTTGCAATTACCTCTGGCTTCGATCCCTCTTCGCTGATCAATGATCCAAGATATTTGAAACGTTTCACCACCTCAAGTACCTGCCCATTTGCCTCTATGACAGATTGAAACCCTGCTACGTTATTGGTCATGAGCTTCGTTTTATCAGCATTTATTTCCATACCAAAACTCAGGACCGTTCTATCCAATCTACCAATATATATATATAAATATATATATATATATATATATATATATGTATATATATATATATATATATATATATATATATATATAGAGAGAGAGAGAGAGAGAGAGAGCAAGAGAAAGGCAGAGACATACATATACAGAAAAGATCATATAAATCATGACAATATTTTTTTTTTAAACACACAAAAAATCACAGATGTGAGAAATAAAATACATAACCGTATGAAATATACTACAACTGTTAGGTTTAAGGCATCCCATAAGGAAACTGTAAAGATTCTCAAGTTTAAACTGCTTTCGATAATCGGAGAAGAATGAGATAATGGCAGTCTCTTATATCAGTCATGTTCTGTTGTCCAGGACTATTGAAATGGTTGGTGACTGGAGAGCAGTAGTTATTGGACATGCATAGTGTTGTTTTCATTATCGGACAGAACGCTTTCGTTGAACCTTCACAATGGCTTTCTGAACACCTTCGGTGATACTACCGCGTCCGGCTGTACGGTCGTGTGCAAGCAACACCTAGGAAGTGACATCAATATTGGACCTTTTCAGAGGCACTTTCGAGGAGTCTCTAAAGCGTTACTTCCGCACCCCCCTCCCCTCCCACCCATCTTTCTGGTGATCGTCTGCCTTTTGTGAGCTCACCGTATAATGATCGCTTGTGTAGGCGCTCATCGGGCCGGCGAACACCACGTCCCGCCCATCTTATCTGGGCTATTCAAATACCCAATAGACGAATATTATGCTTATTGTATTCAAATAGACAGATCTATTCCCGGAGGTTATCTGCAGTAGATTTTGTTTGCAATTTTAATTCCTTCAGCTTACTAGGCCTAAGGGAGCCGCGTAGCGCAGTGGTTAGCGAGCTGGCTTTGCATCTGAATGGTCCTGGGTTCATTGAGGCGGAAATGTTTTGTATAGACCGCAACAGCTCCCGGGCCGACCCAGTCTTAAATGGGTACCGGTTAAATGAGTCCGGGAAGTAAAAGCGGCGAGGGAAAGGAGATGGCTACCGCCCTCACATAGCTGAGCCTCAGACCCCTACGGCAGTAATGCTATGGGCATATACTATGGCGTATAGGACAGACATTTCGTTGTCTTTGAGAGAGTCGGTGGCCGAGAGGTTGTCTGCTCGGCTTCCAAATAAATCGGTCCAAGAGCCACTTTCATATTTATAAATGTTTGCCAGGACATAAACGATATGAAGATTTTATAAAAGTTTCTTTGAATAATTTCTCCATTGATGTTGTTACTCGGGAGCTGCTTGCTCCAAAATGCTCAGCCTGTCGCACTGCCCTCACACATGGTGCTTACACTGCTGAGCACCATTAGGGAGACGCAGGAAAAGCGAGCAACTCGAAATGAAAGAATGCAAGACGTGTGCCCTACGTGCGGTAAAGTTTGTCACGCACAGATCGACCTGCACAGTCATATGCGGTCACATATGAATAAACAGGTCTGACGCAGTCACCGCCTTCGCTTGCGATGGGCAACTAACTAACAAACTAGCAGTAATGTAATGTGCCCAATAATGATACAGTACTAATAATTCTTGAGTGGATCCGGGGAGCCCTTACTGGGGAGGAAAGAACACGGTCACTGTAATTACAAGTGTGTCGTTAAAAGGCTAATAAAGAGAGCTGCACATGGAACTAGCAAAAGCAGTATGCAAAACAAACTGCTACATTAACGACCGATGCACGAATCTCAGATGGTACTTTGGTGCTGGCTTCTTAAAGGAGACGAACATCACGAGTGGAGGCTTTTATCACGCTTGTCGTAAATAATGAGCAGAATAATAATATTAATAATGTTAATAATGCAACGATAATAATACTAATAAGACAGCAGTGATGATGATAATAATATTAACAAAGAACTAATCAGGCTGGAGCGTGAGTCGTTGGGAGAGTTGGATGTCTTTACCTATTTGTGCAGCACAATTAACACATCAGGGGGTACAAATGCAAATGTCACGACCACAATTGGGAAGGCGTGAATTATTTTCCCAGCAGCAAACATATGGAGATCCAGATAAATCATGATTTTCACCAAGGTTAGAATTTCAACGCCAGTGTCAAGTCGGTGATGTTGGGTGAAGCGGAAACGAGAAGAACAACTGAGGCGGTACAGCAAAGAATGTAATCCTTCACTAACAGATGACTACGGAAGATAATGGTCATTAAGTGGCAGAACGTGGTGAGGAATGAAGAGCTGTGGAAAAGGTGCCAACAATAGCCACTGAATCAAAACATTATACACTGGGGAAGGCATAGTACAACATAGATAAGCAGGATCTCACGTGGAATCCTCAAGGGAAGAGAAAGAGTTAGACCTTGAAACACACGAAGAGAATTTGAGAGGGAATTATGATTATATAGTTACACCTGGAGAGAGGCAGAAGGAGTAGCCTAGGACCGTGTATGTTGGCTAGATAAGGCCAACGGAATACACACAGAACGGAACAACGGGGATTGATTGATTGATTGAATAATAGATCATAACAATAAGATACTTAAAAACATCAACACTCCGACCTAAGTAAAGGTTATGTACTTTTTTCATGTTAAGTAACTCGCATTTGGCGTAAGGTCAATTTGTAGATCACTTAAATGTAATCTTCATAAGAAACTACAATATTAGACAAAATAACATAATATAACTTTATTTGTCGTACAGGTAATAAGAGATACATCATGAGGCAGTATTTACTGTGATTTAAATCATAAAAGCATGACAAATATATACAGGTTTATAAGATATTTAACGAAAAAATAAATTAAGACTATAACAAGTTTTTGTTTTCAAACTACAACCGCCTACAAGAAGAGGGCACAGTCACAAATTAATTAAAGTCAGGCCTCGATTAGATACAGTGAAATATGCCTTTAATCAAAGGTAAAGAACGAAACAAGAATGCATTTGATCCATGAAGTTTGGGTACAGCCCAGAGAATGTACCATTCGCCGGTGGGTTCTGCAGCTACACCTATAGGGCTCTACCTGCTTCTAATCCCTTTTGTCTGGTCCCTCTTCGGGAAATGAGAAAGCTGATGAGCTGTCCAGAAGCGGGACAATGCTACCACAGCCACTACCTAGCATCACACTACAAACCTGCAAGCAAATCCTTAAAAAATAACTAAAGACAGGAGTGGCTAGATCAGTGGGCCACATCCCAGACAGGCCGAGTATATTTCAAACTCCAAGCAAAACCAGATCCCCAGGACCCAGCCAAGAAACTGAAACGAAGAGACCAGAGTTTGATCTTCAAGCTGAGAACAGACTATGCCCCTCTCAACAAACAAAGAGACCAGAGTTTGATCTTGAAGCTGAGAACAGGACATGACCCTCTCAACAAAGAGACCAGAGTTTGATCTTCAAGCTGAGAACAGACTATGCCCCTCTCAACAAACAAAGAGACCAGAGTTAGATCTTGAAGCTGAGAACAGACTATGCCCCTCTCAACAAAGAGACCAGAGTTTGATCTTCAAGCTGAGAACAGACTATGCCCCTCTCAACAAACAAAGAGACCAGAGTTAGATCTTGAAGCTGAGAACAGACTATGCCCCTCTCAACAAAGAGACCAGAGTTTGATCTTCAAGCTGAGAACAGACTATGCCCCTCTCAACAAACAAAGAGACCAGAGTTTGATCTTCAAGCTGAGAACAGACTATGCCCCTCTCAACAAAGAGACCAGAGTTTGATCTTCAAGCTGAGAACAGACTATGCCCCTCTCAACAAACAAAGAGACCAGAGTTTGATCTTGAAGCTGAGAACAGACTATGCCCCTCTCAACAAACAAAGAGACCAGAGTTAGATCTTGAAGCTGAGAACAGACTATGCCCCTCTCAACAAAGAGACCAGAGTTTGATCTTCAAGCTGAGAACAGACTATGCCCCTCTCAACAAACAAAGAGACCAGAGTTAGATCTTGAAGCTGAGAACAGACTATGCCCCTCTCAACAAAGAGACCAGAGTTCGATCTTCAAGCTGAGAACAGACTATGCCCCTCTCAACAAACAAAGAGACCAGAGTTTGATCTTCAAGCTGAGAACAGGACATGCCCCTCTCAACAAAGAGACCAGAGTTTGATCTTCAAGCTGAGAACAGGCTATGCCCCTCTCAACAAACAAAGAGACCAGAGTTTGATCTTGAAGCTGAGAACAGACTATGCCCCTCTCAACAAACAAAGAGACCAGAGTTTGATCTTGAAGCTGAGAACAGACTATGCCCCTCTCAACAAACAAAGAGACCAGAGTTTGATCTTCAAGCTGAGAACAGACTATGCCCCTCTCAACAAACAAAGAGACCAGAGTTTGATCTTGAAGCTGAGAACAGACTATGCCCCTCTCAACAAACACCTGAATAGATTAGACCCACTACGTGAACCAAACTGCAGATTATGCCACGACCACGAGGAGTCAGTCGAGCACCTCCTGACTTTGTGCGCAAGGCTGGTCGATCTGTGGAATCTGTTGCTACCACGACACCCCACCATACACAACACACTCTACACATCACTACAACTATTGAACAGGACGTTTGCTTCTGTCAGGGAGGCATTGGGCTGTCAAGAGCTGCCAGCTCACAGCTAAATGGATTATATCATCATCATCATGTCTTTAGTCAGAGAGTGGTGAATGCTTGGAACGCATTGCCACATGAAGTAGTGGAGGCAGAGGCAATTAATTCATTCAAGAATAGATTGGACGTGCATTTGTTTTTTTTTCAGATCAAGTGAATGTAAAAGAAACTGGTTGCATGCAGACCCTGTACGGTCTTCTAAAAAGGTATTAAGACGTTAAGTTATATAGAGGAATATAAACACACACTTGAGTATTCACTGTTCACACCAAACCGGCGCTGGAAGGGGACGGTGGGGGAGAGGAATGCTGTTCCGCGGCTATTTCTACCCCCCCCCCCCCCCCATTTCTCTGAGTACCTTCCGCGGTGATACTAGCGCTCCAGCTTGTACGGTTATATGCAAGCAATACCCGGGAGGTGATGTAACATTGAAGCTTTTCAGAGACAATTTCTAAGGAAGCTCTGAAGGGGGGGGGGGGGGTATATTGCGCCCCCCGCCCCCTGAGGTTCATCGGGGTCACCTGAGTTGTCATCCTGACTGTGTTGTGAGCGACATCTCACAAACATGTCTAGAATAGATTATCTGATCAGACGATTCTTGTCATCGCAAATGGCGTCGTAACTAGACATTTCAGAATATATGCAATGGCTAACATTCTCGAACTGCTCTGTTTTAGAATCCGTTATAGCTCTCAGAACTGTTACACATTTTAGCGAATTTATGTAAGACGCAAGTTACGTAACTCCAGGTGTTACTGTACTACATAAGACAGCTCTTCTTCTTCTTCTTCTGCGTCTGTTCTCAATCTCCCGCTACGAAACCATTTGCAAGACGCAGGATGTAGTCCGAAGAACAGAATGCGTTGTGTCGTTAGTTTACAGCTTGACTGCGATATTTGCACCTTTCGGTCCGACACATCCGTCTTCGGCAGGAGACAGATCTTATGTATGGAAGTACGACATATGTGATCATTTATTTGTATTCATCAGAACTAATCAACCTATAATCGCCTACAGTGTTATAATTGGTTAAATACATGTAGAGCTGAGATATATCTTATTATGATTCGACATGGAAAAGACGTTATGTACTATTTTACAACGAGGCTGCTATATCTGCACCTTTTGGTCCGACAATTCGGTTTCAGCATGGAATTTTTTGGAACCGGATTTTCCTTCTATTCGATCCCTACTCTCTTAGTCAGGTTGCATGAGTGGAATACGTTTCTAGGGTCGCCACTTGGGGTAAAACAGGGTCTTGGTCAGTTCTGATTCGCTGACCCGGACGCAAGCAGCCAGCTATAGCTCGTTGACCACTGCAGCTCATGCGCTGCTCAGAGTCTTGATCTCGACCCCAGATTTAATCTGTGCATTGATGCACTGATTAAAAAAATTAATTTGATTTCATTCTGGCGACAGATCTGCAGATATGTGAAGATCTAGATTATCCAATTAACCTGAACACGCACAAATTATATCTGGGATCGAGATCAAGATGCTGAGCAGCGCATGCGCTGCAGTGGTCAGCGACCCATAGCTGACTGCTAGCGTCAGGGCCAGCGAATCAGAGCTGCCAAGACCCTTCTAAACCTCCACGCGGTGATCCTGGATAACAGGCTGCAACAGAGCAGACTGGCTAAGGAGAAGGGATCACAGATGGAAGGCTAACTTGGTACTCAAAAACTGCCTGCTAACGTCGGATGTGTTTGACCGAAAGGTGCAAATATCGCAGTCAAGCTGTAAACTATGACATAACGCATTCCATTCTCTGGACTACATTCAGCTACTTGCAAAGCCCTTCAGGGCTTGGTAGCGGGAGTTTGAGAACGAGCGAAACCAAGCCATATCTGAGGTTGACGACGACGCAGCTTTTAATGAGCGAACACCAGCCAGCGACTTGCAGCTGGCTGCTTGCGTCCGGGTCAGCGAATCAGAACTGACCAAGACCCTGTTCAAGTGAATGTAAAAGTGAATGTAAAAGAAATCACAGGGGTGACAGGGAGAGAGAGAGAGAAAGAGAGAGAGAGAGAGAGAGAGAGAGACATACATTCACACACAGAAAAAAAGATGTGCTTGTGTGACAGAAAAATACACACATACATACAGAGAGAGGAAGTGAGAAACAGAGAGAGAAAAAGAGAGACGTACACGCATAGATACATACATAGATTCAGAGTGAGAGAGAGAAACAGAGAGAAAGATAGAAAGAGACACACATACATGCACACATAAATACACACAGAGAAAGAGAACGAAAGAAAGATAGTGAAAAAGACGCATACATATATACATGTAGATAACAAGAGAGATAAAGAGAGAGGGAGATAGAAAGGAAGAGAGGGAGAGTGGGAGAGACACACACATATACATAAATACACAGAAAGAGAGAATGTAAGAGAGAAAGATAGAGAAAAGCGAGAGCGAAAGAGGGCGACACTCATACATACAAACACACACAGATGAAGAGTGATTGAAAGAGAAAGAGAGTGAGAGAGACACATACAAATTCATACATTCACACATACAGACCAAGAGAGATGGGAAGAATGGGAGAAAGAAACAAACACATACATACATACACACACAGACAGAGAGACAAAAAGAGAGAGACACAGAAAGAGACAGACAAACATCCATACAACTGACAGATAAAACGACAGACAGCTTATAAAGACTTACCTAAAGATTCTGGTATCACAGGGCAGACGTCCTGACTGTAACTGTACTGTGCCTTAAGTAGGTCTTCGTTCACTGAAAGCTCTGTTCCATCTTGAAACTGTTTTTTTATTTTCATAAAGTTGTCTTCGTACATTTTTGAGAAATTATCTTCTCCAAAAGACTTAGCAACTTGAATGACATCTTTCAACAAATTTTCGTCGGATTTATCAAACTCCTGGAAATGTTTCAAAAGTGTGGACTTCTTCTGTTCTAAGTTTGTACCCGCAATTTCCTGAGCGATAGATGATGGTTGGAATGTCAGAGGAATCCCAAATTCTTGAGCTGGAAAAAGCACTTGGAAATTTACAACTTCATCTTTTATGGTATTCACATTCCCAGTGTTATTTCTATTAATATTAGACCCCGAATGGGCTACTGGCGTTCTAATACGAGAACGACTCACATCGTGTGGTACTAGACCGAATTTCGTTGACTTTTCTATAATACGTTTGACGCGAAGTGCATACAATTCATTTTGCATCTTTTCATTTGACTCTTTGGGAGACATAGATTTCTCCCTAAGCATTTTAGAAAATGCCCGCTCCAGTGCAATAACTTCCAGTTTAATTTTCTTTCTGAGCTTGATCTTAGCCTGGTAAGACGCTATTCGTTCCATTTTGGCAGTTTCAGTCAGTTCACTATATACCTTCTTTTTTATGGGCTGCTGGCTCGACATAGACACAGTGTTGGCTATCCAGGTCGATTGAAAAGACACATTCTTGGTAGCTAAAGTAATAATCTGAAGAGTTGTGAAACACACTACCAGAACACTGCCAATAATGACACATATTTCAATGGAACCTTTACGTTTCCTTAGTACCATATTCACATTCGGGCACGCCCTGATTACAGGTGGCACTGTATAACGCTGTTTACATCATTGTTGTGTTCATTTATGCAAGGACGCATTTCCTAGAGAAAAACCTATCCACATGGTGTACTACATACTGCAAAATCAAAAAGAGACCACCAACAAATAAAACGTCACCACACATCTACATTCTACACACGACATCGGCAGTCCTTCACTACAATAACATCTTTACAAAAAAGACGTAAATGCTTTAGTTGTGATAAAAATACATTTCCAGAAATTCTTGTAGTTTACATTTGTCCAATGAATAAGTACTTCTGAAACTTCAATTCACAAATCAAGGTTCAATTCTGAAGGAGTAGTGAAAGTAACCTGAAACAAAGAGATAACTAGTGCAGTCCTTGCAAATGACTGCAACCAGATTCGTATTTTGTGTCAAGTCTGTGTTAAATCTTGTATGATTTTGTCCCCTGACGAATACCTTATGACCATAACGAAGGTTTGGTTTGGTTTCTGTCCCAATGCGATAATTGAGCAACACTTGTTTATGATATTATCAACTTGTGATACGAACCTGTTGAGTTGAGTTTAAATGTGTTCTTGCCTAATTAAACAAACATGATCATGTGTTGAACATGTGCTGAGAATACGCTAATGTCTATAGGTCAGAGGTCGCAACCAATAAACGATCGTATTACCACATCGGTTTGAGAAAAGTTGGGGTGTAATAATCAGAGCTTTGCTTGCACACTTCGTATCGACTACAGTCCCAAGCTATCTTTATTGATGAACCATATAAATCCTCCGGGTGGACCCCCAGTAATGACAATTAACGCTGTAGTAATTGTTTATCTCACTAACCCACCAGGATCCCCATTTGAAGCTGTGCACCGCTGACCTAGATACAAAGCGTAGACCATAGAATGAATCGCTCATAATAATACCTGAAACTAGTATCTCGCCTTTAACGAACATCTTGAATACATCACAACTGCAGACAACTGATATACAAACTATACATATACATGCCCAATGACACATAATATGTTTTTTTTTAAATAACAGGAGAGAAGCTTTCCTTCGCTTCAGAGAAGCCGGTTGACCATAACAAGAGATGGCCATCTTAGATTATCATTACGCAATACATAATCATTATGATAATCATAATGGCACGGCCTAGATGGTGATGCTGTAGTGAGATTGTAAATAAATAAGGTTTAACGCTCTCGAAAAAAAAAACACACTGATACACGAACCGTAACTGGATCTATCATTAGCTTGGACAGCAAACATGGAACCAAACAAACTAACTACTTACTCATGGGTTAGACAGCAAATTAGCCTTCCATGAGTGTTCGTGAGCACAACCGCCAAAAGTTTACAATTTAAAATATTAAGTTGGATTAGACTATTAGTTCGTGTCACTTAAATGTATTTCTTAATCCTTTCTTCTTCTTCTTCTTCTTCTTCTTTTTCTCTCTTCACCTTGTTTTTAATTGCAATTTTTTTCGTTTTTTTCATCAATTTCTTATTCTTTTTCTACTCCTCCTTTTCCTCCTCCCTTTCGTTCTTCCTCTTCTTCTCTTCCTTTTTCATTTTTTCTCATCAACTGTTTTCTTCTGCCAAAGAGGCAAAGATATATATATAGGGCAGCTTGGAGAAACGGTCTCCATCGAGTCCGTTACCTTGAAATATTGAGAGAGCTTGCATGTCTCAATGATCCCGTGAACTAAGTCATGGAAAGCGAAAGCTTCCAGAAGGTATCACACTAGCTGGATAAGTCACGGGGGAAGGAATAGACTAAACACGGATAACTCACATAGAGTATAATAGGTTAGGTTAGGCCCGACCGTCCAAATCTATAAAAACAAAAGTGGTTATGAAAACATTGACAACAAAGCAAAAGTAAACGGCCTTGGGAATTGAAGGACTTCGGAAACAAGAAGAAAGACGCATGGGAGTGAAAGCCGCAAGACAGCTCTGTGGTTGACTGGTCTTCTGAATACCAAGATGAAAACCAATATAGCAACACGGAATGCACAAATAATGTACAAACAGGGAAAACAGCACAGCTCGATAAGGCGATGCCAAATTATAACATGGAACGGCTAGGACTGTGCGAAACACGATGTACAACATCAGGAATGATGAGACTGACTACTGGAAAAATGATAATTTATTATAGAAAATAGGGAACTAATGCCCAACACAGAGGGCGTGGCACTGATGATTTCTAGAGAAGCACAGAGGGCGCTCTTAAAGTGGGAGGCTAATACCAATAGAATCACGAGTGCGAGCTTTAGAACTTGGAACAGAAACATCAACATCATTCCTAACTAACGAGGTTGAAAACTATAAGAAACAACGGGTTTACAATGCGCTGGAAGAGGCCATTGACACGGAGACAAAGAAAGATCTCTTAATATTAATGGGAAACTTTAATGCTAGAATGGGAGCAGACAACGTGAGTTATGACCAGATTATTGGAAGACAAGAAATAGGACAGATGAATGAACACAGAGAAATGTTTGCAGAGATATTTGCGCTACACAAAATGATAAATTGGAGGAAGCATGTTTTCATACAAGAATGTGCGTAAGGCCGCATTCAGATCACCAAACTACGTGACAGAAAATCACATTGACCATACCAGTGTCACTCAAGCGTTCAGAAGTACACTGCAAGAGTAAAACGAGGTGCAGACGTATCGTCAGACTACCACCAGTTGCTGGGGATCTTGCAGCTTAAGCTAACAATGCACACAGTGCAGGGCGCATAGACAACAAGATAGAACGTACACCTCTTGAAAGACCAGGAAAGGTAGACATATAATATAGTTCTTCTTATTTCTTAGTGGACCTGTACTTCTACAGTGGTAGATGCCCCTGTGCAGGTTCAAGATCTGGTATGAGCTGGATGTAGGTGGGGAGGAGGATTTGCTGCTTAGCGGGTTAGGCTCGAGCAGCTTATTACTCCGCTACGTTGAAACAAGTGCAGAGGAGGATGGTTAATTGATGTGCGAGTCCATCTTAATAGACTCAAACACTTGAGCAAAGTAGACCCGCAACCTGTTAGGCGCCATCTATGCTGCTCTAAAACAAACCACTTTACCATGGCCGGTGTTATGCCATGTCACACAGTTAGTCACCTTTTACGACATGCTCTCTGTGGGGCAGTTGGGCTATTCTTGTCCTTCTCATACACAAAGACCCCGGCGGACCACTCGGGCAGACATAATATAGAATGAAATGAAATAGTATGTACCAAGAGGCTACAAGAGCTATTTGAGGGCGAAGTTAATAATACGTGGGTCCAGGCTAAACAGATTTGTAATAAGACATATTAAGAAATTATATGATTCAAGAAAACCCAGCACAAGGAATGGAACGTAACATAGACGTTACATTAAATAGAAGAAAGAAAGATGAAGACAACTATTCTAAACAGTTTGCCGAACCAGAAACCTCAACGCAAAAGCACAGAGAAAGGTTATTGTTACAGACAAAGATGTCAAGTCATGTTTAACGAAAAATAAAAGGAAATGTATTGACAAGGAGGGACAGGAGGTATAAAATCCGGCAAAGAGAGGAAATATGAGAGATTGTTAGAAAATGCCATTTATATATATATATATATATATATATATATACACAGACAGACAACCAATCAAAGATAGAGAAGACAGGATATTGACATCTTCAGAGGAACAACAGAAATGGTGGGTTTAGTAGTATTTCAAGGAAAGTCTAAACAGAACTCCACCACAAGAAACACCAAACATCCTACCAGCAGAGGAGACCCTGAACTTGGACTGCAACCCACCATGTAAGATAGAAATCCAAAATGCCATTTCTAAACTGAAACATGGAAAAGTGGTAGGACCAAATGGAATAGCAGCAGAAGCAATAATCGCAAATATAGATACGATCACCGATACATTGCAAGGATTATTCAAGGATATATGAGAAGAAGAGAGAGAGAGAGAGAGAGAGAGAGAGAGAGAGTCCACAGAATGGAAAGAAGGACATCTGATTAAACTGCCTAAGAAGAAAGACCTGGCAGATTGCAGCAAATATATGTAACTTACACCGCTGCCAGTGCCAGCCATGATATTCAGCGGAATCATCTTGGACAGATTTAAAGTGGAAGCACACAAAAAGCTCAGGTAGGATTTCAGCCAGGGAAGATCATGTAGGATTTCAGCCAGGGAAGATCATGTCGGATTTCAGCCAGGGAAGATCATGTAGGATTTCAGCCAGGGAAGATCAAGTAGGATTTCAGCCAGGGAAGATCATGTAGGATTTCAGCCAGGGAAGATCATGTAGGATTTCAGCCAGGGAAGACCATGTAGGATTTCAGCCAGGGAAGATCATGCACAGATCATATAGCTACCCTGCGCATGATAGTAGAACAAAGCATTGAATGGAAATGATACATTGTATAGACTATGAAAAGCCGTTGAACAGTACGGATCGAAGTACTCTAAAGCAACTGCTGAGACACTAGGGGATACCAGAGAAATTCACAACCCTCACCCAGAATATGCCAGAAAATGCATAGTAGAGTAATACTTGCAGGAGCAGTGACTGGCAGCCCTGGGTGAGACAAAAATGTCTGCGCTCGCCCTACCTGTTCTTGTTTGCTATAGATCGGATAGGAAAGGCACCAATTGACGGGAAAAGAATTGGTTTTCAATGGACATTATTGTCACAATAGGAGGACCTGAATTATTCATTTGTTCTAGTGCTTTGTCCCACAGACATAGCCAAATGCAAGAGAAATCTGATAGAGCGAAAGAACAATCGGTCAAACTGGGACTGAATATCAACATGAAGAAAACCAAGCACCGTAAACTCAACACTAACAGCAAAAAAACCAACCATGTTGGAGGGAGAGCAGTTGGAGGAAGTTGATACTTTTAGGTATTTGGGCAGCAAAATAGACACACTCGGAGAAATAGATAACAATGTACAGATCATAATTGGAAAGGTATGAGGGGCATTCCTGACACTAAACAACATATGGCGATCCAGAGATATCAAGATTCACACAAAAGTTAAAATATTCAACGTTAAATCGGTGCTGATGTATGGAGCGGTGACATCGAGAACGACAAATGCCCTACGACAGATGCCTGCGAGGGATAATGTGCATAAAGTGGCAGGACATGGTGAGGAATGAAAATCTATGGGAAAGGAGCAAATAAAAGCCACTGGAGCAACAAATTACGCTAAGGAAATTAGCCTGGAAAGGACATACTGAAGGAATCGTTCTACATAGCCAGACAGTCTCTTACATGGAATCTTCAAGGAAAGAGAGAGAGAGGTAAACACACAAATACATAGATAAGAGAATGAAGGAAATAACTAAGATTCAATGAGTACACCTGAAAAGGGACAGAAAGAGTAGCCCAAGATTGTGTATGCTGGCCGAATGTTGTCAATGACCTACCTATGTACCGAGAGGAGCCATGGGTTTTCAAGGAATTGAGTTAGCTACGATAGACGAGGGAACCGATAAACGACACACGTCATAAGAGGAAATGGAGGTCCATGATCACGGACTCCAATCAACAGGGCACTTGATAATGCTGATATGTATTAATATAAATACTTGCATCTATAAACAACCATATAAACACATTTCTCATTATATAGATATAGAAATATCTTTTCACATAAACAATTATATAAACACGTTTCACAATATTCAAATTCAGAAATACCATTTCCCATAAACAACTATAGAAACTCATTTCTCAATATCCAAATACAGAAATACCATTTCCTATAAACGAATTCAGAAACGCATTTCTCAATTTCCAAATACAGAAATAGCATTTCCCATAAACAACTTCAGAAACTAATTTCTCAATATCCATATACAGAGATACATTTCTCCACATCTAAATCCTGAAATACTTTTACAAATGAAAAATGACTCACAGAGATGATATCATTCGCCAGGGAGCTTCCATGTTTGCCGAGTCCCTTTAATTGCCAAAAATGACGACGACATACCTCGAACTACGAAACGGATACGGCGGCTTCGAAATATTCCCCCGACTTCATTAGGTCCCCTTTTACTTACTTTGAAAAAAAACACACGATATTTCTGGTCCTGAAAACCGAGCGCTACGCCCTTTGAACCTGGTACGTTGGAATAGTAAATTAATCTCATAACTGCTAGTCTACACGCTCCGCCTACGCAATGAATTGTTTATAAAGTATAACAAACCGTATGAATTTCTATGCGTAGCGTAACCTGAGATATCAGAATTTTTACACAATTAATTGGATTTTTAAATGAAATATGAATCAACGATAAATATACTGCCAAGACCGGTCTGCGAGTGATTGGGCCCTATCGAGCTAGTGCTCGCGGAACCCTGCTGAGAGAAGAAAAATTAACACACATTTAGGCTAAATTTTTCAAGTGGTTCCTGCAAATATGGTCCAAACGGACCAGAGATTAGGTAAGCCAGGTATTTACAAGTCTGACATCAGGTGCTTCCATCAGTGTGTACAGAGTAAGTTGATAAACGTATATAAATATTACTATCTGTTTACGACTTGCATCTTCCCAGCATCCTGAATTGCCTCCTATCGTCTTGACTTATGTCTTGCCACTGGTCCCAGGTAGCTAGGGACAAGAAAGTGAGGTTGGTGACCAGCACAGTTTCTTTCTCACTATAATCCAATACGGAGTGGTAGTACCTAAGACCGATGGTTTCAAAATTGAGAACTCATTCCGGCAGCTCCTGCAGCTGAACTGGTGACAAATTGTCATGCTTTGTATTCCTTTGGGTTACACCAGCGAGGCCGAGAGGGGGATCCTGCAGTTTGGGCAGCCCAGGGTCTCCATATTCAGTGCCCAAGCTTGCGTTCTGAGAGGCTACTCGCAGGGTGCCACGCGCATGGTCTGCAAAGACTGAGACGCCCAAGAATGAATACAAGAATAATCCAAATACAGCGGAAGTTACATCATCAAAACAAAACCGTCTGATGGTGTCACCATCATCACTCGCGATGGACAAATAACTTTTGGGGACGGCGTGGCCTAGTGGATAAGTGGCACGGCTCACAATCCGAAGGTGCTGGGTTCGATCCCCATCACAGCACCGGCCGTTACCCCGAAGAAGCAAACCCTTAGAAAATGCAGGAGGAAACAGACCCTTACATAAAATGCATGCTGAAGTCGGATGCATTGGGCCGATAGGCGCAAAATAAAAACCACAGTGCAACGCACACCGCCTTGGGGATTAGAGAAATAAGGCAAACGCAAAAAACAAAACAAAAAAAAAAACTTTTTTTTTTTATTGGAATCATTAGCATAGAAAATCTACAGCTAAAATGTTTATGGAAAAGGCATGCAGAATATTCTGTTCTGGTTTCCTCATTAGTGATGTTTCAAAACTTACCCAAGGGTAGACCAATTTACAAGTAAACAAGAGGGTGACGGAGACAGAGGGAACGGTGCAGCAACCAGACAAAAGTAGTGAAACTAACTACTTTAGATCAAGCCTGACCCGCTGATCAGGATAGAGAAGACCAATACCAACCCCAGAACCAACAGCCCAGATATCTACAGTGCCAGCATGACCGTGGCGGGGAAACTTCAAGGAGCATGAACAATTCAATAGTCCACTGGGCCCTTTGTGACAAGATTACACGACAGGAGCCAGTTTGGACCCGCACACGATTATCGAGAAAGGGGTCGGTAATTAATTTTGACTTAAAATGTCATGGAAAGTGCTCAAAATGTCATGGAAAGTGCTCAAAATGTCATGGAAAGTGCTCAAAATGTCATGGAAAGTGCTCAAAATGTCATGGAAAGTGCTCAAAATGTCATGGAAAGTGCTTAAAATGTCATGGAAAGTGCTCAAAATGTCATGGAAAGTGCTCAAAATGTCATGGAAAGTGCTCAAAATGTCATGGAAAGTGCTCAAAATGTCACGGAAAGCGAGACACAAAAAATTCCAGAATTCCTAAAAGATCAGCCTATAGAACCAATTGCCTAGTAAACAATTTTGTCTAGGAAACTAAAATACTTTGACCACATCAAATGGCACAATGTTCTTGAGATAAACCAGTACCAGAGGGTATGGTACCTGGCAAGCAAACCGAGGAGAAAATTGACACAGAGCATTAAAGATGGTCTGATTATGGCGGTCACAGAGAAGGGTGAGAGATAGTCAAAGATCGAGTATTTTATATCGGCTGTACGGAGAGCGACGTTTCACAAAGGATATGCTATACGAAGATTATTTATAATGAGACAAAAATTAATAAATGTGAAATGAAATGTTAAATAGAAACCACTCACACCAGAAGAAAGATTTAATAAGAAATGATGACACCAACAAAATTGTGAAAACTACCCTTTGTGTCGGATACATGGACATAAAAATAATATGGTTTGGTCTTCTATTGAGAATGCGAATTTCCCAATTACATCTGTACGCATATAACACAAAGGCATCTCGTTATAAGATACGATAAAGACTACGCGGCACATGGAAAGATAGCATAACTATTATGCTACAGCAACAAAGACTTACAACATCCGACGCACTACGATTGGCAAAAGAAAGGTCACTGCAGCTTCCTACATCGCTTAAATGTACAAGATACAAAATAAGGTGAGGCTATGGTAGTAGACTGGATTAAAATATTGTGTTAGAAACATGTATTTCTATGAGACGAAAACAAGAACGAAAGCTACGTTGCTGCGAAAAGTTCTTCCTCAGGGACAACGGACAATACGCAAAGAAGCCAACATATCATGGGAAAGAAAGATGTATCAAACGGAGATGGGGACATATCAAATATATATACAACTATACTTATACGAATAATCACATGTGTTGACTGTGGTGTTCGTATGAAGCGGTTGCCATTTCTTTCACGTTTGGTTTCGGGGACATGAAAGGAGAGCTTCCAAGTAGAATGTAAATAACACAGCAATCGGACGTCCTCTAAAAACGTCTTGTCAGTCGGCTATTTCTTTCACTAAAGAAGCTCTGCTAAATCCTCATGGATTTTAAAATAGCCTTCTTGTTGATATCCATCAACATCACTCTTCCAGCCGGCCAGTCCATCCGTTTTTTAATCCATCGACCTTTCTTCTTCCATTCATCAAATAATAGATCTATCCATCAATCTATACATCTATCATCAATCCTTCCCTCCAATCATTGCATACATCAAACTTGATTCTCCATCTATCCGTCCACTGTAATCTTCCACCAACCTGTCCATCTATTCATCCACTAGTCCATTCCTCCATTCTTTTACCCGCCATCACATTTATCCGTCCATCCATCTATTGTTATATTTGTCAATCTTGTCGTACATCGTTCCGTCCATCTATTTATTCCTCCATCCATCCATCATACTATCCATCCATACATCCACCCTTCCGTCATTTCATCTTTATATCTATCCATCCGTCCATCATTCCATTCATCCATACATCTTTCTATCCGTCCGTCCATCCATCCAACCATCCATCCATCCATCTATTCATTTATCAATGTTTCCGTATGTTTATCTGCTGATCGGTTTGTCTTAAAGTCTTTCTCTACATCCATCTATCCACAGAATACCACGTCTTCCATCCCTCCAACTCTCATTACCATATACTCCCCATTAGTCTGACCCTCCATCGTCAATTGATCAATCCTTCCCATCGGTTACTCACGATCTCTCACAACGCCCTACCTATTTTATATTGTCTGAAAATCTTTGAGAACCAGTCTATTCAAGCTTGGGCATATTGTGAAAAGGCCCATTTCCCCACCCAGTCATTATGACACATTCAGATTTCAGCTCATCGATTTAGTCAGACTTATGTCTGTTCCATAAGAAATCTGATGTTAGCTTTAAACCACCCGCGCTCGCCTCCGATCCCCACCTGAATTGTTCCGCAAAGGGTGATAATTCATTTGTTTGAACTTTTTAAATATATTTCACGAAACAATATTAGTTTTTAATGATAACAATGCATTTTTACACGCACTTTTATCAGTGGTTCCCAGAACGGTTGTGTTCTGAGTGGAACGAAACGAGAATAGATCCATCGGCACATAACCCGAAAATAGAGTAGAGGTCTGTCTGGGATTGCAAACGGACGTAGAAGTACGTAGGTAAATAAATAAATGGACGGACAGACAGACAGACACGCTGTGATTGAACGGAAAAACGAGTAGACGTACAGAATTGTAAAACTCAACAATATTTTGTTTTGAAGCAACTACGTGCGGTGCTTATTTGAGTCAGTAAAGGGAAACGATTATTCTGTCCAATGAGAATATAACTTAATTGAGTCAATTGTAACAATGAACCTTCTTTTCAACAAATTAACTGAAGCTTGTTGAACCAGTTAAGGATTGTCTACTTGAGCCGATTAACAAAAGTCTTTTTAAAGCTGGACTGTATTCTCTGGACATGCAAGGAGGTTAAACCACTTCCACACACGTTGCCTAAAAGCGAATATTCCACATTCGATGGCAAGATCGTGTCACTGACATCGAAGTTCCCTCGAGGGCTGCCATGGTCAGCACGACTAGGATGGGCCGGACACCTCGTCCGTATGTCAGACGAACGGCTTTCCAAAGAAGCTCCTCTACGGCGAACTCAGAGAGGGATGGCGCCCAAATAAACGTTTGAAAGACAGTCTGAGGGACTCACTGAAAAATTGTCAGATACATATTTCCACTTGGGAATATCTTGCGCAAAACATATATGATTGGAGAAGCGCAGTCAAATCGGGTGTAGCTAGCAGCGAGGACCAAAGTATTGTGAAAGATCAGAGCAGACGTGAGACCCGGAAATCACAAACAGCGGGAACACCTTCTACAGACCTCGTGTGCCCGTTATGCAGCAGATGTTTTCGTGCCCGCTTTGGCCTGTTCAGCCATATGCGCCCCCACACCCAACAGGGAAATCTGTGACAAGGATGATGTCGGCGGTACTCATCGACAACGATGGACAGCTATTATTATTTGAACCAATGTAAAAAAAAGCATATGTAAACCATTTAACGAAAGTCTATTTGAACCATTTAACGAAAGTCTATTTGAACCAATTAAAGAGAGTCTTTCTGAACCATTTAACGAAAGTCTTTTTGAACCTAGCGAAAGCCTAAGTGGTTTCGGGGTAAGGTGTCCGCCTCGGGTACCTGAGGTCGCGGGTTCGAATCACGGTGAAGACCGGGATTATTTCCCGTCAATCTTCTGTTAAAAAGTACCTGTCCCCCAAGCATGTACACTCTCCTTAGGTAGCGAAGAATACGATGCTTTGGTCACGTTCTCCGCATGGGAGATAGATGTATCCCCAAAGATATCCTTTATGAAAATTTGGTGGATCGTAAAAGAACAGTCAGCCACCCACAATTGAGGTTCGAAGATGTGTGTAAACGTGACACAAAGTCACTGGACATGAGTCTGACACCCTGGGAAGTCGAAGCTGCAGGACCGATACAAATTGAGATATACCCCGAAGAAACACCTCATGCTGCGTGAAAAGAAGCTCTTTCAACACGGGGAAATGAAACGTCAACGCCGGAAATAGAAACAAGATACAAAAGTAGAGAGTAATCACTTCAAAGTCGCGTCCTTACTTTGAAGGGACTATTACTACTACTAGCAAAGGCCGCCGTCCATCGTAGACAATGATGGTATAGTTTATTTTGCTAGCGCTATTTATAGTAAGGATTAACTGTGCTACTTTTTATCTTCACTCTCTCGTCTCGCGCCGCCCGACATCAGTGGCAATTCAAGGACAGGACAACTGGGGGGTGGAAGGGGAGGGGGGGAGACTACGAGATGCAGGGGACTCCACATCAAGCACCCGTGAAAAAGACGACGGAGTTCGGAGTCGAACCCACACCACTTGATCACGGAATCCCCTTACTACTACTAGATTTATGTAAATTCTCATAGACAAGGGCGAGTCAGTTATAAATGAGCATTGTAAAAAATAACGTGTTTTTTTACCAAATTGTTCTCGTTCCGGAAAAAAAACACCTGACAAGTGCCCTAGATAGCCATAATACCATATATTACCAGAAAAATCACCGCAAACATAATCCCAACAAAACCCACGTATGTGCTTTCCACGCTAGAAAAAGAGAGACAACAGGAAAACTATAGATCGAATGGAGAAGACTGGAGCTGGAACATAGGAACTGCTCCCATATACCTGGATGTCAAGTTGAATCTCACACTGCCCTGCGCGACTCGCTGCCAGAAAACAAAACGTATGATATATAAGAGAAATAAAATTATTCGAAAATTGATTGCCACAACATGGGGAGCACAGCTAGACGTCCTCCGAACTTCATCAACCGCCCTGTGTTTTTTCCGTAGGTTAGTACGTCACGCCAATTTGGAAATAAAACTCTGTACATGTCAAATTTATTGATCATCATCATGTAGCATTTCTTATATAGAACGAGCCCACCATCACAGTCTGTCCGAAAAAAACCAACTTTTCTTGCCAAAACTCCAGCCTCCGACAAGGTTTCGATTCTTCGTCTAGAAGTTTTGGTAATTGTTCATGATTCGCAGCCTCATGAAAACACAGGCACTCATATGTATTGATATAGCAAATAAATTAAAGTGGCCGGAGAGTAACAACGGGGTTTAAACTTACTCCAACTTAAAAAATATATCCAATAATTGTCATTCACCACCCGAGCCCCGAAAAAATGTGGCACCAGAAATTGAAAGAAATAAAGAGATAGACGAGGCAAGGTACATTTGTTTGAACACCAGGTGGAGTGTGCAAGGCGAACATCCAAACGAAGTATCTTACAGTCAACACAACCGCTACAGACTAGTCCCGGAGAACGAAGCATCGAAAAATATAATAAACTGAAGCAGGTTCCCTGGATCGAACTTCGGGAGAAACCTGCGCCTGGACACCATTAGCTGAATGCAACACAGAAGTCACTTAATAGAATCGGAACTGGTGTAGAACGATGCAAGAAGAACTTAAAGAGATGGGGATACAGGGATAAAGAGAGATGCTATTGTGGAGCAAGCAACATAAAATTCAGACCACCTGATAATCTGTCAAAATATTTTTCATATATGCAACAAATCCATCCGGCAAGACTTCTATGTAGAGGAGAATCGACTCATAAATGAGGTAATGACCTGAAAACTTAGGATTTTTGGATACGTCAAACGACACAACGGACTGGAGAGAGTGGCTATGGAAGGCATGGTCACTGGAAGGAGAAGAAGGGGCCGACCGAGAAGATGATGGACTCAGGACATCAAGGAGACATTGGGGCAGGTCGGACTACTGGCGAAAGATAGTTTCTTACAGACAGGTTGTCATGAGAGCAACGTTCTGCAAAGGACACGCTACATGATGATGATATGCAATATGGATGACACATTGAGAGGAAATGACAAAGCAATCCCCATGGCTGAGTATTTCAAACAGAAAGTCTAACGTGGTGCCCACGTCACGAGATGTAAGTACGGACAAATAAAACACAGATAAGACCAACAACCAAATAAAAACAATATTCTAAATTATAGATCTACATTGTTTCACATAAGCTGTCATCTGTCTTTGTCTTGTATCGTCGGTAGCAAATTTGAATTGCCATCTCTTCAAATATAATTTGTTTACTAATATCGCTAGGCGTTACAGGAGGCTGCAATCTTCTAGTTTCATTTGAACACTAATGTCGCTAGGCATTACGGAAGGCTGCAATCTTTTAGTTTCATTTGTGTACTAATGTCGCTATGCGTTACGGGAGGCTGCAATCTTTTAGTTTCATTTGTACACTAATGTCGCTAGGCGTTACGGGAGGTTACAATCTTCTAGTTACATTTGTCTTCTAATGTCGCTAGGCGTTACGGGAGGTTACAATCCGTTTTTAATGCGCATCTATGGGGCCGATTGTTGTTTCTGCTCAACGTAAAATGTATACCTTCCTGTCTGTGTGAGTATTTTCTTACATTTTAGATTCAATTGTATTGCTGTTCTTTCATGTCTATCTTTGAACTGTACAAATATTCTACAACACAGTACCACGTATATAACCCATTTCCTTAACTGCAATCTGTTTAGCCACAGTAATTATACCAACACTAAATCGATTTGTTATTTGTAGGAAGAAAAAGAAGAAGAAGAAAATGAAGTAGAGAAATGGCCATGTCAGTGCCGAGGGTAATTGAAATTGTAAACATATTGCAGAGCAATTACAAAATGAAAACAATAAATATATATATATTCAGAAGACTTACATCTGTCAAGTGACAATGATCAGATGCAAGATACACGAAAGCAAACATTAAGAAAGTAGATTGAAGCCATATAGTCCTGCTACAGATGCCCTGGCCGTAGTCACAGTACTAAAAAGCCAGAAAAATACTGAACTTAATGATTTAAGAGCAGTACTCTGTCAACTATGCCAGCAGTTCGCACCAAAAAGGGTAGTGGTACAGTAGGTTCCATCCCACTGCAACATCCAAGGCAACGAGGAGGCAGATAGACTGGCAAAAGAAGGTGCAACTACCACAACCAGACACTAGTATGACATACGAAGAGTCAAAACGGCTTATTAGAGCTAGATACATGACCAAATGGGAAACCGAACATACTGGCTACACAAAAAACGATGCCTATTACCAGTTGAACAGAAGAGAGCAGGTCGTGGTCTTCAGACTTCGCACTGGCCACAATAGACTGAGGTACCACTTATTCAACAAATTGAAGATAGGTGGCACTGACGAATGCCCGTGTGGTACCGGGAAAATGACCGCTGAGCATTTGCTGCAAAACTGCCCGACATACGAGGATTAGAGAGAGCAGATGTGGCCATCACCAGTGGCAACACTAGACAAGCTCTATTGCGGTATCGATAGCCTCAGGATGACCGCCGCTTTTTTCGAAAAAATAAAGTTCGATGTCTGACAGCGTAAGAAGAAGAAGAAGAAGAATCCTTCGCGCTAAAATGTTAAAAGAAAGTGCTCAAAATCCCACGCATGGTGAGAAAGGAAAACAGAAATCATAAAGGATCTGGATATACAACACAGATGGCCAGAACACAACATTACGCCTAAAAAACATAATTTTACTACATCAAACACCATAATGGTCTAGAAGATACAATACGTGAAGGTATGATACCTGATAAGCCAGGCAGAGGAAACATGCAGAGAAGATGGACACAGGGCATTACAACGGTTCTCGGGTGATGGTGATGGAGACTAGAGAGCTGGCCAATGATCAAGCGTCTTATTGATCGGCTCTTATGAGAGCGAAGTTTTGCAAAGAAAACATAACATGACGCATACTGTTGATGATGATGAATATATATATACCTGTATGTCGATGATGACGACCAGAGAATTATTCAAAATATGTACTGGGGACAGACTGCAGATATACGAATAGATAACCAATTAAGACACTTCAGGGAAATTTTAAAAATGGAGTGAGGCATGGATGTGTGCTGTCCCCTGACCTCTTCTCTCTGTACTGCGTATGTATCTTCCGATCTCTAGAGGCAATGTCTGGAATATTAAATCGTTGGAGAGAACATAATCAACTTGAGTTACGCTGATGAAACTCTTTTGATAGCGTAGAATGAGTCATACAAGAAATGGTCAACATAATAGTTTTTCAAAGCGAAACAAAGATATTAGCTTAATAAAAAGAAATAAGAAATTATGGTAGTAACTAAGCATCACACATCTCTTTAATGCTTTATAAAAGTGAACGAGACGGAATTAAGATAACTACACCCATTGTAATGCATAGGCACCCACATAAGATATGATGTGAGATGCACTTTTGATATATAGAACAGAATAGCCAAGGCAAAATCAGTCTTACCGAGTATAAGGGGATCTTGTGTAACAAAACCCTTTAACTGGAATTGAGGAAGAGAGTACTTAAATGTCAGGTGAAACAAGCAGTGAAATACGACAGTGAGGCACGGGTAATCAGCAGGCAAGTACAGTGATCATTGCAGGCAATGGAAATATGGTTTTCCTGAGAAATGTTGAGAATTCTATGTATTGCAAAGCAAGCTAATAACGTGTAACTTGTTTAGGCACGGACACAAAGATAAATTATAGCAAAAATCAGGACCAGGCAGTCATCATTTTTCTGGCATGTCGTCAGATCAGGCAGGTTGGAACTCACTTTCACAATAGGCATCGCATGGAAGAGAGGTAGAAGGAGGCAAAGAAAGGCAAAGACAAAGACAACATTGGACACCTTGAGCGAACGGCATGGGATACGATACACAGCGGAACTGTTAAACAACACACGTATTCAGAGGAAGTGGAGATTCATGATCGACAACGCCAAACGGTAGGGTACTTGATGATGGTTATGATACATACATACATATAAATACATATATATATATATATATATATATATATATATATATATATATATATATATATATATATATATAAATACACACACACACACGAGGCATGTTCATCACAGAATGCAGGTAGTGTATGGTGACAAAAAGTGTGTCGAAGACAGCAGTGTAGGACTGGACAACGATGTTTAAAGAAAGACGTGAGTTAACGAAAGATCTTGCGAGACTAAGTCAGGCGTATATTGTTTCGTCTGAAGATGCCAGCACCAAAATTGATGCAGCAATTCGGGTGGACCCTCGACAGAGCTTACGTTTGCTTGCAGATGAATTCGCTGTGTCGCTAAGGACAGTTCAAATGGTGGTTAGCAAGAAACTCAAGTATTGGTTCACAATTGGTACCTCGGTTGCTTAACAACCACCATAAGGAAGAACGGATGGGATGGAGTTTGAAGCACTCTCTGCCATACAAAGAAGAGGGTGATCTGTTTAAATAACTCAAAATATGTAAGTCACACATTTCCGCTGGTAATGTTATGCTTATAACGTTTTTTTTAATATACCGTGAGGGACTTTTGTTGGTAGACTTTAAAGAGCCTGGCGTGAACATCAATGCCATCCGATTCAATGACATACTAGACAAGCTGCATACAGCAACCAGGAATAAACGACTTGGCATGCTTTCACGTTGTGTGATTTTGTTGCACGACAATACGCATCCACATGTCGCGAACATTGTTCAGAAGGAGTTAGCACAGAAAAGGTGGTGTGTACTGCCACACCCATCATAAAGCCCTGATATGTCCACTTGTGGCTTCCATTAAATGTGGACCATTAAAAAAATAATGAAGGGACAAAGATTCGACTCCGATGCAGACGTCAAGGCCTCGGTGACCAAGTGGTTCAAAAAGCAACCAAAGTCATTTTTTTTAGGACGGCATCCGCCGTCTACCCCAGCAGTGGGATGGGTGTCTGAATGCCTATGGTAACTTTTTCTAACTATCCTTATGGCAAGTTTGCTTCAAAAGAATTGCTACATTTATTTATGTCACATCAGATGATGTAACTTTCCCATGTTTGTAATAAAACTTTAAAACCAAGCCATGAGAGTTATAACAGGAGGCATGAAGTCAACGCCAATTGTAGAACTTGAAAAGATTACAAATCTGCAATCCATGACCGACAGAAGAGACAGCAGAGCCCAGTAGCGAGCAGAGAAACTAAGAAGACTGACTGACAATCCAATGCATCAGAGACTAACTAGTTTTGGAAAAGGGAAACTAAAGCGGAGAAAGGTTGCAGAAATAGCAAAAGCAAAGATGAGCGAAGACCCTATGAACACCAAAACAACACCAAAGCCCATCTCTACTGTACGCAAACCCACCTGGAAGCAGCATATCATTCCGGGGGTGGTAGAAAATATACCAGGTATTGGAAAAAAGAACAGCCAGACTGAAAAAAAAAGAATAGACATAACCCTGAAGTACATAGCGGAAAACTACTCAAGCATGGACTGGACCCATACATACACCGACGGTTCTGTAACAAACACAACACAGAATGGAGGGGCAGGGGTATTCCTGAGCCTACCAAATGGTAGAAAAATAACACTGTCAGTGGCAACTGACAAATTATAAGCAATTTCAAAGCATAGAGGCACTGAAGGCTGCAGTAAAAGCAATGCTGACAGGCGAAAGCAATGAAAGCCAGATAGTCCTGTTTACAGATGCCCTGGTCGTGGTTGCAGCCCTAAAAAAGCCAGAAAAATACAGAACTTAATGATTTAAGAGCAGTACTCTGTCAACTATGCCAGCAGTCCGCACCAAAAAGAGTAGTGGTACAATGGGTTCCATCCCACTGTAACATTCACGGCAACGAGGAGGCAGACAGACTGGCAAAAGAAGGTGCAAGACTACCACAGCCAGATTGTAGTGTGACCTACGAAGAGTCCAAAAGGTTTATTAGGGCTAGATACATGGCCAAATGGGAAACAGAACATACTGGCTACACAAAAAATGATGCCTATTACCAGTTGAACAGAAAATAGCAGGTCGTGGTCTTCAGAGTCCGCACAGGACACAACAGACTGAGGTACCATCTATTCAATAAACTGAAGATAGACGGCACTGACGAATGGACCTGTGGTACAGGGAAAATGACCGCTGAACATCTACTGCAAAATTGCCCGACATACGAGGACCAGAGAAAGCACATGTGGCCATCACCAGTGCCAACACTAGTCAAGCTCTTTGGCAGTGTCGACAGCCTCAGGATGACAGCTGCTTTCTTCGAACAAATTTAAGTTGACGTCTGACAGCGTACGAAGATGGTATGTTTGTAAAAAGCCACTAGGTCTGGTTTCCTTTGAACACGCCTCGTATATATATATATATATATATATATATATATATATATATATATATATATATATATATATATATATATATATATTTCACAACAAAGCTATGAACAGAAACGGTGGACTATCAAACCCCACGCGTTTGAAAGTGACCCTTGGTCTCACGGGAGTTGGACCAGAGTGCCTGCATCCTGAGATGCATGTAATAGTCTTGACTTATGTCATGCCACTGGTCCCAGGTAGCTTGGGACCAGAGAGTGAGGCTGATGACAAGCGCAGCTACTTCCTAACTATAATTCAAATTCAGCGGAAGTTACATTGTCAAGACAAAACGGTCTGTTGATGTCGTCATCATCGCTTGCGATGAGCAAGTAACTAACTAATTAATATATATATTTATATGGGGAACTGAAACACTAGTCTAGTCAGGCACAACATACTGACCAGGATGTACCGTCACGATCAAATACAATACACTGACTAAGACCACAATCTTTCTTACATGTAACGTATCTTCAAAACAGGCTTTTTACAAGGCAGCCTGGTTGACGAGATGTGAAATATATATATTTAATTGTGCAACAACAATGGCTCACATTGACCAACGCAACTCACTTGGCGCAGGATAGATGACTAGAGCTCATCACGTTGCTCAACGGCACAATGGAAAAGAAAACTAACTATATATATAAATATCATTCATGCATAACAACAACTATTTGCACGCCTCTATCAACACCAACTATGCTCTTTGTGACTAAATCAGATAGCGTATATTAATTAATGGAGTTTGTGTATTACGTATTTATGTAAAAGCAAAAAACTCAATACTAATAATACATGAAACAGAAACAAGGTTCAAATGTATATTTTTGATTAGATCAGCAAGAGATGTTAAAAATATGAATTCACCCAGGTATATGTAGCGGAAAAAAACTGCTGCGCACTGAGAACGGCTTAAGTCTAAACGATTTGCAGGAATTTCAAAGGAGTCGTGGTGCAAATTATCAACGCGACATAATACGAATCAACCTAATTGGAACTTCACTTTTATATGCATGTAATATCCAGAACATATCATCAAAGTAAAGCACCTCCTGAGTTAGTTAAAAAATCTTCATATTGCCAGGTGAAAATATTCAATTAATTTGGTACACGCTGGTAAAAGAGAAATTTAAAGGTGTCCATTTTGTGCTCTGTTCTTATTGCAAACAGTTAGACAATCTACGTCCGGTGCTGCTTTCAGAAAATCCTGTACTTAATTTTCTAAGGTGCGCAAAAAATGGTGTTTTTTATTTTGGTTTTGACAAGAATCGACGTCACTGATATCGAGGAAAACCCATAGGTGCTCAAATCTCAACGAAATTGATTACTTAACTTAGTCGTTACTATCCTTCAACTGCGCTCAGATGTTTTCCAGAAAGAGCGTCAGAATATTCTTTTATTAAGATAGCAGGACAGCAGCAAAGTTGGCGGCGTAACTGGCTGCGGGTTTACAGTGCTCTGCTGTTTTAGTTCGTTATGGAAGCCGACAGACCACGGATTTTGCTTTGTTTTATTTATGTTTTTGCGTTTGCCTTATTGCTCTAATCCTTAAGGATGTGTGCGTTGCACTGTGCTATTTATTTTGCGCCTGTCGGCTGAATGCATCCGACTTCAGCATGAATGTTATGTAAGGGTCTGCTTCGTCCTGCATTTTCTAAGTATTTGCTTCCCCGGGGTAACGGCCGGTGCTGTGATGGGGATCGAACCCAGAACCTCTGGTTGTAAGCCGTGTCACTTAAACACTAGCCCACGTCGTCCCCACGACCATGGATTTGCCTGGATTTCACACTAGTCAACGACTTACACTTATGTTCACGGAAACGTGTTGTTGTTTTCCATTTGGACTGGTGTATTCGTTGTTTTTTGTGAATTGTTCCGTCCGATTACCCTATCTGGACATCGGCTATATGAACTACGCTTAAACCTGTCTCATATTTCACGGTCTAATTCACACGGTTGAACCACGAAATTGGCGTGTGAGAAATTTAGACACAACTATAATGGACTGAACACAGCCGGGGAGATATGCCAAACTCGCACACACGCTGAGTGATGTTCCTACAACTCGTTGTGGTTATAGAAAAGGCACAAGGCACAACGTTAGATGTCATCTCACCCCACCCCCTCCGCTGCCTTGCGGAATACCTGATTACGGGAAAGACTTCGGGAGTAAACCCTGAGGAAAAAAATCTGCATCTGATGCTATCTCCAGTGGTCGCGATAAATATCTTGCCACTGGCTAAAGGTATCTCAAGACCAGAGAGTGAGGTTGACAAAAAGGCAACGTTTATTTCACAATTTAATCCAAATTACCGCGCACGTGAACCATTTCAGTGAACACATCTGGACAAAGGACTGTCCACACGGCTGAACAAAGGGAGTGGTCTTCATCACTCGGGATTGATGAACATCATCGTATCAAGATGCTGAGCAATACATGAGATGCAGCGGCCAACGACCCAAAGTTGACTGATAGCGTTAGGACTAGCGAACCAGAGCTGTCTAGAGCCTTCTACACCTACACGCGATGATCATGGATAACGGACTGCAGTAGAGCAGACTGGCTAAGGAGAAGGGATCGAAGAGGGAAGGATAACCTGTTACCCAAAAACGCCTGTTGAAGTCGGATGGGTTGACTTCTTCTTCTTTTGTCATCTCACTTTCTACCAGGTTGTAGCCCAGTGTCGTCTCACTTTCTACCGGGTTGTAGCCCAGTGTCGTCTCACTTTCTACCGGGCTGTAGCCCAGTGTCGTCTCACTTTCTACCGGGTTGAAGCCCAGTGTCGTCTCACTTTCTACCGGATTAAAGCCCAGTGTCGTCTCACTTTCTATCGGGTTGTAGCCCAGTGTCGTATCATTTTGTACCGGGTTGTAGCCCAGTGTCGTCTCTGTTTCTTCCGGGTTGTAGCCCCGTGTCGTCTCAGTTTCTACCGGGTTGTAGCCCAGTGTCGTCACAGTTTCTACCGGGTTGTAGCCCAGTGTCATCTCACTTTCTACCGGGTTGTAGCCCAGTGTCGTCTCACTTTCTACAGGGTTGTAACTCAGTGTCGTCTCACTTTCTACTTGGTTCTAGCTCAGTGTCGTCTCAGTTTCTACCGGGTTGTAGCCCAGTATCGTCTCACTTTCTACCGGATTGCAGTCCTCGGATCGTGCCCTAGTAACATTTTCAGCCATTTTACGGCAGGTCTCTTTTACACCGTCTATCCACCTTTTCCTCGGTCTACCTCTAGCCCTTCTTCCTGATGTTCTCCTATAGAAGGTTGCATGAACAAGTTAGTCTGATTGCATTCTCACAATGTGGCCAAACGATTTCATGCTCTGTTACTCTATGTACTGTAGGCGGGGAATTGGTCCAACCTTCTCTCACGAACTCGTATTTTTGATTCTGTCTCTTCTATTGTTGTTAGTGACATTTCGTAGGCACCGCGTTTCGCAGGTGGCTAACTTTCGTCCCTGAGCCTTTTTCAATTCCCATGTCTGGCACTGGTAGCACAGGGTTTGGATGAAGATGCTATTTATCATCTTCGTTTTTACTTGGAGGGAAACCTTGGGGTGTCTTAGTGGTGGAGACAGTTGGTATGTGACAGCGTTTGCTCCCTGTACTCTCATCTCTATCGCTCTGCCGAGTCTACCATCCTTAGCAAAAACAGCTCCCAAATACCTAAATTCTTATACCTGCTTTATTTGTGTTTCATTCACATGAATATCAAGTGTGATGTGCTTTTTACAAATATTCATTACTTCTGTTTTTGATGTATTGATATTGATATCGTACTTTTGACAGTTCAAGTAGAGTGAGTCAATATGACTTTGTTGGTTTTGTTTATTGGAGTGGATCAGACATTGGTCGTCTGCGTAGAATAATTCGTTAGTAGTTTCCTGTTCTGTATTTGCCTCCTGGGTGATTTTATTCATATAAGTGACAAAGAGGAGTAGTGACAGACCACAGCCCTGAATGACGCGCCTGATGCAATGGGGAACTACTCCGACATACCTTCTGTTGTTCTTACTGCACGCTGGCTGTCCTGATACAGGGCTTTGATGTTACTAAGGAGATGAACTTGCAGTCCATAATCTGCCAGGATCTTCCATAGTTTACTTCTGTTGACTCTAACGCCTTTTGTTGATCTATTAATATAAGGCTTTTATCTCAATCATATTCTAAAGTCTGTTCGTAAATTCCTCTCAATGTAACTATTGCGTCTGTGCAGCTCTTTCCTATCCTGAACCCGAACTGATTATTTCCTAGTTGGAGTTCCAGTATCAGTCTTGCTCTTCTGTCTAGTATCTTTGCATATATCTTGTCTATGTGGTCTACAAGAGAGATTCCCCTATACGTTTCACACTCTCGCTTGTCGCCCCTTTATTTTTCCAAATAGGAGGGATGATTGCCCGTTGCCAGTCTGTCGCGACCTATCTCGACATCCAGGCCACATTATCTATTCTTGTCAGCCAATCAACCGCTGTTGTCCTGTAGGCTAGTAGCATTTCCGTGGGGAAACCATCTATGCCTGCTGCCTAATTTTTCTTGCTGTCTTGCAGGGCCGCTTCTACTTCTGGTTTCAATATTTCTAAGCTGTGCTGTTTCATTCTTCATCTGGTACTGTGCTGGTTCATACTGTCCCGGGCTTAGGAACTCGCTAACATTTTCTCTCCACCTGGTGCTGTGCTGATTCATACTGTCCCGGGCTTAGGAACTCGCTAACTTTTTCTCTCCATCTGGTGCCGTGCTGGTTCATACTGTCCCAGGCTTAGGAACTCGCTAACATTTTCTCTCCATCTGGTGCTGTGCTGGCTCATACTGTCCCAGGCTTAGGAACTCGCTAACATTTTCTCTCCATCTGGTGCTGTGCTGGTTCATACTGTCCCGGACTTAGGAACTCGCTAACTTTTTCTCTCCATCTGGTGCTGTGCTGGTTCATACTGTCCCGGGTTTATCAACTCGCTAAAATATTCTCTCCATCTGTTTTTTATGCCTTGACTGTTGGTGAGTGGTGCTTTGGCCTTATTGTTGATACTTATCGATCTGAAAGGTGTACATATCGTAGTCGAATTGTAAATTACGACACAACGAATTCCGTTCTCCGGACAGCATCATGCTTCTTGCAAAGCCCTTTTCGTGGTTTGTTAGTGGGAGTTTCAGATCGACTATCGTATATGTTCCTTTTGGTCTGCTCTAACACTGACGCCTTAAAACGAGTAAATTCGGACAGATTGGGCTCGAAAGCCTAGGAAGGTAGCTCATCTAGGAGAAGGAAAACTGATCTCAAACCATACGAAGCCGTGCAGGAAAGATACTGGCGTATCTTGTCGGATTTTGTCAGATATGGCTGTGAAACCTGTTTTCTGATAATTTTGAAAGTTGGTCAGCGTTTACTAAACCTGATAACCGACGATGTGCGAAGGAGCACACTCAAGAGAATACAATGCCTTATCCTAGAGCGAGGAAAGGCAACCTCAGCTGAGTGTTGAGGCGGGGCAGACCAGGCTCTTAGCCTTGGTTGGCGGTTAGCCTAGGAATGAAGCCCTGACAGGCGAACAGTTAAAGCATTGTTCTGCTGATCCGGCAGATTGCGTTGTTCCAAATGTATTGGTATCACCTTTCCCTTGGAGCAAATAAGGCAGGCCCATAGAGAGACCATACTGCACGGGCAACACATGGTATCTATATTTCAGCCCGGGCTTTGTGCTAAATGCCCAAATACTATCGTCTGACAAGACGAAAAGAGCCAACGGGTCTGCTCTGTCTAGTTCTTGAACTCTCAGAATGTCTTATGTTGTCAATGCAGTGGTTTTTGGGTATCCCAAAAGATCTGGATCATTGTTCTTTGATTCCACTTCCTGCCATGGTGACCGACCTTCTTTCATTCTGTAAATCTAACCAAACCACCAATGCAAAGTTTGCTCCACACAAGTCTGAAAGAGCTGGACTTCTGAATCTTGCCATCCATATTGTCGTATTGTGGACCTCGTCTCTTCATGTTCCTTGACCACCCTTGACCACATATCTTATTTCTTCCTTTTTTGGAACTGGCTTTTCTAGGTTAGCCATGAAAAATGGTCACAGATATCCACCTACAAACTAAAGGATTGTCTCAAACTTTATTTCTTTTCCCCAGTCTGTTGTTGATGTCTTTGTGTACGCACCCACTTCTCTGCCACGACCTTTCCTTCCACTCTCCCAGAGAAGCCGCAACGCGATTTGTCCCTGTCTAGCACTGTTTAATTAAAGGACATAAATTTAATTACGGTGTCATTATTTGAGAAAGTTGGTTAACGCCTGTTAACGTTCTTCTATAATCTTTTTTTTTTAACAAGCTTTTATTGCACGTATCATGATCGTTGTCCGTTTACGTGAACTACTCTGTAACTTAACGACCTGACCGTTTACGTGAACTACTCTGTTACTTAACGACCTGCGCGTTTACGGGAACTTCTCTGTAACTAAACGACCTGACCGTTTACGTGAACTACTCTGTAACTTAACGACCTGACCGTTTACGTGAACTACTCTGTAACTTAACGACCTGACCGTTTACGTGAACTTCTCTGTAACTTAACGACCTGACCGTTTACCGTCTGCGTGAACTACTCTGTAACTTAACGACCTGACCGTTTACGTGAACTTCTCTGTAACTTAACGACCTGACCGTTTACCGTATGCGTTTACTACTCTGTAACTTAACGACCTGACCGTTTACCGTCTGCGTGAACTACTCTGTAACTGAACGACCTGACCGTTTACCGTCTGCGTGAACTACTCTGTAACTTAACGACCTGACCGTTTACCGTCAGCGTGAACTACTCTGTAACTTAACGACCTGACCGTTTACCGTCTGCGTGAACTACTCTGCAACTTAACGCACTGACCGTTTACCGTCTGCGTGAACTACACTGCAACTTAACGACCTGACCGTTTACCGTCAGCGTGAACTACTGTGTAACTTAACGATCTGACCGTTTACCATTTGCGTCAACTTGTCTGTAACTTAACGACCTGACCGTTTACCGTTTGCGTGAACTACTCTGTAACTTAACGACGTGACCGTTTACAGTTCGCATGAACTTCTCTGTAATTTAACTTATCTGACCGTTGTCCGTCTACGTGAACTTCTCTGTAGTTTAATTTATCTTACCGTTGTCCGTTGGCGTGAACTTCTCTGTAATATAACTTATCTGACCGTTGTCCGTTGACGTGAACTTCTCTGTAATTTAACTTAACTGATGGGTGTCCGTCAGCGTGAACTTTTATATAATTTAATTTATATAACCGTTGTCCAGTACGTGAACTTCTCTGTAATTTAACTTATCTGACCGTTGTCCGTCTACGAGAACTTCTCTGTAATTTAACTTATCTGACCGTTCTCCATCTAAGTGAACTTCTCTGTAATTTAACTTATCTGACCGTTGTCCGTCTACGTAAATTTCTCTGCAATTTAACTTATCTGACCGTTCTCCGTCTACGTAAACGTCTCTGTAATTTAACTAATCTGACCGTTGTCCGTTGAGGTAAACGTCTCTGTAATTTAACTTATCTGCTTTGACTGAATCCCCTCATACACATCATCCGCAAAAGTTCCAGCGTTACCTCAGGTCTCCTTTGCTGTTCTATAGCTGCCCAGCGTATCGGGTAGAATCCTCTCCCATTATTATCCTGGCCACTATCTTCTCGAGCAATTTTCCATTTCCATTTTGTATGGTGACTATTGGATTGCTGCTGTTAATCGTGGAACTTTACCAGGATTAGGCAGTGGGCACAGATAGCTATGAAGCCAGTCCTCAGGCACATATGCCTTCTCTATAGTGTGGTTGAACTCCTTCACCATATTTCTTATCTCTGTCTAATCCGCTTGATGTGACAATACTATACTCCATCAGGACCATACGGTGTCTTTGTGACTGTGTGTCCTCAAGAACCACGTCATTAGCTGTCTTTGTGTCTGTGCCTCCCCAAGAACCACGTCATTAGCTGTCTTTGTGTCTTCAATAACCACGTCATTAGCTGTCTTTCTATCTGTGCCTCTGCAAGAACCACGTCATTAGCTTTCTTTGTGTCTGTGCCTCCCCACCAAGAACCACGTCATTAGCTGTCTTTGTGTCTGTGCCTCCCCACCAAGAACCACGTCATTAGCTGTCTTTGTGTCTGTGCCTCCCCACCAAGAACCACGTCTTTAGCTGTCTTTGTGTCTGTGCCTCCCCACCAAGAACCACGTCATTAGCTTTCTTTGTGTCTGTGCCTCCCCACCAAGAACCACGTCATTAGCTTTCTTTGTGTCTGTGCCTCTCCAAGACCCTACCACGTCATTAGCTATTTTACAGTCAATGTATCTATCAACATGCTTTAATAAAACCAGATTTCCATTGCTTCCGATGATCTCTGTGCTTGCCTGCTGATTGTCCATGACTCTCTGCCGTGTATTAGTTATGATTCCAAGTAGCATCTAAGAACGTATTTTTCTTATTTCGAGGATAAACGGTTTAAAACAAACCTTCATTGCATACGCCACAGTTTATTTATAGTATGGTAAGACCAGTCCTCTTCCTTGCTGCCTTTCCTTCCCCAACAGTAAGACAGATACTCATTTAAAGTTAGGTCAACTGGAGCGTTACAGTACCGGAGGATGATCCCCATCTCTTTGCCACGAAAAGCGAGCTTTACCACTGCGCTAATAATCCATTTAAGGAACGTTATTTTTATCATAACAGCTACAGACGTCAGCAGACATTTTGACCTAAATAGAGATTGTTTAAGGACAATATTAGAAAACCGTTGTCGACCATTTGTTGTTCGCGTCATTTATTTATCATTTAGCTAACTAAATAATAATTAGTATTGTATGTGTGTGTGTGTGTGTGTTTTAAAGCCCGTGTTTTTTGTATGCCTCTGTGAAGTTTGGAACAACAAAGTCCGTAACAAAAAGAATCAAGCTGTCATCAATGTACACAGAATCAATGTATATATGCATCGTGTGTATGTTCTTTGTGTATGTTCTTTGTGTATGTTCTATGTGTATGTTCTTTGTCTCTGTTCTTTGTGTAAGTTATATTGTATGTTATTTGTGTATGTTCTGTGTGTATGTTCGATGTGTATGTTCTATGTTTATATGTGTATGTTATATGTGTATGTTCTATGTGTTTATATGTGTATGTTCTATGTGTATGTTCTATGTGTATGTTCTTTGTGTATGTTCTATGTGTATGTTCTATGTGTATGTTCTATGTGTATGTTCTTTGTGTATGTTCTTTGTGTATGTTATATATCTGTGTTCTGTGTGTAGTTCTTTGTGTATGTTCTTTGTGTATGTTCTATGTGTGTGATCTTTGTGTATGTTCTTTATACATGTTCTATGTGTATGTCCTTTGTGTGTGTTCTATGTGTATGTTCTATGGTATGTTCTTCGTGTATGTTCTATGACGGTCAAACACGGTAAATAAGGTAGAAACACAGGCTCTTCAGTTTGAATGGTGTGACGCTGTTTTTATAAAATTCCTGTACGATGTTCAGACCCATAGATTAGCCCTTTCTGAAGATTGTTCTAAGAAGTTGTTCTTGAGGTATTCGTCTCTACTAGCACCTGGAGTCTACATAAATGCATGTAATGGGTGTATCTTGCTATTCATGTTAAGCCTATGCCCGATATATGTTTAACACTTACTCCTGATGGTGGTGGAAACGCAAGCGCCGAGTACTGAAATCAAAATGGTATGATAAAGTCCCTAATGTAGAACTGTCGGACAGAGCCTGACAGATATCAGTAGCACTTAACATAGTGAGAAGGGTCTGACAATGAGTCTTCTTCTTCTTTTTTGTTTTTTCTTCTTCTTCTTCATCATCACCATGTAGCATGTGCTTTATAGAACGTCACCCCCATCACAGTCTGCCTGACTTTAGCTGTTCTAGCTCTTCTGCACTTCTTGATAGTATCACTGTGTCATCTGCGTATCGTAACTCTGGAATCTCGTACCCACCAATCGTAAATGTGTCGAAACTTTCAATGTTCTCGTCTTCTCGAGCATTTCTCATTATAAATTCCGCATATATGTTGTACAGAAAAGGTGAGAGGATACATCCCTGTCTTATTCCCTTTTGTACCGCAAACCATCTTCCTCACATTGTTTTATTAAGACTTCAAGCGAAGTACAATTATTTGGATAACGCCAGCTATGGTGGAGAGTTCTTTAAAAGTACCAAACAGCTTTGCATGGAGGTTCTTCTCCTTAGAACAGTGCAACGTTGCGACCCCAAGACCTTCATTGTGGGCAATGAACAAACGAAAACATCAAACATATTCAAAGTAAGTAGCATGTCCTTTGTAAAACGTCGCCTTTTACAACCGTCAACTTATTTGGCGGTTACAAGCTTCTTGGTAAGTGTGCAGTACGGTAGGTTGCCATACTTCACGTACGTGGAGGAGCGATAAATATCCATCAAGTGTGCAGTACGGTAGGTTGTCATTACTTTACGTACGTGGAAGAGCGATAAATATCCATCAAGTGTGCAGTACGGTAGGTTGCCATTACTTTACGTACGTGGAAGAGCGATAAATATCCATCAAGCGTGCAGTACGGTAGGTTGTCATTACTTTACGTACGTGGAAGAGCGATAAATATCCATCAAGTGTGCAGTACGGTAGGTTGTCATTACTTTACGTACGTGGAAGAGCGATAAATATCCATCAAGTGTGCAGTACGGTAGGTTGCCATTACTTTACGTACGTGGAAGAGCGATACATATCCATCAAGTGTGCAGTACGGTAGGTTGTCATTACTTTACGTACGTGGAAGAGCGATAAATATCCATCAAGTGTGCAGTACGGTAGGTTGTCATTACTTTACGTACGTGGAAGAGCGATAAATATCCATCAAGTGTGCAGTACGGTAGGTTGCCATTACTTTTCGTACGTGGAAGAGCGATAAATATCCATGTCAGACAAACTGAACACGAGCGTGATTCGAACCGGGTGCGTTGGGATTGTGAAACGGACGCTTCACTCCTAGACCAGACATCCTCCTAACATATTACAACATTAAAATATACAGCATGAGGAAGAGAACAAGATGATATGTATATAACAAGACAGCAATTAAGCGAAGCTGCAGCGGTGCTGAATATCAAAAGTCTATCAAATTAATAATAAACACAATGGTGATCTAAAGGTGCTAAAATGTATCAAATGACGATGAACAATTTTTCCAAAAAGGCAGTTGAAGCTACAATTCCGTGCAATAGAATATTGACAGGCTGTGAGAACTGATAACATTCTAGGAGAGATAATCAAATATGCTGGATTCCATCTACCAAAAATGCTAATCACATTAAATCACACAATCTAGCAGACATACAAATTGCTTTCAAAAGGACACACGCTTTCATTATTGTCATCCCAAAGAAGGAAAGTCCATAAAATTGTACCAATTAAAGAAACATCAATGGAACAAGTCATACAAGTAAAGCAGCGCTCAAGATTATAGTGAACAAGTCACGCCAGTAAAGCAGCGGTGAACAAGTCACACAAGTAAAGCAGCGCTCAACATTATAGTGAACAAGTCACAGCAGTAGAAAAAATCATTGCGCAAGAAGAAGCTCATACCACTTAAGACCTATCTCTCTTCTTACCCCTCTCTTTTTACACCTCTCTTCTAACATCTCTCTTCTTACCCCTCTTTTCTTACCTCACACTGTTTCATTTGTCTCTGTCCAACAATCACACTCTTACACAACTTTCACACGTGACCTCAGTGTTTGGCCCTTCCATTCCACTTAGGTTGAGTTGACCTCTGAAAGCGCCCTAACTAGAATACAGACACGCACAGACAAGCACTTGTTAATACGTCCTGGTATCACCAAAAAGACTGGCCCGAGGTGGAAAAAGGCGTGCCTTCGCCAGTTGAATACTGAGAGGCAAACACTTTAAAAAAACAACAAAATAACAAGAAGCTGGATTTCGAGCAAGAAGAAGTTGGATTTCGCGCAAGAAAAAGTTGGATTTTGCGCAAGAAGACGTTGGATTTCGCGCAAGAAGAAGTTGGATTTCGGGCAAGTAGAAAACCTGCAGAACAAATCTTCAAATCTCAATTGCTCTGAAGTAAGTAAGTCGCATGTCTGTTTACAGAACGTAGCTTCTTACAACCGCCACCTATTTGGCTGTTATAAGTTTCTTGGCAAGTGTGTAGTACGGTAGGTTGCCATTACTTTCCGTACGTGGAGGAACATTTACCCGAGAAAAAAACCCATTGTCTGCCAAACTGGACACAAGTTGAAATCGAACCCAGGAACGCAAGTGGGAATCGAACCCAGGACGTTGGCATTGTGAAAACGGAGCGAGTTTCACCCCTACGCCACGCAGCCTTACCAATTGCTCCGAAAAATGTAATAAATACTATCCGAATATCGACGAGATTGTATTTATCAATTTTACAAAACTTTAGACAAACTTTTGCTCAGGAATATTCGAATGTTACATGGTCCTATTATTTCTTTCCCGTGTATCACTTGTGAGCCATTACAAAAGTTTTACTAAACTAAAACAGAGGAGACAAAAACTATGATAATTCCCAAAACAGACTAGGAATCTGCTCTACAGACAGAAATAGACGGGTCAATTGCTAAGCGAAGACAAGAGATATTTCTGTCTTCGTAATATAATAACGGAAAATGGGAATTCAGGAAGCGAATAGAATGTCCAAGTCTGCTGTCTTCAACATGATTCAAATATTGACATTCAAGCAAGTCAATCATAAATTGATAATGAGAATGATCAAATGTTTTGTATACTGGTCTTCATTATTTGATGTAGAAACTTGGATATTGAGTTAATGTTAGAGAATTGATGCTTTTCAAATGTGGATTTATAGAAGAATGGAAAGCAAACTCCTGGAAATATCAGGCCAAGAGCTGTTCGTATCTTGGTAATATGATAATGGAAAATGAAAGACAGAAAACGTAAATCAGGAAAATAATAGTGATACTGAAATCTGTTTTCACGGACAAGTGTCATTTATAACTGATAACTGGCTTATAAACCACATAATGTCTCGGAAACCCAGGTTTTTCGGTCACATCTAGCGCCTTGACAAACTGGAAAAAGCATTCCAGGAGGACATTGTTCCAGGAAGACGAGGGAGAGGCCGACCAAGATGTTGATGGACACAAGACACCAATGACACCCTAAACATAAACATGGAGCAGGCGAGTAGACTGACTGCTGATCAAGATTCATATAGAATGGCCGTGATTAGATCGACGTTCTGCCATAGACATGCTACAAAATGATGATTATAATGATATATATATATATATATATATATATATATATATATATATATATATTTGTTCACGTTACATATATATATATATATATATATATATATATATATATATATATATATATATATATTCGCCCTAGCTGCAAACAGTATCGGTTTTGGTGTGACTGTGAAATTTAGACACGAGACTATAATGTACTAGAACACATCACTCCTATGCGGAGGGATGTACCTACAACTTTTTGCGGTTATGGGAAAGGCAAGACACACAACGATAGATTTAATCCCCCCTCAGCTGCTTTGCTTGGTACCTTCTTACGGCAGAGACTTCGAGAGTAAACCCTGACGATAAATCTGCATCCTGTGATATCTCCAATCGTCTCGATAATGTCTCGCCACTGGCTAAAGGTAGTTCAGGACAGATAGTGAGATTGACAGATGGGGAAGTTTCTTCCTCACTTTTATCCAAATCACCGCGCAAGTCACCCTTTTCAGCGGACACAGCAAGATAAAAGAATGTCCCCGCGGCTGAACAGAGAGTGTGGTCTTCGTCACATGTGATGGACGGATATCTTTGACATTGAAGCAAGTGACCCACATATTACAAATGAGAATGGTGAGATATTATGTATACTCGATTATACTGTATGCGGTGTAAATTGGGGAAATTTAAAAGCGCGGAAATATGTATACGAATGGGACACGGTTCTTGCAAATAAAAGAAAGCTCTTATGGGAATCTTGAATAACTTTGGAGTAGAAAGAGAATTCTCCCTCGAGTCTGTTTCCTTGAAATGGTGAGGGAGCATGCATGTTTCAATGATCACACGAGTTTAGCCAGCGGAAGCGACGGCTTCCGGGATGGTCACCCGAGATGGATATGTCATGAGGGAGATAATAGACTAAACTCGGACAACTCACCTAGCGTATTATAGGTTAGGTTAGTGCCAACCACCAACATCTTTAACAACTAAGATGGTAATGAAAACATTGACAACAAAGCAAAACCAGAAGGATTTGGGAAAGGAAGAGCATTCGGAAACAAGAAGAATACCGCAGTGGGGTAAAATCCGCATGGAAGCTCCGCCGCTGACTGCCCTTCTGAACACCAAGATGACATGGAATCCTCAAGGGAAGAGGGAGATAGGTAAGATCTAAAAATACACGGAGACGATAATATGAGATGGATATAAGCTCAAGTGATGACACCAGGAGAGAGAATGTGAGCGTAAACCAGGACCGCGTATGATGGCGGGATGTTGTCAATGGCATATGTACCGAGAGGAGCACGGATTTTATTGATTAATTGATTGATTGATTAATTTATAAATATAATTGATGAACGAAATAAAGATTCCGACAATTTTATCACATGAAAGACATAGCACCTTGCTGAAAACCAAACTTGATAGGAATGTGGAAGGCTCAAGATGCTGAGCAGCGCATGAGCTGCAGTGGTCAGCGACCCATAGCTGACTGCTAGCGTCATGGCCAGCAAACAAGAGCTGACAAGACTCTTCTACACCTCCACGCGGTGATCCTGAATAACAGGCTGCAGGAGGGCAGACTGGTTAAGGAGAAGGAATCCAAGAGGGAATGCTAACCCGGTTCTCAAAAAATGCTTGCTGAAGTCGGATGTGTTGAACCGAAAGAGTCAAGCTAAGAAGAAGTGATGTCTGTGGGAAGATGTACAAGTGGATCAACCACTACCTCAAACAAAGAACGGCCAGAGTCCAAGTACAAGGGCAGATGAGCAAAAAGGTGACACTCGAACAGGGAGTACCCCAAGGGGGAGTTTTGTCACCCACACTCTTCCTGGTATATATAAACGATATTACAGAGAATATACCAAGAAGAGTCCATAGCTCAATGTTTGCAGACGATCTGGCTATGTGGACCTCTGAAAAGAATCTCACCATAGCAAGAAATCGGATGCAGACGGCCCTAACATCGCTGGAGGAGTGGGCGAACTCATAGCTGGTCAAAATTAACGAGGAGAAAACCACGTGCACAATATTCTCGCTCTCATTAAAACCCCAAAGTACCAAATTAAGTCTAAATGGCAAAATCCTGCAGCCAAACGACAACCTAACCTATCTGGGAGTCACATTTGATCGGCGCATGACATGGAAAAGTCAGATCGAGAGAAACCGAATGAAAGCCAGAGAAAAAATGGCAATCATGAGGAAACTTGCTGGCACAAGCTGGGGAGCAGACGAAGGCATACTAAAGAAACTGTACACTGGAAGAGTGAGACCAGTTCTCGAGTATGGCATTGCGGCATGGACAACAGCAGCGAAGGCGAACTTCGATAAAGTTAACAAACTTCAAAACCAAGCCATGAGAATTATAACAGGTGGCATGAAGTCAACGCCAGTTGTAGAACTTGAAAAGATCACAAAACTGCAATCCATGACCGATAGAAGAGACTGCAGAGCCCAGCTGCAGTCAGAGAAACTCCGAAGACTGACGGACCATCCAATGTACCAGAGACTAAACAATTTGGGAAATGGGAAACTAAAGCGGAGAAACTTTGCAGAAATAGCCAAAGCAAAGATGCACGAAGATCCCACAAACGCACAAACAACACCAAAACCCATCACTACTGTACGAAAACCTACCTGGAGGCAGGATATATTTCCAGAGGTGATAGAAAATATACCAGGAATTGCAAACAAAAACTGCCAGACTGAAAAAGAAAGGAGAGACACTACCCTAAGCTTCATAACGAAAAGCTACCCAAGCATGGACTGGGCCCATGCATACACCGACGGTTCTGTAACAAACACTACACAGAACGGAGGGGCAGGAGCATTCCTGAACCTACAAAATGGCAGACAAATATCACTGTCATTCGCTACTGGTAAGTACACAAGCAATTTCAGAGCGGAGGCAGAGGCACTGAGGGCGGCAGTGGAAGAAATGGTGACAAACAGTGAAAATGAGAGCCATATAGTTCTGCTTACAGATGCTCTCGAAGTAGTCACAGCGCTAAAAAGCCAGAAAAACACTGAGCTTAATGACCTAAGAGCAGCACTCTGCAAACTGTGCCAGCAGTCCGCACCAAAAAGGGTAGTGGTACAGTGGGTCCCGTCACACTGCAACATCCAAGGCAACGAGGAGGCAGACAGACTGGCAAAAGAAGGTGCAAGACTACCACAAACAGATACCAGTATGACGTACGAAGAGTCAAAACGGCTTATCAAAGCCAGATACATGACCAAATGGGAAACCGAACATACTGGTTACACCAAAAACGATGCCTATTACCAGTTGAACCGAAGAGAGCAGGTCGTTGTCTTCAGACTTCGCACTGGCCACAACAGACTGAGGTACCACCTATTCAACAAATTGAAGATAGGGTGTACCGACGAATGCCCGTGCGGTACTGGTAAAATGACCACTGAACATCTGCTGCAGAACTGCCCGACATACGAGGATCAGAGAGAGCAGATGTGGCCATTACCAGTGGAACTGCAAGACAAGCTCTATGGCAGTGGCGAGAGCCTCAGGACGACCGCCGCTTTTTTCGAAAAAATAATGGTTACTGTCTGACTGTGTACGCAGAAGAAGAAGAAGAAGAACCGAAAGGTGCAAATATCGCAGTCAAGCTGTAAACTACGACATAACGCATTCCGTTCTCTGGACTACATTCTGCTACTGAAGCCCTTTCATGGTTTGGTAGTGAGAGATTAAGAACGAACGAAGCCAAGCCAAGTCACAAGCCAAATGTGGAAGGCAAACGGGCCTGAGAGAAACAACGTTCTAAGTAAGTCACTGACAACCACGGTTAAGGACACAACTATAGAGCTGACATACAAAGTCGCTACTTTAAATGTGTGCGGCCTGGTACTGAAGGCTACACAGACAGTCACTGACGGCTACACAGACAGTCACTTAAGGCTACACAGACAGTCACTTAAGGCTACACAGACAGTCACTTAAGGCTACACAGACAGTCGCCGAATGCTACACAGACATTAAGTTAAGGCTACACAGACAGTCACTTAAGGCTACACAGACAGTCACTTAAAGCTACACAGACAGTCACTTAAGGCTACACAGACAGTAACTTAAGGCTACACAGACAGTCACCGAATGCTACACAGACATTAAGTTAAGGCTACACAGACAGTCACTTAAGGCTACACAGACAGTCACTTAAAGCTACACAGACAGTCACTTAAGGCTACATAGACATTCACTGAAGGTTACACAGACAGTCACTGAAGGCTACACAGACAGTAACTTAAGGCTACACAGACAGTCACTGAAGGCTACACAGTCTCCTTCATTGACGATCACAACATACAAATCTTAAGAATAGACCGACTGAATAAATAACCATGCAGGTCTCCGGTCCACGACCAAGAGGCAGACAACGACGTCGATGGATCGAGGGTGTCCTCTGACACTCTCAGGCAGTTACACATAACGACAACACAAGCCTCCCACTTGGTGATAACAAGAAATCGTCTCAAATCGTCTCTGCGACGCCGTATGGCAAGAGCAGTAGGACAACAGAAGAAGAAGAAGATGAAGAAGAATAAGAAGTAGTAAAAGACGAAGAAGGTTGACATCTAGATGTGGACAGGAAAGAGACTGGCAGATTGTGCCATCAAAGCAAGAGAAATATAAGCAAGAGAAATATAAAGTTGGAGTTCATTTGCAGTGAAAATGGTACATGAATTGAAGAAGACCCTTTCAAAACACGAAACTAACTAGCCAGAAGCGTTAAATTTATAGCACTTGAACGTGAAATCCAACTAGACGAACAAGAGCACTTCTGCCATAGCCCACATTATCAGAGCTGTGACCTTCTGAAAAAAAACCAGTGTGAAATAACTATATATACTCAGAGATACCACATCGTTAACATTGTGTAACGCTGTAACTATAGAATTTACGCAGCCGTATATAAAACTAATGACGCTAAGCCCATTTCATATTTCACGGAACGAAACTAGGCTAGTCCACAGAGATTTTTCAGCGAAGAAGCTTAAAATAGAGCTAAGATTATGTAACTCACACTAAGCTCTTTAAAGGGCATGTATACGCCCTTGAAAATGATTACATGAGAAATTATATGATATAATTCTGCAAGTCTAGAATGTGGCAATATATTTTCTAGGTTTCTCCTGTTGGTCTCCATATGGAGCATAGTGTCACCAGCTGGCCTCCTTACGGGAAGTCTATACATAGCTTATCATTATGTGGTCTTTTTTGGTGCCAGTGATTTGGCTTGGCTTCGTTCGTTCTCAATCTATCACTACCAGACCCTGAAAGGGTTTAAGTAGCAGAATGTAGTCCAGAGAACGGAATGCTATGTGTCGTAGTTTACAGCTTGACTGCGATATTTGCACCTTTCGGTCCAACACATCCGACTTCAGCAAGCAGTTTTTGAGTACCGGGTTAGCATTCCCTCTCCGATCCCTTCTCCTTAGCCAGTCTGCCCTGCTGCAGCCTGTTATCCAGGATCACCGCGTGGAGGTGTAGAAGGGTCTTGGCAGCTATGGTTCGCTGGCCCTGACGCTAGCAGTCAGCTATGGGTCACTGACCACTGCAGCTCATGCGCTGCTCAGCGTCTAGATCCCGTGCCAGTAATTTTACATGATGAGATTGCTAGACCCTTCACAACCCTGTTTTGATGCCCTTTACGGCATGCTTATAAGAAAGCTGGCTATGTATTCTTTGCTAGAGTAAGATGCAGACTGTCTGTTAAGTGGAATGCTGCATACTTGACAGAAATGTTCAGCATTAGATCAAAGCAGTGACATCACGTGTAAGATTGCTATCTCGTACCTCTTTAATTAGGATTGCAATCTTCATCTTGGGTTTACTAAAAGAAGATCGTGCTTAACAATTCTATTATAATTCATGAATAAGGTTGCCAAGATGAGAAGTGGAAAGGAGCCAGTGAATTTATATCTAGATTTTGCAAAGGCCTATTATATACCCCATCAAAGTTTGTTTAGGAAGTTAAAATCACATGAAATAGATGGGGATGTTGCCAAATGGATTGAAAATTCGTTAACGGAAAGTAGGCAAACAGTGGGGATAAATAAGGCACCTGTCCAATGCGTGTAGAAGCAGAATTTCGACGTGTAAAACGAAGTATTTGGTTGAGGTAGGTCATTGGTGTTACCAGGTGAAATGAAGTGTTTGAAAGGTTATTGGTATTACCAGGTAAAATGAAGGCTTTGAGGAAGGTCATTAGAGTTACCAGGTGAAATGAAGTGTTTGAAAGGTTATTGGTATTACCAGGTAAAATGAAGGGTTTGAGGAAGGTCATTGGTGTTACCAGCAAAGACAGAAAGCGAAACAGACAATAGAAGTATTGTACGCACAATGACTTGCGCATAGTAAATTTTCAGGCACAAGATACGCTGGTACGGTGATATCATGAGAATGCATTCTGATCAACATGGCTTACAACACTGAGGGACTTGGGTATAGGGAACAGGACGGAAGTGAGGCAGGTGAATAGATGACAGAATGATTGTGTAACGACACGAACTCACAATGACCAATGCAACGAACTTGGCGCCGGACAAACGACTTAAGCTCCCCACAACGCTCAACGTCTTTAGTGGAAATAAAACACAACTAACAGCAGTAGTAATCAATATAACACGAATAAACACAATTATCCGAATTTGAACAATACACTAAACTGCAAAAGCTGGCAACACAAAAATACACTATTATTTTCAATCAAATTGAATCGTTGAATACAATACTTTTTCTCACGAGAGGCCGCACAATCAGACAGGATGGTACGCAGAATACAATTGATACGGACCGTAACATGTGCATTACACGTAAGAAATGAATACTTCTTGAATCCGTAAAACGCGAGTGTGCGTTCTCGCTAAGCGATCTTCCACAGCTTACGAATCCAAATAGACGAGGGGTTGAGATTTAATCAGCACGCTTCGTGATGTCTGTGTTGATGCTGTAGTGGTTGTTTGACTACATTGTATTAAGAACCTCGGTACCAGCCACGAGAATTGTTGGCGATATACGACTCGCATCTCGCATCTCTTGTTTAGTCCACTAGTAATAGGAGCTTGCTGTTTAATAACACAAATAAAATGTGTGTTTTACCCGTTATTCCATTCGAACTTTTACTACACCAAACTAATAGATTACGTTTTTATCCCAGAAGACTAATCATAATTGTAAACCTGGACCTTAACTAACTGTAAAATTGTACCTAACCCAAAACCAAAATAAACGTTAAACTTAAAAACCGTTTACACAAAATCCATAAACATGAAAGTCAAAAACCTAAACTTCAAATGCCTAAAGTTAAAACTAACACTAAACGTAACCTTAAACATAACACTAAGCCAAACTCTAATCCAAAAATCTAACCATGTCCCTAAATTTAATCTTAAACCTAACGGTAAATCTAACCATAAACCTAACACTAAACCTAACCCTAAACATAATCATAACCTTAAACCTAACATTAAACTTAACCTAACACTACACTTAACCCTAGCCCTAATTCTAAACCAAAACCTAAACCTTCCCTAAACATAACCCTAAAACTAACCCAAACCCTAAATCCTATCCCTAAACCTTAACCTTAAACCTAAAACCTTACCCTAAGCCCTACCCCTAAACCCTAATCTTAACCCTACCCCTAAACTCTAACCCTAAATCCCAACCCTAAACTCTACCCCTAAACCCTAACTCTTAACCCTACCCTAAACCCAATTCTAAACCCAAACCCTAAACCATAACCCTAACCCTGAACCTTAACCCTAAACCCTAACCCTAACCTAACACTAAATAAACGCTAACCTTAACCCTTAAACTAACCCTAAAACTAACCCTAACCCTAAACCCTAACCCCAAAACCTAATCCTAACTCCAAAAAAAATAAGTACTTAATGGGTTTGGTAACAAGTCTATATGTATTGCGCATCATGTTATATCTTTGAGCGAATAATCATGTCGTGTTTTTGCTACAGACCGTCAATGTTAATAATCCTGTGAATTTTCTTTTAGATGTACAATTTCATGTGCCATATTTTCATTATACATTTCAAGTCGTGTGAATTATACAACAAAGTACGCACTAATGTGCAGTCGATCCCCCCGAAGTCATTCAACCAGGCAAATAAGTGCCTATCGCTAGACAGTCCTAAACTATCATTATGTCCTGCAGTTCATCTTGTTCGCCCTCAGAAGATTCCATGACGCGTTCTTAACGCTCTGCAACTGAGGCTTTCATTTGGCTATTAGTAATAAATATGTGAGTGGTTTTCTTATAGCATTCTTCTTAGACCTGGGGATGGTGTGAATTTGGGCTTGAGCAGTGTTGGCATTTATCTTACCCGGCAGTACAGGGTCTGTGATTTTAGCGGTGTTGGTTGTTATTGTTAAGGAATGCGAACAATGAGTAAGTTACTCTTTTGTGCGTCCTGACAAGGACGTTAAGCGGCGGGTTGCAGTAGCTTTTCTAACATTCCGAGCGTGCTGATGCGAAAGGCCACACAATCAGATATGATTGCACGCAGAATACCATTCATACGGACTATAACATGTGCATTACCATTACGCGTAAGAAATGAATATTTCTGGAATCCGTACAATGCGAGTGTGCATTCTCGCTAAGCGATCGTCCACAGCTTACGAATCCAAATAGACGAGGGATTGAGATTTGATCAGCACGCTTCGTGAAGTCTGTATTGATGCTGTGGAAGTTGTTTGACTACATTGTATTAAGAACGTGGTTTCAATCACGCGAGGCCCGGAGGACCGCGGTCCACATTCATCAGCACCCTTGAGATATGAGGAGGGCTACGATAACATGTCAATTAACGCCCGTTTCAATCAATCAATCAATCAAAGTCCGTCGCTCCTTTCGGTGCATAGACCATCAACACCATCTCGTCAGCGTACACGGTCCTGGGCTGCTTGTTCTGCCTCTCTCCAGGTGTAAGCATTTAATTTTAGCCCCTTCTCACATTTTCTTCTCCTCGTATTTGTTGGTCTACCTCTCTCTCTTTTACCTGAGGATTCCATGTAAAAACATGTCTGGCTTTGTTAGACTGTGCCTTCCGCAGCGTATGTCCATCCAGCCCCATTTTCTTTGCTTAATTTGTTGTTCCAATGGATGTTGTTGGCTCCGTTTCCCCAAGTCTTCATTCCTCACCATGTCCTGCCACTTTATGTCCATTATCCGTCGTAGGCATCTGTTAATGAAGGACTGGAGTCTTTGTTGTATGACCTTGGTCATTCTCCATGTCTCCGCTCCATACAGCAACACCGACTTGACACTTGCGTTGGATATTCTAATTTTGGTGTGAATCTTGATATCTCTGGATCTCCATATATTGATTAGTGTCAGGAATATTCCTTGTGCCTTTCCAATTCTAATCCTTTCATCTGTACCTCCTGATGTGTCTATCGTACTACCTAAATAGGTAAGGGTATACACTTCCTCCAACGGCTCTCCGTCCAGCATGATTGGTTCTTTGCTGTTAGTATTGAGTTTAAGGAGCTTGGTTTTCTTCATGTTGATATTCAGTCCCAGTTTGGCCGATTGTTCTTTCACCCAATCAAGTTTCTCTTGTATTTGACTACGACTGTGTGACAAAAGTACCAGATCATCAGCGTAGTCCAGGTTCTCCAATTGTGACAATAGTGTCCACCGAATACCAGTTTTTTGCCTTCGATTGATGTCCTCATTGTCCAATCTATAGCCAACAAGAACAGGAAAGGTGAGAGCAGGCATCCCTGTCTCACCCCTGTTTGCACCCCGAAGCTGTCAGTCAGTACTCCTTCATGTACTACTTTACTGTGTTTTTGTACATATTCTGGATTAGGGTTGTGTACTCCCAATAGTGTCTCAACAGTTGCCATAGCGTACTTCGATCTACACTGTCAAACGCCTATTCATAGTCTATAAAATGTGCATTTAGGGATGATTTCCATTTCATGCTTTGTACTACAATGATGCGTAGCGTAGCTATATACTCTGTGCATGATCTTCCCTGGCGAAATCCTACCTGTTCCTCTCTTAAATTTTTATGTACTTTAGTTTTTAATCAGTCAAAGATGATTCTGTTGAATATCTTGCCTGGCACGACAGCAATGTAATCCCCCTATAATTGCTGGAATCTGCCAGGTCCCCATTCTTCGGCAGTTTAATCAGATGTCCTTCTTTCCATTCTGTTGGCACTCTCTCCTTCTTTCCATTCTGTTGGCACTCTCTCCTTCTTTCCATTCTGTTGGCACTCTCTCCTTCTTTCCATTCTGTTGGCACACTCTCCTCTTTCCATTCTGTTTGCACTCTCTCCTCTTCCCATTCTGTTGGCACTCTCTCCTCTTCCCATATCTTCTTGAATAATCCTTGCAATGTATCAGTGGCCTTATCTATATCTTCCATTATAGCTTCTGCTGCTATTCCATCTGGTCCAGCCGTTTTCCCTTTTTTGAGTTTGGATATGGCCCGTTGGATTTCTATCTTACTTGATGGGTTTGCCGTCTAAGTTCAGGGTCTCCTCTGCTGTTAGGATGTTTGGTGTTTCCTGTTGTGGAGGTCTGTTAATACTTTCTTTGAAATAATCAATCCATTGTTTCTGTTGTTCCTCCGATGATGTCAATATCCTGCCTTTTCTATCTTTGGTTGGTCTGTCTGTATATATCTATTTGCCATGTTCTTTCTTAATAAGTAGAAATCTCTCATATTTCCTCTCTCTGTTGACTCTTCTGCCTCCTGTGTCAGCTTGTCAATATATTTCCTTTTATTTTTCTTTATTCATGTTTTGACTTCTTTGTCTGTAACAGTATAATTACTATGTGCTTCTGCTATAGTGGCTCGGGTTCGGCAATTGTTGAGTTTAGCTTTCTTCTTTTTCCTTTCTTCTATTTTATGCAATGTCTCTTTTGTAATCCATTGTTTGATCCATCCCTTGAATCCCAAAGTTTCTTTGCATGTCTAATTCCAAATCTCTTTAACCTGGCCCCACACACTATTAATGTCCATTTCTTCATCCTCATATAGCTCTTGTAACACTTGATATTTGTTATTGTTTTAAGCTAAATTCGGTCTTCTTCTCCTGGTGTTACAATAAGTGTACGTTATATCTTGTTCTCCTTATGCCCTGTACTGGGTACTTTTTTAGTTTGAGCTGCAAAATCCCCAGCAACATGTGGTGGTCTAACGCTACATCTGCACTTCACTTTTATATCTTTTAGTGTAGTTCTAAACGCTTGACTGACACAGATAGGATCAATCTGATTTTCTCGTTACCTGGTCAGGAGATGGCCATGTGGCCTTATGTATCTTATTATATGGAAATATGATTCCTCCAATTATTATTTTATGTAGCACACATAACTCTGCAAACATTTCTCCATTTTCGTTCATCTGTCCCATTCCTTGTCTTCCCATAATGTGTTGGTAACCTAGGTTGTCTGCTCCGACGTCAGCATTAAAGTCTCCCATTAAGATTAAGAGATCCTTTTTTTTTCTGCGTGTCAAGGACTTCTTCCAGTTTGTTGAAGTATTCTTGTTTTTTATCATCATCAGGATCGTTAGTTGTGGCAAAGCACTGAATAATGTTTATACCGATGTGTTTATTCCTCGTTATAAAGCTTGCGCTCATGATTCGGTTGGTAATTAGCCTCCCACTTTATGTGCACCGGCTGTGCTTCTCTAGAGAGCACCAGTGCTACACCATTGGTATGTTGGACAACAGTTCCCTCGTTTCCAGAAGATATTATCGTTTCCTTAGTAGTCAGTCTCATTTTTCCTGATTGTGTTCATCTTGTTTCGCACAGTCCTAGCATTGCCAATTTGTAATTTATCATCTCTTTAGCTATTTTGGCTGTTTTACCTGCCTGGTACATTATTCTAACATTCCATGTCACTATATTTGTTTACTTCTTAGTATTCAAACGGACAGTCAGCCGGGGAGCTTCCTCGTGGCCTTCACTCCACTGCGTCATTCTTCTCGTTTCCGAAAGACCATTCCTTTCCCAAGGCCGTTTGCTTTTCATTGTTATCAATGTTTTCGTAACCGACTTTAAAGAAATAGATTTGGCTGGTTGGTCCTAACCCAACCTATTATACTCTAGGTGAGTTGTCAGTGTTTAGTCTATTCCCTCCCCCATGACCTATCCAACTTGGGAGACCCTTCTGGAAACTTTCACTTCCGTTGGCTTAGCTCCTGTGATCTTCTTCTTCTTCTTCTTCATCGTACGCTGTTTACAGCGATATTTTCGTTGCACTGTTTTATTTTGTTAAGCATGTGGCTCAGTGCATACGATTTCAACAGGCGTTTCTGTAGTGTTGCCCTCCTTAGCCTTTGGCTGTCCCCAGCCTAACTGCAAGGCAGCAGTTGTATTTGGTCAGAGTTGTCTCTCTTAGGAAGTTGTCTTGCAGGACTATCAAGTCTTCCCTACTCGTGTCTATAGGGTTTGGCAATGATATGATATGATATGATGGACTATGTACTAGTTTGTACTATCCCGGAAGAGAGGCAGTCCAGTGTGACTTTGTCCCAGGATCGTCACGTCCTGCCAGAAACGTAGCATATGCATGTGAGTGAGGTATCTCTTTGCTCCCTTTATTTTCTCGGCTCATCTGCAGTGATGGTACGCCTAGCATTCCCCGCCACCCGGGAGGTTGTCACAATAGGGCAGGAGGTGCAATGTCTGCTGGACTGCATCTCTTCTGCGTCCATTAGGATGACTGATAGCAGACAGAGGCAAAGAGCGAGGCAGGAGTGCATTTTACCAGGTGCATTTCTGCGGCTCGACCGGGCCGGACTGAGACGCAAGCCCCAGCCATGTCGTGGCCTCCCATCACAGCGGTGCTGAGATTTAGGGTGGGATTCCGGCTTGGAGGCGTTCGGCCGTAGTCCCTCAGATGTTAGCTTATCAGCCAAGCACGTGGACCAAATGTCAGCGACCTGTGATTCCTCTCGAAATAGTGCATTTGACCAGGGGACAAGCCTGGTCATTGCACGGAGATGTTGTTCGCCTGGTGTGCGGACATATCTCATGGTCAAGGGTTGAGTCTCAGCAGTTCGCAGTGAGGTAGCTGATCTACTGCTTAGGGCACCCCGACCGAGAACTAAGTCTTCTACAAATGGTGTCATACCTCATCGCCGTATGGGGTGAATATCGAGCAGCTTCCCGCCCGCTTTGATCGGCGGACGGCAGAGACCTCATTCTGCGGCTCGACCGGGCGAGGCTGAGGCGGGAGCCCCAGGGCCCCACCATGTCGAAGCCTTCCTTTGCAATCGTGCTGAGGTTTTGGGCGGGATTTTGGCTTAGAGGCGTTCGGCCGTAATCCCTCACCTTGTAGCCTCGCGCCATTGGCTTATCAGCCTAGTACGTGAACAAAATGTCTGCGGCTCCTCTCGAGTTGAGCAGGATTACCGTAGCATCGCCCTGTCATTAGTAGGGTAAAACTGATCTGTCTTCCGAGGGTCTATTTCCAGCACCCGTTCAATATTAGCCAGGACGTATCAATAGAGAGCTTTTTAGTTTGTCAATGGCCAAGTTTCTGGAACCTGCGATTTCTGCAGGGTTAAGACCAGATTACCATAGCAGACGCTCTTTCATTAGGGGGTTAAGAGACTGACCTGTCTTCCGTGGGTCTAATACAAGCACATGTTCACTATTAGACCCCACGAAGGTGCTCTCGATTTGACAGTCATTCTACAGTATTGGCGTGTTAAGTCAATTTAAGCCGCAGGCTCCACTCCTGGTGGTGCCCTTCCGTCAATTCCTTTAAGTTTCAGCTTTGCAACCATACTTCTCCCGAAACCAAAACACTTTGGTTTCCCGGAAGCTGCCCGCAGAGTCATCGAAGCAACTCCTTCGGATCGCTAGTCGGCATCGTTTATGGTCAGAACTACGACGGTATCTGATCGTCTTCGCGCCTCTGACTTTCGTTCTTGATTAATGAAAACATTCTTGACAAAGGCTTTCGCAGTAGCTCGTCTTTCGGCGATCCAAGAATTTCACCTCTAACGCCGCAATACGAATGCCCCCGTTTGTCCCTGTTAATCATTACCTCCAGTTCCGAAAACCAACAAAATAGAACCGAGGTCCTATTCCATTATTCCATGCACCATTATTCAGGCAGCCGAGGCCTGCTTTGAACACTCATTTTTTCAAAGTAAATGCGCCGGCCACCCAGGACGCTCAGCGAAAAGCACCCGTGGGAGAGAGCCGGCAGACGGTAGGGCAGGAGACAACGGGCAAGGAACCAGCGCGAGCCGGACCGCCCGCCTGCGCCTGAGATCCAACTACGAGCTTTTTAACTGCAACAACTTTAATATACGCTATTGGAGCTGGAATTACCGCGGCTGCTGGCAACAGACTTGCCCTCCAATAGATCCTCGTTACAGGGTTTAAAGTGTACTCATTCCAATTACGGGGCCTCGAAAGAGTCCCATATTGTTATTTTTCGTCACTACCTCCCCGTGCCGGGAGTGGGTAAGTTGCGCGCCTGCTGCCTTCCTTGGATGTGGTAGCCGTTTCTCATGCTCCCTCTTCGGAATCGAACCCTGATTCCCCGTTACCCGTTACAAACATGGTGGCATGTCACGTACCATCGACATTTGATAGGGCAGACATTTGAAAGATGCGTCGCCGGCACATGAGGCCATGCGATCAGAACAAAGTTATCCAGAGTCACCAGTGGGGACGCCGCAAACCCGCGAGGGGAATCGACGATTGGTTTTGAACTAATAAAAGCGCTCTTTCCGCGAGGGTCGGAGCTTGGTAAGCATGTATTAGCTCTAGAATTGCCACAGTTATCCAAGTAGGATCGTGTCATCTAAGAAACCTCGACTGATTTAATGAGCCATTCGCGGTTTCACCGTGAGACAGTGTGAGCTTAGACATGCATGGCTTAATCTTTGAGACAAGCATATGACTACTGGCAGGATCAACCAGATATCTGTCGGAGACGTACGTACAGCACACACCGGTCGGCGGAAGGAAGGGTGTGTAAAAAGCAGCCTCGCTGGGACGACGGCCGCAGGGACCGACTGACGGGACGGACGGACGGTTTGTTCCACCCGTCCCTCACTCCGTCGACCTAGGACCGCCTGACAGGGGCCTCCCACACGCACCAGACGACCGACCGACCGGGCTCGCTCGAGGAGGGATGGCAGCGCTCTGTGCAGAACGGATCCCAACGACCTCGTCGATGAATTTCACTGGGATTAGAGACAATTTGGCCTGCCGGCCTGCCCTTCTCCCGAGGGTTGGTCCCCGGGAGAACACAGGGTTTTCAGGCACGATTCCTGCTTTCCATTTGCCGGTCACAAGCTCTTTGCGAGAGTCTGACCACCAGCGAGACGAACTCTCGAGCTCTGCTATAAGCCTTAGATAAATCACCACGGACTGACAACTTTTCTTGATACGGACCAGAGCAGCGCACCTCGGTGGAGGAGACGCCAAAAAAAACCGCATCCCGAAAGCTCAACGGGGAAAGGCGGGCAAGCGTTTTCCGCAAGCCCGCGCTATCGCTCCGCCTGGCGGGACTGAGATCGCTTTACGAACACTGGTTGAAATTGAATCGCGGCGGCGAGACAGCTACCCCAGATGCTCCTGTGATCATTGAGATATGCAAGCTCCCTCACCACCATTTGAAGGTAACGGGCTTGGGAGATCCCTTTTCAGATCGCATAAAATAGTGAATATAATCATTGTGGACATTAAACATGGCCTACTTTAGATACGCCGTCTCACTCACCGGAAAAAATCACTTGAAATGTCACATTCCAAGGCCAACTAAATAACGGAACTCATATTGTGCCAATGCATGCCCCACACAGAGAAATAAAACAAATTCACCGCACAAAACAGCAAATCACTGTTAAGAATGATCCTTTCACAGAATCCTGCCCTGAAACCAACTACATATCCATCTTTGTTGCCCGAACACGCTATTATACTTCCCCTGATAGTTGACATCTACAAGTGTAGTTACTTAGTCGGGGAATGTGACGTTTCAAAGGGATTTATCGGTGAGTTAAAAGGGAGGGATAAATTGGACTATAACAAGTTTTTTTCAAAATACAGCCACCGACAAGAACAAGAGGGCAAAGCTACAAATTAACTAAAGAGAGGTTCAGATTAGATATTAGGAATTTTTCTTTTTGTCAAACAGTGGTGAATGCTTGGAATGCGTTGCCACGGAGGTAGTGGAGGCAGGGACAATTAATGCTTTTAAGAATGCATTGGATGAGCATAGCTTTTAGAGCAAGGTAATGTAAATAAAACTGGCTGTATACAGACTTTGCAGAATCTTGTAAGCCAATATAAAGACGTTAAGTTAAGTTACAGTACGATGTGTATTACACAACAAAATATTACTCAATTGCTCCATTTGTTTTGCTATTTGATACAACGCCATACTAACTTCCCATAACTCTTTTCATTTTAATTCTGTCATCTAGAGGTCCTGGCTTGCTAATATGGACTTCATTTCAGCTGTGGCCTATACTTCTCATTCTGACAGTGGAATTAAGTCTTAAAACCGCTTGACATCCAGCGCACTTGTTTCCTTTTGAAGTGTATCTAAACGATGCTTTTTATCCCGGTGCTGAGCTGTTAACACCGTTCCCAATCTTCAACATGGACGGATATGGATGCAATTCATAGTCTGGTCCATCACAATTGATCTGGCTGGCTGGAGTGACCCTGCCAGGAATATACGTACCCGCTGGCATAGTTAGCTAAATAAATGCAACAAGCACGCCCCCTTTTCATCCACCACGACAAGCCAACAACCTGGGGAGGGGGAAGAGGTGTGTGTTAGATTACGTAATGAAATTCGAAATTCGGTTTCCAGCGACCGACGCAACACATGTTGCTGGAAAAAAGGAAATGTCACCTCCCCATGGCGTAACTGCACAAGGGCAAGGAAAGGTTTCCTCATCAGCATGTTATAATGTCGCCTGCTGCAGGCGATCTCTGATCCTCACACCAGCCTATCTAACAACGTTACCACTAACACACCATTTCTTACCAGTTCGGCCAACTTAAAGGCTATCTGGAACCTGTACCCGCAATCAATCAAAATCCCGTCGCTTCCTTTTTTTTGCAGAAGAAGGTCACTAAATAACAAGTTGGAAAAGAGTGGCTAAGACTTCGAAATGTTGGTATATAAAAAAGATTAGGGCTCATTTCTTGGAAATAGAAGAAAACAAATGTGGATGTATTGAGAACGTTAGATGTGAAAAGAGAATTAATGACCGAAATTAAGGTACTACAGTTAAAATAGTTTGGCCATATAACAAGATATGATGTTTGTCCATCACCAGTAATGAAGACCACTCTCTTTGTTCAGCCGTGTGGGTAGTCTTCTGTCTTGCTGTGTCCGCTGAAATGGATGACTTGCGCGGTGATTTGGATTTAAGTCAGGAAGAAACTGCGCCTTTTGTCAACCTCCCTCTCTGGTCCTGAGCTAACTTTTGCCAGTAGCAAGATATGTATCCAGACGACTGGAGATAGCACAGTATGCAGATTTTTCCTTAGGGTTTACTCCTGAAGACTTTCGCGTAACCAGGTATCCCAAAAGGTCGCGGGGAGGGGGGGGGGAACTAGGGAGAACACCTCATAAACAGTCAGGGGACTTCGAAAAATGAGTATCTAAAACGTCATCCCCGATAGCAGTGCCTGCTATAGAGCCATCTCTACTTTTATCCAGCTTTTCAGAAAACCTGGTCTCAGTTCCTGGCAATAGTGTTTTTCATAATGAGATTTCCAGCCCTATACACAACCCTCTTTATTGGCCTCTCATGCAAGGAAGTCCTATTCTGTATGCTCCTGGAGGCACATTGGCGGGCGTATACTTTGACTGTATATAAGCTTCCCGTCCATAGTACATAAACGCTGGTTCTCATGTCACAGCCCTCGACCATCTTCCAGACTATAATCTTAAAACCATCCATCGATGATCCACCTTGTCGTCATCTATCCATATGCCCTATCAATGTGCCCCGTTGTTAGCGTTCTCCAATCCGTAACTTTCCACAATATATACCGAACAAGATTTACGTATTTCGGATATCATATTTCTGATGTCTATAATCTTATTTCGGATGTCTGTAATAGTGTTTTCAATGTCTGTAATCATATTTCTGATGTTTGTAATCATGTTTCCGATATCTGTGTTCATATTTCCGATGTCTGTAATCAAATTTTCGATGTCTGTAATCATGTTTTCGATGTCTGTAATCATAATTCTGATGTCTGTAATCCCATTGCCGATGTCTGTAATCTAATTTCGGATATCTATAATCATGTTTCCGATGTCTGTAATCATATTTAGGATGTCTTTCATACTATTTTTGATGTCCGTAATCATGTTTCGGATGTCTGTATTTTTTTCGAATTTATGTATTTATTTTTCGAATTTCTGTATTCCCATTTGGGATGTCTCTAATCTTAATTCGGATATATGTAATCATATTTCAGATGTCTATAATACTATTTCAAATGTCTGTAATCATATTTCGGACGTCTGTAAAATTTTGTGTCAGATTCGTCTAATTAATAAATCTGAGGTTTGTAATAATTTTGGAATCAATGTAAATCATGTTGTCGTATGTGTGTAACCACTTTTCTGATGCATGTAAGCATTTTTTGTATTCCTGTAATAATTTTTGCATCGATGAGTTTAATCAATTTTAGACTGATTAGTTTCTTGCAATAATTTTTTTAATACGTGTAATCATTTCTTCCAGTGTCCGTAATTACTTTTTCACGTCTCTGTAATTAATTTTTTTGATGTGTGTAATACATTTTTGTTTTTTTTTGGTTATGGGTCATACATTTTTTCGGATGCATCTATTCACTTTCGGATCGCTGTATCCTTTTTTTTAAAATGCATGTAACAATTTTTTTTGCATGTGCGAAATTATTTTTCGGATACATATATTCAGATGAGTGTCAAAAATGTATAGGATTCGTGAAGCCTACAGTTTTTTTTTCTCCATTTTAAGTTAATTTTCCTTTTTTTTGTGATGGTGTCGATTGAGGTTGTGGGATGGGGGGAGGGTGCCTATAATCATATTTATCGGATAAGTGCAATCATTTCTCGAATGCCTTAAATCCATTTCTTCAACGGCCTGTAAACATTTTTATAAAGCCTGTCATTCATTTTGTCTGTAGAATGTAATCAATTTTATAGTGCCTGTAATCCGTTTTGTCAGTAGAATGTAATCGGTTTTCTAATGTCCCTTATCCATTTTGTCTGTAGAATGTAATCATTTTTATAATGCCCGTAATCCGTTTTGTCAGTAGAATGTAATGGTTTTTCTAATGTCAGTAATCCGTTTTGTCAGTAGAATGTAATAATTTTAATAAAGTCAGTAATCCGTTTTGCCAGTATAATGTAATAATTTTAATGATGTCTGTAATCCGTTTTGCCAATATAATGTAACCATTTTTATAAGGCATGCAATCTGTTTGTCAGTATAATGTAATACTTTTTACGATACCTGTAATTCGTTTTATCAATAGAAAGTAATCATGTTTCCAAGTGTAAATTTTTATTTGGACGTTTGTAATGAGCTACAAATGCTTCACAATCAAAATTGTTTAGTTTTTTTGACTGATTGATTTTACTGACTCATTGATTGATGGCTGATTGATTCATCATTCAGCTCTAGCTGAAAGCATATGACAATTACTATTAATGCCGCTTTTACAGGAAACTTAATCCAATTATTTGCAGTGATAGTTTCGCACCAATTGTTTTCATGACGAGTATGCCAGCCACATTCACACGAATCGCTATAACCGTTTACGACATGCTTGGAAGTTTACGGTTGTCCTACACTTGTCAACTCGGACATAACTCGCGGGAGTAGTCTTCCAAAATGCGCATTAGGTAAAACTCACATCTCTGTTCGTTTCCCGTGGTCATGCTTTGTTTATATAAATCCTTTCAGTTCAATTGCCATCACAACATCTAACAGCCATTTGTAATTGGCTCCCCATCGTGTTTTGCCTTTCGTCCTGCCGATGCAATCTATACCTGGCATGGTTCAAGTGTATACGGTAAGACTGGTTTTATATAACATATACGCACTCTCTTTCTCTGTTTCATCCTGAAAAAGATCTCCTGCTTTGAACTTGATTTTGTTTTCAAAGAAGCTCATTTGGCCTGAGCTGTTTTATTTCTTATTTCTAGCTTGCACCTTCCCCCTGATGTTTTTCCAGTGCCCAAATATTTAAAATTAGGGATTTGTTTTAACATGATAGTATTAACTTTGATGCTACATTCGGGAAAAGCCTGTTTCTTTGAGAAGTCAATGACTTCTGTCTTGTTGAAAACTTTATTGCAACTTCAAAGAACTAAGACATTTATTATTTCCTGTATCTCTATTTCATCTTTTACTATTCAGAAAGTATCAGCATATGGCACGTTTGTGGTAACCTACATATATCCCTTAATGGGTACGTTAGCTTCCTGCAGTCTGCAATAATAGCACGGATTTCGCTGATTGTCTCTCCATAGACAGCTTCCAGTCACAGAGATCCAAATCGCTTACATATAAAATTCTATTAAACGATTTGGATCAACATGCTGATCCGTGCGCGAGCTGTAGCGGTCAATAACCTAAAACTGACTGCTTTTGTCAGTGTTCCAGAGCTAACAAAACGCTTCTTCCCCTCCTCGTGGTGATCCTGGATAACAGGCTGCAAAGGGGCAGACTGCCTAAGGAGAAGGGATCGAAGAAAAAAGACTAACCCGATACTCAAAAAGTGTATGCTGAAGTCGGATGTGTTGAACCTAAAAGTGCAAACATAGCAATCAAGCTGTAAACTATGACACAACGCATTTGTTCTCCTGACACCATCTCGCTACTTGCAAAGTCCTTCAAGGGCTCGGTACCGAAAGTTTGAGAACGAACGACGAAGAAGTGGTATTATACGAGTTTTAAAACTTCAAGATTAATCAGACTCGCAAACATTTCCTTGGATTATATTAATTATAAAGATACAGTGACACACTTTCAACAGTTTCTCATGATGGCGTTTATTTCCCATGCAAGGGTGAACTGGAATGACTTACTGGGCTGAGGCATAAAGTTAGCTTGTCCTAGCAGTTGTCACAAAGTGTGCAACGACGTTTTTTCAAGAATCAGGATAGCGGATAACATAACGTTACCGAAGATGGACGGCTTGCCGCCTCGTTATCGTAACTACAAGGGGTGTTCAAATGAAACCGGACCAAACTGTAATAAGTGAACATACGTATGATACGCATGATGACGTCACTTCTGATGTAAAAAGCACATAATAACCGTCAAGCTTGCAAAATTTCATTATCCTCCGACTCATAGTTTCCTCAGCAGACCGTTGAAAACATGGCGGGTGTGATACGGAATCCGTCCAGAGTTAATCAGCAAGCGGTGATTCGGCTTATAACAGCTGAAGGATGTCTTCGACAGACTTTTGTCACCATACACTACCTGCATTCTGCGATGAATGTCAACTGGTTGACACACTTTTGTCACCATACACTGCCTGCATTCTGCGATGAATGTCAACTGGTTGACATCCTTCAACTGATAAAAACCGAATCACTGCTCGCTGATGAACTCTGGACGGATTCCGTATCACACCCGCCATGTTATCAACGGTCTACTGAGGAAACTATGAGTCGGAGAATAATGACATTTTGCAAACTTGACGGTTGGTATGTGCTGTTTACAACTGAAGTGACGTTAACAAGCGTATCGTACGTATGTTCACTTGTTGCAGTTTGGTCCGGTTTAATTTGAACACACCTTGTACTTGTTCACAGGATCATTCAAAAACATTAAACATCTTGCAAAAAATATGAGTTGGCTTGGCTTCGTTCGTTCTCAATCTTCCGCTACCAAACCCTGAAAAGATTTCAACTAGCAGAATGTAATCAAGAGAACCGAATGCGTTGTGTCGTAGTTTACAGCTTGACTGCGATATTTGCACCTTTCGGTTCAACACATTCGATTGCAGAAAGCCTGTTTTGAGTACCGGACTAGCATTTCCTTTTCAATCGCTTCTCCTTAGCCAGCCTGCTCTCTTGCAGCCTGTTATCCAGGATCACCGCGTGGAGGTGTAGAAGGGTCTTGGCAGCTCTGTTTCGCTGGTCCTGACGCTAACAGTGAACTATGGGTCAATGACCGCTGCAGCTCATGCACTGCCTTGCAAAAATATAATACCACATGATTACTAACAACGGCCTTAGGAACATAAACTGAACCTGGTAAAACTAAGGGACATAATCCAAGGAGTGATCGATAACTTTGTTACGGTTCCTGAATTGCTCCTGCTGTTGTTATTGAATGCCCACAATGAATATGTTTACTTCTTTGTGAGGCTGAGAAAGGTGTTAAGTAACGGGTTGCAGTTACTTTCCTCACATCCTGAGCGTGCTAGCAAAGGCTGACACGGGTCCACTAGACTGTTGTTGTGTGCTTGCTGGTAAACCAACGGACATTCCGCGCTCATTGACCTAGAATCATTCACCTCTCATGGATCAAGATGCTGAGCAGCGCATGAGCTGCAGTGGTCAGCGACCCATAGCTGCCAGCTTCAGGACCAGCGAACCTGAGCTGCCAAGACCCTTCTACACCTCGAGGCGGTGATCCTGGATAACAGGCGGCAGCAGAGCAGACTGGTTAAGGAAAAGGGATCGAAGAGGGAATGCTAACCCGGTACTCAAAAAATGCTTGCTGAAGTCGGATGTGTTGGACCGAAAGGTGCAAATATCGCAGTCAAGCTGTAAACTACGACACAACGCATTCCGTTCTCTGGACTACATTCTGCTACTTAAGCCCTTTAATGGTATGGTAGCGGGAGATTGAGAACGAACAAAGCCGAGCCAAGCCATTCACCTCTCAAACAATATTCTCGTTCTATTAGCATCAACGAGTTTTGTTAAATTGTTTCGTTTTCAGCTAGTTGTTTACGGGGAACGACACAAATTATGTATATCATTCATTCACGCACTTCCGCGCTCCAATTTGAAACAAAGACCACTGGTTACTTTAAAGAAAACCCACAATACACATCACAGAATGAGAGAACAAAATAAAAGAAATAGCCGTTCAATTTACTAAATAAATATATAAATATTTACACAGCTTGCACAAACTACAGAACGAATTTGAACAATGTCGATACTACAAGTTGCGTGTGAGTCCCACGAGAACAAGGCCACACAAGATCAGAGGTTAAAGACAAAATAAGCAGTAGCTAACAAACAGAAAGAGCAAACGGATATGAGGAATTGTAGACACGGAGGGATATACACACAATGGTAGAACGGGAATAGCAAGACATAAATACATAGAAAAAGCGGATATAGCAAGAAAAAACACACAGGCACAACGGCTTTTGAGACATACTTCAAAGAGCTACATCAGAGGGAATAAACATAAACATAAACACAGGTACAGAACAGCGTCATACAATACACAAGGAAACTTACAAGAAAAGAGAACTGTAACTTATACATTTTCATAGCAATGTTAAACACAACAAATACAGTAAACAACTCGCAGAAGAAAAAAAACTACCGGAACCAGACGGGCACACATCAGAACTAAACCAATAATTCTTACCTTTCTCGGGAAGTCTTCTATTTAAAGTATATCTATGAACCTTTAACAAAAACAAATTTCCTTATAGCTACAAGTTACCATTCATCACCTGGATATCAACACCCAAACACAGGCAAAACACAACTTTAAAATGACACCCATTTCATATCTAAATGTAAATTACAAAATTTTAAATAAAACTGTAACACAAATTCAAACCATGTATGTCAACACACACCTACGAGGATAGACAGAATGAAATCCCTAACGGGCTGTTGGTAAAAAAAAAAATGAAACTAAAGCCACATTCCTAATATGTCACGTTGATGTACTGACGAGATTTTCACGTTTTGTCTACGTCTGTGAAGCTGTAATCTCTGATATAACGTTTTGTGTACGTCTGTGAAGCTGGAATCTCTGATATAACGTTCTGTGTACGTCCGTGAAGTTGGAATCTGTGATATAAGGTTTTCTCTACGTCTGTGCAGGTGGAATCTCTGATACAACGTTTTGTCTATGTTTGTGAAGCTGGAATCTCTGATACAACGTTCTGTGTAGGTCCGTGAAGCTGGAATCTCTGATATAACGTTTTGTCTACGTCTGTGCAGGTGGAATCTCTGATACAACGTTTTGTCTATGTTTGTGACGCTGGAATCTCTGATATAACTAACTTCAATTAAAAAACAAAAACAACAACAACAAAAAACACTCTGGCTAATGAAGATTTACACAATTTGATAAAGGTGGCTGTTACTCATTACGTCAAAAATTATTTGTTTAAAACATGTATTGATTTCAAATCGTTCATTATCTTAAAATAAGTGAACTTGATTAAAGCCGCTAAATAATAATATTAGTTGTAAATTGTAGTCTCTGCATTTTAGACTTGTGTGTGGCCCTTGGCCTCATACATTTCTTTTCAAGTGGCTCCCGGAATAAAACAAGTAAACTTAACTTAACCTAACGTCTTTATTCTGGTTTAGAAGACTACAGAAGTTGAACAGCACCGCTATACACGAACTCGATCCCTTTGCACTTTACAGACTAGCACTAACCACTCAGGTTCATGTCCTCCACATTTTACAACCCTTGCTTTAGACAGTTTCCGGAAATTTCCTTCAGACAAAACCTGGTTCTTTCTCTATATAAGGAAACAAGTGACATCACTCAAATATAACACGTGCCACGAATTACGGAACCCTGCTGCGACCTAGATCTAGACTAGGAGGCTTAAACTAAAACCGCATCGAGGGTCAGGCGATGTCAAATTAATGAACTAAGAGCCACGTGAAGTAGGTACACGGAATAAGGGTCACTAGATGCAAAATTAATGGAAAACGGCTACATTCAGTAGATTAATGGAATAAGGGCCTTATACTATCAAATTAATGGACAAGTCCACGTTATGTCAGATTAATTAACTAAGGACTAGGTAAAGTCATATTAATTGACTAAGGGTCAGATGAAGTCATATATTATTGACTAATAGCCACGTGACGTCAGATTAATGGACTAAAGACCATATTAGATCAGAATGATAAACTAAGAGCCACATGATGTCAAATTAATGCACTAAGGACCAAATTATGTCAGATTAATGAACTATTGATCACGTGGTGTTAAATCAATGGACTAAGGACCACATTGTGTCAAAATAATGGACTAATGACCACGGGATGTAAGATTCATGAACTAATGGTCACTTGATGTCAAATTAATGGACTAAGGGACACGTGATGCCATGTTAATGAACTAATGGTCACGTGATGTCAAATTAATAGATTACTGGCCACATTATGTCAAATAAATTAATTAAGGGTCACATTATGTCAAGTTAATGAAGAAATGACCGTTTGAAGTCTAGCTGTTGGGTCAAATGCCGTTTGAAACCTGCGCCGCTCTGAAGCCTACGGCCTTTAGAAGTTTGTTTCCCCAATGACGTATGCGCCCCATGGAAGTCTGCGTCCTAGGCGACTGTCTAATTAGCCTAATTTTTTTTTTTTTTTTTTTTTTTTGCGTTCGCCTTATTTATCTATTCCCCAAGGCGTGTGTGCGTTACACTGTGGTTTTTATTTTGCGCCTGTCGGCCCAGTGCATCCGACTTCAGCATGCATTTTATGTAAGGGTCTGCTTCCTCCTGCATTTTCTAAGGGTTTGCTTCCCCGGGGTAACGGCCGGTGCTGTGATGGGGATCGAACCCAGCACCTTCTGGTTGTGAGCCGTGCCACTTAACCACTAGGCCACGCCGTCCCTAATTAGCCTAATGATAACACTGACCCTGGACACGGCTCTCAGAGACTATCACACGTGATGACCTCATTAAGGTGAGCAGCATATTCCCGATCACCTCATCGGGTCTGCAGTGATACTTGGTATCGCGCTTAATCTGGACAATGATCATCATTTGTGCTTTATGGATTTTCCCCAAGCTGTCCTAGGTCAGGCAACAGTAATTGTCCAAGCATGGAAAGAAGGCGATTAAAGTGGGCTGTGCCTAAACACTAGCAACATCAACATGTATACTTATTGCTACTGCATGTTGTCGGATACAGTTCTCATATAAGGGGTGCAGAAGTAGTGATTGAGATGCGCTTCACAAAAATCATCAATAAATTAATGACTGTGTTTGGATAGTTACTTTTGACACGATATACAAGTATATTTATTTTATATTGTATATTGATTTCATATTGTATATTGATTTTAAATTGTATATTGATTTATATTGTATATTGATTTTATATTGTATATTCATTTAATATTGTATATTGATTTTATATTGTATATTGATTTTATATTGTATATTGATTTTAAAGAAAACACGCTCAATGGCCGTGTTCTCTTACATTATCACTAATGTTTCTCATTCCTACACAGATAATTTAATATTTTTTCAAAGCTTGTCTTATGTTTCTTCTTCGCTCGTATCACCTTGGAGTGCACAGACAATCAACTCTCTCCAAACAGACCTGTCCTGTGCTACTTAAACCAGATCTTCCCATCTTCTTTCCGTTTTCCCGTATCAACTTCTAGGCTTCTTCTCTATGCGATATTTTGCCTTCCATTGTATGAGCTCATGAGGTTACATGACAACCTGCCAGCTTATAATGGATAGGAACTGTTTGCAGAGTGTAGCCTATCTAGTCCACCATCTTCTTGAGGTTTCCTGTCGCGCCAGTCGTTGCCCTGTTATCTCCCATTAGCTTTTGTTTGCAACCCTGTAGTAAAACCAATTCAGATGCAGAATCGTTATCAGGGATTTATTTTTATGTTCTTTAATCTTTCATGTTTTAGTTTAGTCAACCATAATGCTCAAACTTCATACAGAAGTACCGACATTCGTAGTTTAGTCAACCATAATGTTCCGAATCCATACAGAAGTACCGACATACGAAGTTTAGTCAACCATAATGCTCAAACTCCATACAGAAGTACCGATATTCGTAGTTTAGTCAACCATAATGCTCCGAATCCATACAGAAGTACCGACATTCGTAGTTTAGTCAACCATAATGCTCCGAATCCATACAGAAGTACCGACATTCGTAGTTTAGTCAACCATAATGCTCCAAATTCATACAGAAGTACCGACATTCATAGTTTAGTCAACCATAAAGCTCCGACTCCATACAGAAGTACCGACATTCGTAGTTTGGTCAACCATAATGCTCAAACTCCATACAGAAGTACCGACAACCCGCTGCAGTTGAAGATCTTAATCCTGGTATTCATTTTGATAATTTTGAAGTTCCATATAGTTTTAATTTTTTTCTTCTCCGTTCGTTCTCAATCTTTCGTGACCATACCATGAAAAGGTCTTTGCAAGTAACAGAATGTTTTCCGGAGAACGGAATGCGTTGTGTCGTAGTTTACAGCTTGCCTTCGATATTTCCACCTTTCTGGTCGACATATCCGACTTCAGCAGGCATTTTGTAGTACCGTGTTAGCCTTCCCGGTTCGATCACTTCTCTTTAGACAATTTTCTCTGTTGCAGTCTGTTATCCATGATCATCGAGTTGAGGTGTAAAAGGGTCCTGGCAGCTCTGGTTCGCTGACCCCTGGCGATAGCAGTCAGCTAAAGGTCGCTAAAGTTTTTTAAAATGACAAAGAACACTCTAGCTTCTTTTAAACTGCCTATTTACATCCTCATCTGTAACACGCGTCTCTTGTATGATGCTCCTTATGCATGTAAAACTGTCGATCCTTTTCAGTGGTGTTCGTCTCCGTTTCATAGGAGCCGTATTGTTTTGGCTGCCTTTATAATACAGTTGTTATCTTTTCAGTAAATATTCCAAGATCATCTTGCTGGGAGATTATGTCTAGTGGGGCTGTCTCTTCTGTATTTGGAGTTGGCTTGAAGGTTGTTGTTGTTGTTGTTGTTGTTGCTGTTGTTGTTGTTGTTGCTGCTGCTGTTGTTGTTGTGTAATGCCAATGATTAGTATGCATACCTTTACGTACGACCCTGAAAAGGACGTTAAGTGGCTGATTGCAGTATCTTTCAATACACCCAGTGCGTGCTGATGAAGTTGGACTGCTATGCTTGACTTCATCTGTGTGACGCTCACTACTACGGAAATGACGTCGATCCCAACCTCCTTTGCCAGGCTGCCACGAAACGGCTTGTGTTTCCAGGGAGAACTCCATGAACTGAGGTGAGGTCTTGATCAGTATGTTTCACTTGTCTCTCACTAACATAGTCTGATCAGTATGTTTCACCTGACCCTGACTAACATAGTCTGATCAGTATGTTTCACCTGACCCTGACTAACATAGTCTGATCAGTATGTTTCACCTGACTCTGACAAACATAGTCTGATCAGTATGTTTCACCTGACCCTGACTAACATAGTCTGATCAGTATGTTTCACCTGACTCTGACAAACATAGCCTGATCAGTATGTTTCACCTGTCTCTGACTAGCATAGTCTAATCAGCGTGTTTTACCTGACTCTGACTAACATAGTATGTTTGTATGTTTCACCTGACTCTGACTAGCACAGTCTGATCAGTATGTTTCACCTGTCTCTGACTAACATAGTCTAATCAGCGTGTTTTACCTGACTCTGACTAACATAGTATGTTTGTATGTTTCACCTGACTCTGACTAGCATAGCCTGATCAGTATGTTTCACCTGACTCTGACTAACATAATATGTTTATATGTTTCACCCGACTCTGACTATAGTCTAATCAGTATGTTTTACCTGACTCTGACTAACATAGTATGTTTGTATGTTTCACCTGAACCTGACTAACATAGCCTGATCAGTATATTTCACCTGACCCTGACTAACATAGCCTAACTAGTATGTTTCACCTGACCAGACATTAGTCTCCCCTTCCAGGTTGGTAGGAAGGATCTCTATGTAGAATGCATTCACATCTAGGCTTAACTTAAATGTCACTTTTACTCATACTGTCACATCACATGATTAGGGCCGTGGGTTCAGGCCCAGTGAGACACACGTAACCCTCAGGTCACGAGTCTTAGACTCCTGCTCCAGACAGCCTCTAAAAAGCTGAGGAACCTCATTAATGCAGAACCAATGTATTGATTATTCTAGACAAGCAAAATCAAAACAAAAAAAAGTGTCACCGACAAGTCGCTAGGATACCGAAGCTGTAACAAAAAATTGGAAAAAGGCTAAAGAAAATGAGCAAGATGGTATTACAATATAGGCACTATTTTGGAACCAACACGAAAGACATTAGGAGAAACCGAAAGACGCCTGGAGAATAGAAATCCAATTTAAAGGACGCAGGATAGTCGAGGGGATAAATGACCGCCAAGCTTCAGTCGACCCAGCTGTAAATTAGTACATGGCATACGAGAAGTAAAAGGCGGCGAGGAAAGGAACTGGACACCCTACCTCTTACAAGTTGTGGCTTAGTATACTGAAGTCTCTAACAACTTCATTCTCGACAGTAGTGTAACTACTATGGGACAAACCTTAACTTAGTATACTGGAGTCTCTAACAACTTCATTCTCGACAGTAGTGTAACTACTATGGGACAAACCTTAACTTAGTATACTGGAGTCTCTAACAACTTCATTCTCGACAGTAGTGTAACTACTATGGGACAAACCTTAACTTAGTATACTGGAGTCTCTAACAACTTTATTCTCGACAGTAGTGTAACTACTATGGGACAAACCTTAACTTAGTATACTGAAGTCTCTAACAACTTTATTCTTCTATTCCCCGACAGTAGTGTAACTGCTATGGGACAAACCTTAACTTAGTATACTGAAGTCTCTAACAACTGTATTCCCCGACAGTAGTGTAACTGCTATGGGACAAACCTTGACTTAGTATACTGAAGTTTTTAACATCTGTATTCCACCATTCCCGACAGTAGTGTAACTACCATGGGACAAACCTTGACTTAGTATACTGAAGTCTCTAACAACTTCATTCCCCGACAGTAGTGTAACTACTATGGGACAAACCTTGACTTAGTATACTGAAGTCTCTAACAACTTCATTCACCGACAGTAGTGTAACATTTGTGTAACTGCTATAGGACAAACCTTTACTGAACCCGTCATACATTCACAACAGTACAACTGGTATGGGCCACACCTTTACTGAACCCTTCACACATTCACAGCAGTACAACTGTTATGGGACACACCTTTACTGAACCCATCATACATTCACAACAGTACAACTACTATGGGACAAACCCTTACTGAACCCTTCATACATTCACAACAGTACAACTGTTATGGGCCACACCTTTACTGAACCCTTCACACATTCACAGCAGTACAACTGTTATGGGACACACCTTTACTGAACCCATAATACATTCACAACAGTACAACTACTATGGGACAAACCTTTACTGAACCCTTCATACATTCACAGCATTACAACTGGTATGGGACAAACCTCGATTTACTCGAAAAATAAATGAGGGCTTGTCATTTATTGTTTACAGACCTATACTCCACAGGAAGCGGCGGAAGTTTCTTGACGGAAAGGCTGGTACATTATAAGTTCAATAGTGACAAGGACTGCAAGACAAGTATTTTTGAACTTACGAAACAAAACACACATCAAACTGTTGAAAATTAAGTTTAACAATGGGCATTCAGTTGACGAAAGCGCCTCGCTGCAAGGAAGAGACGAGTTAACTGATACGTGAGCTGTATTGTTCCACCGTAAATTTACAACCTAGAACAGAAGCAACAAGCCAAAACATAACAGAAGGTAGTTTCAGTGGAAGGATATGCCAAGTTTAAAATAAATAATAACTTAAAGAAGGTTATTTCCGTTGCTGAAGTACGATGGTGGCGGAGGGAGGGTGGAGTGAGAACGGTAGTTGGAGTGTTTCTAAGGTTGAAGGAACAAATGCTACTTGAACTTGCAGTCGTCGAGAAGTGTAAACGCTAGAATTATATTATACTAACGGACTTGTTTAAACTGCTTTGTCTATTAAATGCAAGGTGCACGTGGCCACGATGCGATGTAGGCTCGAGTGGAAACATCTCAACTTCGGTCGTTTGGCCATGTCTGCAGAATGGAAGAAGATCGGCCAACATGGGAAGCAAATGGTCAACGATCGAGACCCTGGGGATGAACCAAAGTCCATTTGAATCACAAGATAAGACCTTTTATAAGAAACATCGGAATAAACCAGATTAAGAACCAGATCAAGAGGATAACATAATAGAAAGATCTAGAGAGCTATCTGGAAACCCCCTATACAGGGTAGAAGAGGAGCGACTAGGGAAGGTAATTGTGGATATGTGTTTGTGTATATATATACACACACACACACACACACACACACACACACACACGCACGAACGCACGCACACACAGACAGAGAGACGAACTCTTCCACTTAACAGAACAACGTCTTTAAACTGGTTTAGAAGGCACTCATCTAAAAAAAAAAAGAATTATGATCATGCAATCTAGTCTTGAATGCATTGACACTGTCTGCACTATTTCCTGTGACAATGCATTCCAAACATTCAACACTCTCTGACAAAAAAAGTAGAGCAAACAAACAAACAACAACAAAATCTATATACGGAAGTGTTATGTTACTGTTTGTGTGTCTGCGTATGTTTGTATTTGCGTCAGGACCAGCGAAAGAGACCTGTCCAATATCCCATACTGTCATTCCGGTTTGTTCTTAGATAAAGGCTGCACCGGCACTGTCTGGCTGACATAACAGGAATAGATAAAAGAAGGGAAAGAAGTTCTAAAAACTGTGTCGTGTTGAAATAAAAATGTGCACAACCAAAAGACGCAGATATCGCATCCTCGCTGCCCTAACACATCACCTGCATGAAGGTAAGATTGACGTGACATGTATCCAGGAAACGCACCTGAACAATAATCACAAATTCTCAATCAGAGGATACCAGACCTTCCGTCTCGATAGAGAAGGCCACAAAGGAGGGGTCCTGATACTGACCAGAAACTGCATACCGAGTAGCGTGGTATCTGTCAATCACACCGGACAAGCAGAAATTGTAGGAGCTGACATAATGGCTCAAGAGACGAAGCTCCGCATTTTCAATCTGTACGGACCACCAAATAGAGACCTATCGCTCTCGAGTATGGAGGTCAGAGACTCCAACTGCATAGTAGTTGGAGACTTCAACAGTCACTCGGAGAGATGGGGATACTCTGACACAGACAGCAGAGGTGACGAAGTGGAAGATTGGGAGATAGATGCAAATCTCTCCCTAATCAATAGGCCGGAGGATAGCCCTAGCTTCTATTCAAGAACATGGCATACCACCTCGACTCCAGATTTGGCTTTCTCCACACAGGACATACACCATAAAATAGACCGCCAGGTGCTAAACCACCTGGCAGGTAGCGACCACAGGCCGATCAGGCTAACCATTGACATGGAAGTAGGCCCACAGGAAACATAACCGCTGCCACGTTTTAATTACAAACGAGCCGACTGGGACAGATTTGCAATCCTGACAGATGGGCTGTGTGAAACCATCAACACACGAAACAACAAAATGAAGCCCATGGTGGAAAGCCTAAGCAAGGCAATAATGCAAGCCGCCACTGAAACCATCCCAAGAGGAGCTAGGAAAAACTATAAGCCCTACTGGAATGATGAGTTGCAGAAAGCGGAAGATGCAGTAACAAATGCTAGGAACATGGCAGACCGAGAACAATTCATGGAGGCAAACATCGCCCTCAAAGCCGCCACAACGAAATACAAACACACTCTCAAGCAAACAGCAAGAGAAGGCTGGAAAAATAAAATGGAAAACCTAAACCTGGACAAAGACGGGAACAAGCTATGGAAGCTAGTCAGAGCCATGAATGACGAAACCCCGTCAAACAAACATATTACCATCAAGCAGGGCGAAAACTTGCTCACAGGTAAGAAAGCCGCAAACGCTTTTGTCGATCACTATGCCAGAGCAAACCACATCGAGGTCCCTGCAGATAAGCATACATACATTAGTGAAGAGTTAAGGGGGCACGACAACATGAATACGGCACCTGAAGAGCACATGGTGGCCAAATTAACAATGCGCGAAATGGAAGAGGCTATGAGAACATTAAAGAAAAGGAAATCTCCCGGAAAAGACGGGATAACAAACGAAATGCTGATGGGGCTGGGCCAAACAGCGAAGAGGAAACTGCTGTCGGTCCTGAACCAAAGCTGGAAAAGGGGAATTGTACCCCAGGCATGGAAAGACGCAATACTGGTAGCAGTACCAAAAACAGGAAAGGACAAAACAGATCCAAATGGATACAGGCCCATATGCCTACTGAGCAGTGTCGGCAAGCTGATGGAACGGATGATAAACACCAGACTGATGTGGCATCTGGAAGAAAAACGAATACTAATTCCACAGCAAGCCGGCTTTAGACAGCACAGATCCACTGAGGACCAGGTCATCCTCATAGCCCAGACGATAGAAGATGCCTACCAGGCACAGAAACACACAGTAGCTGTTTGGGTGGATCTGGAAAAGGCATTTGACAAAGTCTGGAAAGACGGACTTAGAGTAAAGCTAAGAAGAAGTGATGTTTGTGGGAAAATGTTCAAGTGGATCAACCACTACCTCAAACAAAGAACGGCCAGAGTCCAAGTACAAGGACAGATGAGCAAAAAGGTGACACTCGAGCAGGGAGTACCCCAAGGGGGAGTACTGTCACCCACACTCTTCCTGGTATATATAAACGACATTACAGAGAATATACCAAGGAGAGTCCATAGCTCAATGTTTGCAGACGATCTGGCTATGTGGACCTCTGAAAAGAATCTCACCATAGCAAGAAATCGGATGCAGACGGCCCTAACATCGCTGGAAGAGTGGGCGAACTCATGGCTGGTCAAAATAAACGAGGAGAAAACCACATGCACAATATTCTCGCTCTCATTAAAACCCCAAAATACCAAATTAAGTCTAAATGGCAAATTCCTGCAGCCAAACGACAACCCAACCTATCTGGGAGTCACATTTGATCGGCGCATGACATGGAAAAGTCAGATCGAGAGAAACCGAATGAGAGCCAGAGAAAGAATGGCAATCATGAGGAAACTTGCTGGCACAAGCTGGGGAGCAGACGAAGGCATACTAAAGAAACTGTACACTGGATGAGTGAGACCAGTGCTCGAGTATGGCATTGCGGCATGGACAACAGCAGCAAAGGCGAACATCGATAAAGTTAGCAAACTTCAAAACCAAGCCATGAGAATTATAACAGGAGCCATGAAGTCAACGCCAATTGTAGAACTTGAAAAGATTACAAAACTGCAATCCATGACCGATAGAAGAGACTGCAGAGCCCAGCTGCAGTCAGAGAAACTCCGAAGACTGACTGACCATCCAATGCACCAGAGACTAAACAATTTGGGAAATGGGAAACTAAAGCGAAGAAACTTTGCAGAAATAGCCAAAGCAAAGATGCACGAAGATCCCATAAACGCACTAACCACACCAAAACCCATCACTACTGTACGAAAACCTACCTGGAGGCAGGATATATTTCCAGAGGTGGTAGAAAATATACCAGGCATTGGAAACAAAAACTGCCAGACTGAAAAAGAAAGGAGAGATACTACCCTAAGCTTCATATCGAAAAGCTACCCAAGCATGGACTGGATCCATGCATACACCGACGGTTCTGTAACAAACACTACACAGAACGGAGGAGCAGGGGTATTCCGGAACCTACTAAAATGGCAGAAAAATAACACTGTCATTCGCTTCTGGTAAGTACACAAGCAATTTCAGAGCGGTGGCAGAGGCACTGAGGGCGGCAGTGGAAGAAATAGTGACACACAACGAAAATGAAAGCCATATAGTCCTGCTTACAGATGCTCTCGCCGTAGTCACAGCGCTAAAAAGCCTGAAAAACACTGAGCTTAATGACTTAAGAGCAGCACTCTGCAAACTGTGCCAGCAGTCCGCACCAAAAAGGGTAGTGATACAGTGGGTCCCATCATACTGCAACATCCAAGGCAACGAGGAGGCAGACAGACTGGCAAAAGAAGGTGCAAGACTACCACAAACAGATACTAGTATGACGTACGAAGAGTCAAAACGGCTTATCAAAGCCAGATACATGACCAAATGGGAAACCGAACATACTGGTTACACCAAAAACGATGCCTATTACCAGTTGAACCGAAGAGAGCAGGTCGTTGTCTTCAGACTTCGCACTGGCCACAACAGACTGAGGTACCACCTATTCAAAAAATTGAAGATAGGGTGTACCGACGAATGCCCGTGCGGTACTGGTAAAATGACCGCTGAACATCTGCTGCAGAACTGCCCGACATACGAGGATCAGAGAGAGCAGATGTGGCCATCACCAGTGGAACTGCAAGACAAGCTCTATGGCAGTGGCGACAGCCTCAGGATGATCGCCGCTTTTTTCGAAAAAATAATGGTTACTGTCTGACTGCGTACGAAGAAGAAGAAGAAGAAGAAGAAGCTTCCTCGCTGTTGCCGTTGTTGATTAATACCCACGATGCGTAACGTAACCTTTTTGTGCGTTCTGAAAAAAGGCTTTAGGTGGCGGACTGCAGTAGCTTTACTCACATCCTGAGCGTGCTGATGACGGGGGACTGATGTCACCACTGCTGTTGTGCTATGCTTGACGTAATTTGCGTGTCGCTACCTACTACGGTAAACAAGTCGATCCCCACCTCGGTATCCAGACTATCATGTCACAGTTAGTTTCTCCGTGAGACCTGCATGGAAGTGAGATGAGCTAAAATAATAAATGTAAAATAGCATCATTTTCAGAACGAATAACGAATAGAATGAAGAAGAATGAAGAAAGGTGGACTCCCATTTGGATCATAAGCCCCACTTCTGGGTAGGAAAGAATAGCTAAAAAGTAAAGTGGAAAGTGGAATTTCAGCAGAATTAATTAGCTGGTTGGAAATTGAGTTTTATGAAGACTCCATTGTGCTACGCAGCATCCCGTGAGAGGTGAGGTGGCCAGGGCCCTTCCTTGCTGTTTTTTCTTTGTCTAACGCATGCATCAGGTACCAATTTACAGCTGGGTTAACTGGTGAAGCGGTTCCCGATTAAGATCACGCCCCGGATTTTTGTATTCTCCAGACACGATTCGAACCGTGGCACGCTGTTACCACAGAAAATAGCGAATTGGTCGCTATGAACTGAGCTATCGCGCCTCTCAGCATGAAGAAAGGTAGACCACCATTTAGATCCTGAGTCCCATTACTGGGTAAGAATGAATAGCTAAGTATACATTTTATAAAACAGCTAAATAGGGATGTGAATAGGTCTAGCAAGCGCATTAAACAAATTGCTAACAACGCAAAGAGTGATTTCGAATAGGCTTCCTTAAAAGAGCCATTAACAGTAGATGCTTTATTCTCCGTTAGGGTTGTAATGAAGAATTTGAAAGAAACAGTTACTCACTCAGATAGGGAGGAACCAGATCACAGAGTTGCGCCGGGTCATGACGACCAAATAGTTTTAGAATCCGTGTGTCATGACGTAATCTGCCTTCTGTCTTGGAGGCTACCCTGATGAGGTCGGCTACTCGGTGGTAATAGACTTGGTTCATGAGTTCTGTCAAGTCTATTGGATGACAGAAGGTACAGGTTGCTGAATGTGGTGATTTCTGGGTAGTGATGTGTGTTGTGTTGATGTCTGTGTAGCGATGTATGTGTGATATGATGTTTTGTGCTGTGGTGACGTCTGGTTAGTGATGTGTGTTGTGGTGATGTCTGGGTAGTGATGTGTTTTGTGGTGATGTCTGGATAATGATGTGTGTTGTGGTGATGTCTGTGTATTGGTGTGTGTTGTCGTGATATCCGGGTAGTGATGTGTGGTGTGGTGATGTCTGTGTGGGAATGTCTCGGTAGTGATATGTATTGTAGTGATGTCTGTGTATTGATGTGTGTTGTGGTGATGTCTAGGTAGTGATGTGTGTTGTGGTTATGTCTGCGTAGTGATGTATTTTGTAGTGATGTCTGGGTAGTGATGTGTGTTGTGGTGATGTCCGGGTAATGATGTGTGTTGTGGTGATGTCTGGGTAGTGATGTGTGCTGTGGTGATGTTTGTGTATTAATGTGTGTTGTTGTGATGTCTGGGTAGTGATATGTGCTGTGATGATGTCTGTATGGGGATGTCTCGGTAGTGATGTGTGTTGTGGAGATGTCTTTGTATTGATGTGTGTTGTGGTGATGTATGTGTAGTGATGTGGTGATGTCTGTGTAGCGATGTATGTGTGATGTGATGTTTGTTGTTGGGGTGAAGTCTGGCTAGTGATGTGTGTTGTGGTGATGTCTGGGTAGTGATGTGTGTTGTCGTCATGTCTGGGTAGTGATGTGTGTTGTGGTGATGTCTGTGTGGGGATGTATCGGTAGGGATGTGTGTTATCGTGATGTCTGAGTAGTGATAGGTGTTGTAGTGATGTCTGAGTAGTGATAGGTGTTGTAGTGATATCTGGGTAGTGATATGTGTTGTGGTCATGTCTGTGTGGGGATGTCTCGGTAGGAATGTGTGTTGTGGGGATGTCCGTGTATTGATGTGTGTCGTGGTGATGTCTGTGTAGTGATGTGTGTTGTCATGATGTATGTGTATTGACGCGTGTTGTGGTGATGTCTAGATAGTGATGTGCTGTGGTGATGTATGTGGAGTGACGTGTTTTGGTGATGTCTGTGTAGCGATGTGTTTTGGTGATGCCTGTGTAGTGATGGGCTGTGGTGATGTATGTGTAGTGATAAGTGTGTTGTGGCGATTTCTGTGTGATGTCATGATATGTTTTGTGATGATGTATGTGTGATGTGATGATGTGTGTTGGGGTAATATCTATGTGATGTTATGATGTATGTTAGGGTGATGTTTATGTGATATGCAGATGTGTGTTGGGGTGAAGTGATACTGTGTGTTAGGGTAATGCATATGTCATGTGCTAATGTGTGTTTGGATGATGGGATAATGTCTTTGTGATGTGATGATGTGTGATGTGATGATGCCTGTGTTATGGGATGATGTATGTGTGATGGTGTCTTTGTGATGTGATGTCTTTGTGATGTGATGATGTATGTCTGACGATGTCTGTGTGATGTTATGATGTCTGTCTGATGTGATATCGTATGCGTGATGTGATGATGTGTGTTGAGGTGATGTCATATTTTTGAAAAAGCGACTTTCTCGCATATATTTTTGGATCCATCTTTACTCTCATGCATTTGAGAGCAGTACTGTGTTCCAGCTCCTGTTCTTGCCGTTTGATCTGCAGCTTTCTTCTTACCTCTCTGTTTCTGAGATAGTATTAAAATACTTTGTTCTTACTGGGGTTTTGTTTGAGGTGAATTTTATGGTAGAATAGAACAAGGACATTAAAGGCGTTTATCAATTTATGTTCTTCTTCTTCTTCGTTCGTTCTCAATCTCCCGCTACCAAACCCTAAAAGGGCTTAAGTAGCAGAATGTAGTCCAGAGAACGGAATGCGTTGTGTCGTAGTTTACAGCTTGGCTGCGATATTTGCACCTTTCGGTCCAACACATCCGACTTCAGCAAGCATTTTTTGAGTACCGGGTTAGCATTCCCTCTTCGATCCCTTCTCCTTAGCCAGTCTGCCCTGCTGCAGCCTGTTATCCAGGATCACCGCGTGGAGGTGTAGAAGGGTCTTGGCAGCTATGGTTCGCTGGCCCTGATGCTAGCAGTCAGCTATGGGTCGCTGACCACTGCAGCTCATGCGCTGCTCAGCATCTTGATCCCTATACATTTCTGTTCGACTTCTTCAAAGGAATTTCTCCGGGCAGCTACCTGTATCATCGGAATAAATTAATTTTGTCACCTCTGTATCTATGGGCTGATCGCCTGTTGGATGAAGACCAACTGGACACGAACAGATGGCAAAGTTCTGAAATCATGAAAAGGCCAGATAGAAAGGAGCGCCTGATGGAACGGAACGTGAAGTGTGTACAATCAGTAAGTTAGAGGAACCGCCATTATCTACACGATTCATCATTTACTGAGAGAGGCTGAGCACGTATGAGTCTGCCCGGAGTGCAATGGCGTCGGTTCTCAACAGAACAGAAAATATCACATAAATAATAAAACAAAATAAAGATCATGTCTATGTTCAGTGTGGAATTTTGGAAATATCGTGTTAGGCCCACATTGTCTTAACTTAACTTAACTTAACGTCTTTATACTGGTTTAGAAGACCCTGCAGAGTCTGTATACAACCAGTTACATTTACATCACCTTGCTCTAAAAGCTATGCGCATCCAGTTTATTCTTAAATGCATTAACTGTCTCTGCCTCCACTACCTCCCCTGGCAATGCATTCCAAGCAGACACAACTCTCTGACTAAACAAATATATCCTAATATCTAACCTGGACCTCTCTTTGGTCAGCTTGTAGCTATGCTCTCGAATTATTGTGGGTGGCTGTATTTAAAAAAAACTTGTTATAGTCTAATTTATACATTCCTCTGATCATCTTATAAATCTGTATTAAGTCACCACGAATTCTTCTCTCTTCGAGACACTGTAGGCCGGTTTTTCTGAGTCGTTCCTCATAACTGTAATCCTGGAATCACACTATCATCTTTGTCGCTCTTTTTTGTATTCTTTCCAGCATGTATATATCGCCTCTATGATAAGGACTCCACACCTATACACAGTACTCCAATCTAGGTCTAACTAAAGCTTTATACAGTTTGACGATCACTTCCTTGCTCCTATGTTTAAAATTTATTTTTATCACATCTAACATTGCATTTGCCTTTTTCACTGCTACCTTATCTTGCTCACTCACCTTGACCAAAGGTACACCAGTAGTGATGTGGTCAGCATCACGCCGGTCGCTTTGATCTGCCACACTTGCTCTGGTAGCCAATTTTGTATTTTCGTTTTAACATTTTCTTTTTAAGGTGGTATGTATTTCGTAAGTTTGTGTGACTTTGATATGAGCCGAAAGTGCTGTGAACACCGCTTTATTTTTAGCCAAAAGGCAGAGACACGCTGCTACCGACGGCTTGGCTCCTTTGGTCATAGAACAGGAGGTATTCAACCCCGGCTAAGTGCAAAAAAGTTTTATTATTTATGAAATTCTAATATTAAAAAATAATCATTGGCATTTCGTAGAAAGAAAAGCAAGCGATTAAAGAAATGATGTGGAGAATTCGAATTAGAAGCGAAACACCGAAAGACATCAATTTAGCAAATCAAATATTTTGGACATAAAGAGACATCTACATGCTTTACTGTCTGAACTGAGCAGCCAACGCAAGATTGTCACGCAGTGGATACCTTCTCATTGTGGACTACCAGGAAACGAGAGAGCGGACCGACCGGTAAAGAAGGGTGCTGCAGACGAGCAGCCAGATGCACCAGTTTCATACCAACATAAGATAAGGATGATCAAATCAATCAGAAAGCCATCAACGTTAACACTAGATGATTACCATAAGATGAATAGACAAGAGCAGACTGTTTTGTTGCGCCTTAGAACAGGAAACAACCGACTCTGCATCCACATGTACATAAAAATCAAGATTGGTAACTCAGCCATGTGTACATGCGGATAGGTACCCCAGACAGCAAAGCACGCACTACATAACTGCCCCAAAAATGATGTACAGAGAAAATCGCTCTGGCCCATAGAAACAACACTGGAAGAGAAACTTTATGGACCTGTATGTGAACTACAAAAGACAGTGAAGTTTATACAAGTTACAACATTGCAGATATAGACAATATGTTCAAGCGAACGAAAGAAGAAGAAGAAAAAGAAGAAGAAGAAGCAGAAGAAGGACAACAAAAAGAAGAAGAAGAAGAAGAAGATAAAGAGACATGATGACCTACTGATAACAAAATGGGAGGAAAAGGTTGAAGGCAAGTAGGCAAAAGGAAGACATTGTTTTAAATTGGAGAGCAGCATCGAGAGATGGGGCTATGGCAGGTTGTCGGATTGTATCACCAAGGCAAGGAACAAGGAGTGTTGAATGTCTATTTCGGTTAATATTCGATGGTGAAACGGCACAACATCTATTAAATCAAATATTCCATTTCTGTGCTAACTTCAGTTCTGCTAGTTGTTCGTCATGACAGCTAAGTTTTGTGTTTAACTATCAGTGTTCGTTCTTGCTGTTTAAATGATTGGGTTGGTTGGTTGGTTGCTAATGCCCACAATGGGTTGGTAACCCTTTTTTTTACGCCCTGAAAAGGACGGAACTTGTGGCAGAATGTACCAGCTTTCCTGACATCCTGAGCTTGTGTAATGACCCGGATGTGTAATACTTATCTTCATCTGCGTGTCACTTACTACTACGGGGATTACATCGAACCTCACCTTATTAGCCAGAGTGTTGTCCTCGACAACAGCATGTTCCCAGGACGACCAACGAGGTCAGGTGAGGGTATATTTCTCATGACCCTGGCTAACATTGTCTGATCAGTGTGTTTTGCCTGACCAGACGTTAGCCTCATAGTCCCACTGTTTAGATTAATCAGTTACTTTTATTTTTGTTTTCTTCTGTCTCTGACTTTTGATCAAAACGCAGGCTGCTGCTTATTGCATATGTATCGATCAATGGGACTTCTGAGCAGAATAGTTGTAGAGCACTCGCTTCAAACTGCACAGGTAAAGGGTTGAATCCATGTGTATCGATATGTTGCAGTCGACCAAACTATAAATGGTCGCGTAGCTAACTTTTATGAAATGAAAGTCAGTTAGTAATGACACTGGCCACCCCACATCATAACAAGTGCAAGTCTAATACAATGATGTTTCTAACACTTCGCCTCCGACAACTTTGCTAACCTTCATATAGTAACTATCTCAGCGCCACAGCAGGCTCGTTATTTCGGCATGAATCTAGACAAGGGAAAGAAGCTATTTGAAAATGAATATTGGTTGTTTTTTTTTGACGTTATCCCCCTTATCGTAAAGTGTGTGTTTCTATTCCCCGATTATCTACGCTTGCACGGCTTAACAAAATCGGGCAATAAACGGTTAGCACTATGCACGAAAATCAGATTAATGCGTATACTGGTCCTGTCGATATTCCTCTATGCTTGTGAGACATGGACAGTTACAGCTGACCTTCAACGAAGGATACAAGCCTTTGGTGATGAGATATTTCCGAAGACTTTTAAACGTCACGTACAATGATTACAAAAGAGGAAATACGTGATAAAATTACAACAGCAATAGGGCCTTTTGAAGACCTCTTGACAACTGTCAAAAGAAGAAAACTCGCTTGGTACGGTCACATATCGAGATAAAATGGTCTTGCAAATACGATCCTTCACGGAAAGGTGCAAGGCAGACGACGAAGAGGCCGCCCCAAAAAGAGGTTGGAGAACAACATAAAAGAATGGCCGCTGACAGAGAAGGGTGGCATAGCGTTGTGAGGATGTCTTCATGTGTGCCCCAACGTCCTCACCGGTTACGACATGACCTGACCTAACCTGAGTCTAAATGCGCAATGATCGCAAGAAGGACAGGGCGTTTAATGGACATTCGATGTATCCACTACCCGCAGTCGTTGCTGGTCGTCCTTGTAACCAGAAGGTATCTTGTTTTCGTTCGTATGTTTTTCTAAGGCCATATGAGTTGTACTGTGTTTTGTACCTAATGATAGGACAACGTGCCACGCTCTGAAGTTATTCTTATCAATATTAGGATGTTGAACATACCTACACTTTTGTAATTAGCTCAACTAAGGTGGACTGGGCCTGCCGTTCGCATGCCAGCTGAGCGCATCTCTAATCAATTGTTATGCGGTGAGCTCAAAGCAGGCATACGCTCACAAGGAGGGCAGAAGAAGCTATACAGAGACTCCTTGAAAGTCTCTCATAAATGCTTACATATAGATGTCATCTCCTGGGAGATGCTTGCACAAGATCGTACCTCCTGGTGAGTTAGGATCATCGATGGTGCTCAAATAACAGAGAGTACAGCCATCGCGGAGGCTCAGCAAAAGCGTGCTCTCCGAAAATGTAATACGCACGACGACCTGTCCAAATCTACTACACAGATGTACGACACATGACCTGTTAGAGGGCAACGACAAAGGCGTTCAGTATGGCAGAACACCCGACATTTGCCGTGTGAAACGGTGCTAAGGAGACATCGTCCGGTAGTGATTGGGTCATGCCTGGTTAGCAGCACGTCCAAGATACATTGGTGGGGAGAGATTGAGTCCTCCCCGGTAAACAACTCGTCCAAGACACATTGGTGGGGAGAGATTGAGTCCTCCCCGGTAAACAACTCGTCCAAGACACATTGTCGGGGAGAGATTGGGTCCTCCCCGGTAAGCAACTCGTCCAAGACACATTGGTGGGGAGAGATTGAGTCCTCCCCGGTAAACAACTCGTCCAAGACACATTGGTGGGGAGAGATTGGGTCCTCCCCGGTAAACAACTCGTCCAAGACACATTGTCTGAGAGAGATTGGGTCCTCCCCGGTAAACAACTCGTCCAAGACACATTGGTGGGGAGAGATTGAGTCCTCCCCGGTAAACAACTCGTCCAAGACACATTGTCTGAGAGAGATTGGGTCCTCCCCGGTAAACAACTCGTCCAAGACACATTGTCTGAGAGAGATTGGGTCCTCCCCGGTAAACAACTCGTCCAAGACACATTGGTGGGGAGAGATTGAGTCCTCCCCGGTAAACAACTCGTCCAAGACACATTGGTGGGGAGAGATTGAGTCCTCCCCGGTAAACAACTCGTCCAAGACACATTGGTGGGGAGAGATTGAGTCCTCCCCGGTAAACAACTCGTCCAAGACACATTGTCTGAGAGAGATTGGGTCCTCCCCGGTAAACAACTCGTCCAAGACACATTGGTGGGGAGAGATTGAGTCCTCCCCGGTAAACAACTCGTCCAAGACACATTGTCTGAGAGAGATTGGGTCCTTCCCGGTAAACAACTCGTCCAAGACACATTGGTGGGGAGAGATTGAGTCCTCCCCGGTAAACAACTCGTCCAAGACACATTGGTGGGGAGAGATTGAGTCCTCCCCGGTAAACAACTCGTCCAAGACACATTGGTGGGGAGAGATTGAGTCCTCCCCGGTAAACAACTCGTCCAAGACACATTGTCTGAGAGAGATTGGGTCCTCCCCGGTAAGCAACTCGTCCAAGACACATTGTCCGGGAGAGATTGGGTCCTCCCCGGTAAGCAACTCGTCCAAGACACATTGTCCGGGAGAGATTGGGTCCTCCCCGGTAAGCAACACGTCCAAGACACATTTTTCGGGAGAGAGTAGGTCCTGCCCGGTCAACAACCTGCATAAAGGCACATTGTTTACGTGATGATTGATACCTTTAATCCTCGCTGGCCCCCTCTCAAGGCAGCTGAGTACTCGATTCCCCTCAGGATGTACAGAGGGACCTCGCCTGACTTACCATGAAACCACAAGGTACCAGAGCTCCAACCCCGGATATTGGAAATTCAATGAAAGTTACAACTTAGTGTCCTTTTTTTTAGCAAGTAAGTGATGGGAAATGTGGGCTTCTAAATTATAAACTATACGGTAACGGTGGAGTTTAGTTTTAGTGTTAGTCGAAGAATCAACGTCATTGCACACGATTGAACCCATACATGCTCTGTTCTTCTCCATATTAATGGAGAATCCCAGTACAATGCAAGATCTCCGCAGCAGCGGCGAGGATCCCGTAATAGATTGGGTAGATTGGGTAGATTTTGAACGCATCGTGAACCATTAAGACTACTCTTTTCGATTTCCAACTACCGAGGGATTTAAAACGTGCGCGACACTAAACACTGGGGTCTGATCTCTCCTAATAAGAAATACGGGGAAACACCAGAAGGTCTGCGTGAAAAAATCCCGGTCTCCATTGTGATGTGAACCCGCAACCTCCAGTACCTGAAGCCGATGCCTTACATAGAGACCACTCATTCCCCGTAACGGAGCTGATTAAAAACAAACAATATTTTGTTAATTGAGAAATGATAACGCAGAGGAATACAACACAAACATCCTTACTTTCGTCGTCTCCTTGGGCCTGCATCTGCTCTAGCTCCTTATCCTCCACGTAATGAGAGAGAAGACATACAAGACCGATGATCAGTCCTAGTCCCATGATACAGAACACCACGCAGGCGATGGCCTTCGCTCGCTCCTCCTCCTCGTCTTCGTATGGGTTACCGCCTGGGGTTGGATAGTTGTTGTCTAAGATAGTGTACTTTTCTATATAAAACAGTACATACATTACTATTGTACTTTTCTATATAAAGCAGTACATAAATTACTATTGGACATGTCTATATAAAACAGTACATAAATTACTATTGGACATGTCTATATAAAACAGTACATAAATTACTATTGGACGTGTCTATATAAAACAGTACATAAAGTACTATTAGACTTGCCTTTATAAAACAGTACATGAATTACTATTGATTTATATATATATACATTATATATATATTTATATATATTTTTTTTCAGTCATGCGTCTGGAGCAGCCGGTAGCTTAGACAGACTGGGTCTACTTTAAGATAAGTTGACCATTTTTTCCTTATATGTTGATTTGAATGTTCAGTATTGTTGTCTCTGATGAAGGCCTATTGATCATAACGTAGGTTCTTTTTGTGTTCTCGTCTCGGTGTGGTATCTGACCATACCTATATTTAAATTTTGATTAAACTCAACTTCAATCAACTTTACAATTTGTTTTAAATGTTTTTTTTCCCATGAATTACTATTGTACTTGTCTATGTAACACATTACATAAATTACTATTGTACTTGTCTATATAAAACATTACATAAATTACTATTGGACTTGTCTATATAAAACATTACATAAATTACTATTGGACTTGTTATGTACAACTATGATATGGCAGTTACTAAAATGAGTTTGGTAAGAATAGTCTAATATACAATATGTGTTCTTGCTTGATGTTTGAGAATGTTTCAGTTGCCTTTAATCTATTTTCTTGGTTGATGTTTGATATCTTTTTTCCTATATCTAAGCTGTTATCTTGCTTGATGTGTGATGTGTTTCGTGTATCTAAGCTGTTTTCTTACTTAATGTTTGATATTGTTTTTCGTGTATCCAAGCTGTTTTCATTCCTGGTGTATGCTATTGTTTCTTATGTTTCATAAACTATTTTTTTGCGTGATGTGTGCTGCAGTTTTTTTAATGCTTTCTCAGCAGTTTTCTTGCGCGCTGTTTGGCGACGTTGCAAATGTTTTCGAAACTATGTTCGTGTTTACAGTTTGCAGGTGCTGTTATATACGTATGTATACATCTGCTGTCGATGGTGATAATTTGGTTGATGCCTTAAATAATAATGACTGCAGTGACTATCCATTTAATCTTTCGTCTTCCATTATGAGTATAGGACACAATACTAGTTGATATTACGGCAGGAAATTGATGTAATCTTGATTTTTTAGTTTCTATGACCCTCTGTGGTTGATGATCTTATTATTAATGGCACACCTCTTCTTGTTCTTGTGTGTTTGTTTGGTTGTTGTTGTTTTTCTTTTGGTGGTGGTGGGGAGGGGGTGGACATGCAGAGGTAAAGTTTTACATATTTACAATAGATGAGTTTCTAGACAAAACAGCTGCATGACATATTGTGTCTGTGCACACCAATTAACTTCCCCTGTCCTGGACACCACGTCAGACACTATGTTTCCAATGTTGGGCTATGTCGATTGCTCTGCCGTTCTCCCTCGACATGTCATCCAAATTGCATGTTTCCAGAAGGGTTGGGTAGATCATCAAGTGGCATGGGTCTTACGTTGAGAGTCCTTCGATGTTGATTGAATTCATCAAGTTGAATCCATGATGCTTTGGTAATGAAAGAATTATTGGACTGAAAGGTCGTTTCAGGATACTCTCAACTGCTGTATTAACCAGCAATCATTAACTACAATCTATTTGGAAAATCTGGCAAAGATGGCGCCATAACTGGCTGCGAGTCTACATTTCTCTACTGTTTTGGATCATAATGGATGCCGCCAGACCACGGATTTGCCTGGAATTCACACTAGTCGACGACTTACACTTGTGTTCACGGAAACGTGGTGTTGTTTTCCGTCTAGACTTGTTATTTCGTTCTTTTTTGTGTGATTTCTTCCATCCGTTTATCCTTGTCTGGACGCCGGCTGAATGGCACTACGCTTATACCTGTGTCGTATTTCACCGGTTAGTTCTGACGGTTCACCTTCACGAATTTGGCGTGTGAGAATTTTAGATGCTACTACGATGAGCTGAATACAGCTGGGGAGAGATGTCCCACTCACTCACACGCTGTGTTGTCCATACGACCTCTTCTGGTTATCGAAAACGACAAACTGCGTTAGATGCCTTCCTACCTTTCTACCCTGCGGATTACATGTTTACGGAAAGGCTTCGGTGGTAACCTTGAGGCAAAATCTGCATCCTATGCTATCTCCAGTCGTCCCGATTAATGTCTTGCCACTAACAAAAGGTAGCTTAGGCTCTGTGAGTGAGGTTGACAAAAGGCGCAGTTTCTTCCTCACTTTAATCCAAATCACCGCGCAAGTCACCCATTTCAGCGGACACAGCAAGTGATACGACTGTCCACACGGCTGGACAAAGAGAGTGGTCTTCATCACTTGTGATGGACAACTTCTTGGAGTCTCCTTTCGTGTCCCTTTTTCTTTGCGTGATGGAGAGAATACCTCCTAGATGCCTACACGCTAGCAACTTATGAATATAGATTTAATTACTTTACAGTTTTTTTGTTAAACGCCATTGGCTAAGGGTTTGCTAGTTTAACTGTTCAACTGCCAAGCGTTCTTTTACGTGCACACCGTGTACACAGGACTTCCGAGTTTTTCGTTCGACTGCGATCCGATATTTTCTTGGGACCGGGAGATGCTTGATACTAGTTAGTTTCACATATTCACCAGTTCGCCTTTTCAGTTCGTGAGAGGCAAGCGCATTATATCTCCGCTATAGCGAACCGTCGCCCACCCCTCACCTCTCGTATTGTAAGACTACTGTATCGTATAGTGTTCCTTCTGTATCCATTGTCGCTTGCTTACATTCTAATGTCGGGGACATTTGCTCAATGATTTAAGCTTTGTTACATTTGTGTTATATTACAGTGTCTCCTTTGTCATCTGCTGAGATTATGTTACCCAGATAGGTGAAGTTCTTCACCTATGTATTACTTGTTGGTTTTTGTATAAATATTTGTGTTTCTGTTCTTTTTCTCGTAATCGTCATAACTTCGTTTCTCCCTATGTTGATTTTAATACTGTAACCCTCATGGTTTAGTTGGTAATAAGCTGGCATAAATGTCAAACATGACGTGGGCCCAACCTCAGTATTAAGAAAATAATGCGTTGCATTACCAAATCAATGATGGTTAGACAGGGTTACATACCAAAATTGTATGTGACAGAACAAGGCAGGCACGTGGAACAGGTAATCGTAGATAAGCGAAGGTAATGTACAGACCACACATTAAAAAAAAGCCTTGAGATGGTATTACTAAGGTAACTGTCAACTGTATGAAGACAAGATTAATCTGATATTGACGGCCAAGTTTATTGAGATGATACGCCTGGCTATTTGAGACAAGATTAATCTGATATTGACTGCCACGTTTATTGAGAAGATACGCCTGGCTATTTGAGACAAGATTAATCTGATATTGACGGCCAAGTTTATTGAGAAGATATGTCTGGTTATCTGAGACAAGATTAATCTGATATTGACGGCCAAGTTTATTGAGAAGATACGCCTGGCTATTTGAGACAAGATTAACCTGATATTGATGGCCAAGTTTATTGAGAAGATATGTCTGGTTATCTGAGACAAGATTAATCTGATATTGACGGCCAAGTTTAAGGAGACGATATGTCTGGCTATATGAGACAAGATTAATCTGATTTTGGCGGCCAAGTTTATGGAGAAGATATGTCTGGCTATCTGAGAAAAGATTAATCTGATATTGGTGGCCAAGCTTATGGAGAAGATAAGTGATACATGTGGTTATTTGATGGCTAAACTGTATGTGACAACAGAAACCTGAGACAGACTTCTAAGCTGGTAACGGAGATAAAAGTGGTTATTTCATGGCTAAATTGTATGTAACAGCGGAAACCTGAGACAGACTTCTAAGTTTATACATGAGATAAATGTGGTTATTTGATGGCTATACTATGAGAAAAACAGAAGCCTAAGACAAAGTATAAATGTGGTTATTTGATGGCTATACTATGAGGAAAACAGTAGCCTAAGACAAAGTATAAATATGGTTATTTAAAAGCAGATTAGGGAAGGAAGACTAACGTCTGGTCAGGCAAAACATACTGATCAGACAGGTTAGTCAGGGTCAAGCAAAATATACTGATCTGACATGTTAGTCAGGGTCAAGCAAAATATACTGATCCGACATGTTAGTCAGGATCAGGCAAAACATACTGATCAGACATGTTAGTCAGGGTCAAGCAAAATATACTGATCCGACATGTTAGTCAGGGTCAAGCAAAATATACTGATCCGACATGTTAGTCAGGATCAGGCAAAACATACTGATCAGACATGTTAGTCAGGGTCAAGCAAAATATACTGATCCGACATGTTAGTCAGGATCAGGCAAAAACATACTGATCAGACATGTTAGTCAGGGTCAAGCAAAATATACTGATCAGACATGTTAGTCAGGATCAGGCAAAACATACTGATCAGACATGTTAGTCAGGGTCAAGCAAAATATACTGATCCGACATGTTAGTCAGGATCGGGTAAAATATACTGATCGGACATGTTAGTCAGGGTAGGCAAAATATACTGATCTGACATGTTAGTTTGGGTCAGGCAAAATGTAATGATCGAACATGTTAGTCAGGGTCAGGCAAAATATACTGATTTGACATGCTAGTCAGGGTCAGACAAAATACACTGATCGGACATGTTAGTCAGGGTTAGGCAAAATATGCTGATTGAACATGTTAGTCAGGGTCAGCAAAATACACTGGTCATTCTTCTTCTTCTTCTTCTTCTTCTTCTTCTTCTTCTTCTTCGTTCGTTCTCAATCTCCCACTACCAAACACTGAAAGGGCTTAAGTAGCAGAATGTAGTCCAGAGAACGGAATGCGTTGTGTCGTAGTTTACAGCTTGGCTGCGATATTTGCACCTTTCGGTCCTACACATCCAACTTCAGCAAGCATTTTTTGAGTACCGGGTTAGTATTCCCTCTTTGATCCCTTATCCTTAGACAGTCTGCCCTGATGCAGCCTGTTATCCAGGATCACCCCGTGGAGGTGTAGAAGGGTCTTGGCAGCTATGGTTCACTGGCCCTGACGCTAGCAGTCAGCTATGGGTCACTGATCACTGCAGCTCTTGCGCTGCTCCGCATCTTGATCCCACTGGTCATTCACCTTGGCTGTCTCGTAGTTCATCATGGAAACAGGCTGTTTTCACTGAGCGTGAATTACAAGGTTAGGGAAAGACGTTACCACCGTATTAGTAAGTGGCACGCAAAGGAAGCCAATCATATAGCAGAACCGCCTGGAGGACCCTGGTCCACCTTCATCAGCACGTTCGAGATGAGAGGAGTTATTGCAACCCGCCACTTAACCTCCTTTTCAGGGCGCACAAAAGGGTAACCTGTTCATTGGGGCATTAAACAACAACAACAACCACAACAACAACAACCACAACAACAACAACCACAACAACAACAACCACAACAACAACAACCACAACAACAACAGAAGCAAATTAAGAAATAGCGGAGTTAGAGGAGCGCGTTAGGGGAGCGCGTTAGGGGAGCGCGTTATGGGAGCGCGTTAGTGGAGCGCGTTGGTAGAGTGCGTTAGGGGAGCGCGTTGGTGGATCGCGTTAGCGGTGGGCGTTAGGGGAGCGCGTTAGTGGAGCGTGTTAGCGGAGCGCGTTAGTGGAGCGCGTTAGTAGAGTGTGTTAGTGAAGCGCGTTATGGGAGCGGGTTAGTGGTGGGCGTTAGGGGAGAGCATTAGTGGAGCTCGTTAGGTGATCGCATTAGGGGAGCGCGTTAGTGGAGCGCGTTGGTAGAGCGCGTTAGGGGAGCGCGTTGGTGGATCGCGTTAGCGGTGGGCGTTAGGGGAGCGCGTTAGTGGAGCGTGTTAGTGGAGCGCGTTAGTGGTGGGCGCTAGGGGAGCGCGTTAGTGGAGCGCGTTAGTGGAGTGCGTTAGCGGTGGGCGTTAGGGTAGCGCGTTAGTGGAGCGCGTTAGTGGAGCGCGTTAGAAGAGCGCATTAGATGAGCACGTTAGAGGAGAGTGTTAGTAGAGTGTGTTAGTGAAGCGCGTTAGAAGAGCTCGTTAGTGGAGTGCGTTTGTGGAGCGCGCTAGAAGAGTGCATTAGTGGAGCGCGTTAGAAGAGCGCATTAGATGAGCACGTTAGAGGAGAGTGTTAGTAGAGTGTGTTAGTGAAGCGCGTTAGAAGAGCTCGTTAGTGGAGTGCGTTTGTGGAGCGCGCTAGAAGAGTGCATTAGTGGAGTGCGTTAGTGGAGCGCATTAGAAGAGCGCGTTAGTGGAGTGCGTTAGTGAAGCACGTTAGTGGAGTGCATTAGTGGAGCGTGTTAGTGGAGTGCGTTAGTAGCACGCGTTAGTGGAGCGTGTTAGTGGAGCGCGGTAGTGGAGCGCGTTAGAAGAGCTCGTTAGTGGAGTGCATTAGTGCAGCATGTTAGTGGAGCACGTTAGTGGAGCGCGTTAGTAGAGCGCATTAGTGGAGTGTGTTAGTGGAGTGCGTCAGTGGAGCGCGTTAGAAAAGCGAGTTAGTGGAGCGTGTTTGTGGAGCCCGTTAGATGAGCACATTTGAAGAACGGGTCAGTAGAGCGCGTTAGCTCAGTTCAGAGCGAGCAATTCGCTATATGCTACAGTAACCGTGTGCGTCGTTTCGAATCGCGCCCGGAGACTAATAAACACCATTTCGTGGTTTTAATCGGGGACGGCTTCTCCAGTCAACCCAGCTGTAAATGGGTACCTGACGCATGAATTAGGGAAAGACAAACAGCAAGGAAGGGCACTGACCACCCCACCTCTCACATGCAGCGCTTAGTTCAATGGAGTCTTCAAAAAACTCCATTTCCAACCAGCGGTTAATGCTGCTGAATTTCTACTGTCCTTTTTTGTACACAGTTCTAACAATATTAGGAACTTTTCCAATATATAACATTGACTTACCAAGAACGCGTTGTTGAGCCGAAATCCTCAGTTTCTTGTACTCATGAAGGTCAAAATCGCGAACAGAAACGTTTTCTTTGAATTTAACCTCTGACCTTACACTGTGACTTTCATCTTGACCTGTTACCAACTGAGAACTATGGTGTCTATTAGTTGAGTTTCTCTGTAAGGCTAACTTCTGTTGATGTTTTTGTTCAGAAGCTTTGGCATTGCATAGTGACTGTGGCACTTTTGTGTTATCAGATTGTGATGTCTTAAGTCCAAGATTGTCCTGTTGGCTAGAGGCCACAGCAGTTTTAATTCTGCTGCATTTCAAGTCAGTTCTTTGTCCGATGTCTCTGCACCTTTTTGTATGATCACTTTTGTACTTTTTCTCTGACGTGGAGTTTGTGCGGAAAGAGCCGAAAGACTTCGGTTTTGACGAATACGCTGGAAGGTATTCCCGAGTCTCTGTCTGATTTACATCTGGGCCATGTCCATAACATTTAAATATGGCATCTCCTTCACTGGAAGCTTCGGAGAGCTTACAACTGACTGCATTTAACACTTGGTACGACTGTAGCAATTCCTGCGCTAACTTATGAGCGCCTTCAAGATCAGGTGGTTCTACAGCAATGTTCTCCTGTCTCGTTTTATTTAACAAACTCCAGCACTCTGACAGCTCTGATCCCTTCGTTGGGACTCTCTTAGGCTTTTCTAAAGGCAAATGTCCATTGTGGAGAGTTTTCTTCAGGGTATTCTGGCCGTATTGCTGATCATTAGGCCTAACGGAATGTCTGGTCTTCCCTCTGACGGGAGATGGTGGGTCAGAAACGTCCTCCCAAGTGTCTTCGTCCCACTGCATCTGTTTGACGAGAGAGAACATACACGCGTCAATAATACTGATCAGTTGTAAATTATCACTCAAAAAAAATAAAACACACAAAAACACACACGTGCATGCACGCACACACACACGCACACACACACACACACACATACACATACACATATATACATACACACATACACACACACATACACATACATACACACACATACACACACACACATACACACACCCATACACACCCACACACACACACACATACACCCACACCCACACACATACATACACATACACATACACACACACACATACACACACATACACACACATACACACACACACATACACACATACACACACACACACTCTGGTAAGACCAGAGTGCCAGCATCCCGAGTTACCTCTATTCATCTGAACCAATAGTCTTGCCACTGATTCAACGTAACTTGGGACAAGAGTGAGATTGATGACCAGCGCATATTCTTTCTCACTATAATCCTCATACAGCGCACATCACATTATTAAGACAAACCTGTCTGATGTTGTGGCCATTATCGCTTCGCCATGGGCAATACCTTATATACGGCACCGTGTCCAGGGATCAGGAATGAGTGCTTCCCACTTTTTGGTTTCGGCTGCAAGGATGTCTGCGTGTTTTCTGTGGATTTCTTTGTTTAGATGGTTTGGGGGGCAAGGATGTCTGCGTGTTTTCTGTGGATTTCTTTGTTTAGATGGTTTGGGGGGCAAGGATGTCTGCGTGTTTTCTGTGGATTTCTTTGGTAAGATGGTTGGGGGAGAGGGGGGGGGGGCAAGGGAGGAGCACACACACACGTTCGCAGGCACACACGCACACACACACACACGTACACACACACTTTCGCAGGCACACACACAGGCCCACACACGTTCGCAGGCACATACGCACCCACACACACACACGCACGTTCGCAGGCACACACGCACACACACACGCACACACACACACGCACACACACACACACGCACACACATTCGCTCGCAGGCACACGCACACACACACACACGCACACACATACGTACGCAGGCACACACACACACACACACGCACACACACACGCACACACACACGTACGCAGGTGTGCACACACACACACACGCACACACACACACGCACACACATACACACACACGCAGGCACACACACACACACACACATGCACACACGCACGCACGCACGCACACACACACACACACATATATGTCTGAAGTCGATATAGCTTGAAAATGAAATGATATATTGTGCTGAAATATTTTTTGAACATTCTATGGCTGATTTCTAGGTCAACGCAACAGGTCAAGTCGCTTTGTCTTTCTCTACACGAATTATGGGCATATGACTACAAGTTACACAAATAATATTGTTTAACGATAAATACTGGCGCAATGAACAGTTTGTTATTTATGCAACCTCGCCAGGGTAGGTTGACTGAGGGCAGGTTTAGAGACTGAAATGATGGAAACATACATGAGTTGGTTGATGGGGAAAAGTTTAATTTGGACGAGTCTGAGCGTGTAAAAAGACGGCGTTAGTTGACTTACATAACTATCCTTAACATCGTGGGATACTATAGAGCTAGTTTATATTTATATAAATAATAAACATAGTTGATGGTTGATAATTATACATAGATAAATATAATCATATCTATAAATATGGCTGAAATGAACTTAGTTCATGGTTGATAAATGGAAATACACAAATTAAAAAGAAAAAGGCAGTCCACTATTATAACATGTCGTCAGGGATGAAGTGTAAGAGTCTTCATTGCATGCAGTTTCAGCTTTGTGAGATTATATAGCCAGCTCGTTTCTAACAGCTTTTCGTTTTATAGCTGTAAGGTTAGATACGTATTTACATCTAGATAAACTACAACGAGTGACAATCAGGATATGGACCCTGCCTCGCAGCTGATGATGATACGCCTCCTGAGTGCTTTGCAATTTACGATGTTTTCCTGGTAGTGGGTTGAAATGACTTTCCTTATATCTCGAAACATACTGAATTAAATTGTTCTGGGTCATTCTAGCTGTAGTGCAAAAAAAGGTATCCCAGGAGCTCATTACAATAGGCATGACACCGTCGATTCCTACGTCTGGCGTCAATCAACTATTACAGTCCGTTTGTATCTGTGTGCAGGTGTGGAGTCCTTATTGTAGATCAGTTATAAACATGCTGGAAAGTATACAAAGAAGAGCGACAAAGCTGATAGTGGGATTCCAGAATTACAGTTATGAGGAAAGACTCCGAATAATGGCCTTCAGTGTCTAGAAAAGAGACGAATTCGAGGTGACTTAAGAGAGGTTTATAAAATGATCAAAGGAAAGGATAACATAGATTATATCATGTTTTTTTTCAAAATACAATCACTTACAAGAACAAGAAGGCATAGCTAAAAATTAACTAAATAAAGGTCCAGATTAAATATTATGAAATATTATTTTTGTCAGAAAGTGGTAAATGCTTGGAATACATTACTACAGGAAGTAGCGCAGGCAGAAACAATTAATGCATTATTCAAGAATAGATTGGATGGACATAGCTGAATCGGTGAACGGTTTTGATTTTTTTAATTCTGGTGTTTCTTCTATGAATTGGTTAACGGGCGTGAATTTTTATTTTTATTTATTAGTGTCTTGTTTATTTAATAAAAGTTTGGAACGTTCATCTGCATCTTTCACCACTTGATCATGCTTATTTCTGGTAATGAAATTGAAGATTTCAAGTTGGACAATATTCGTTTCCGACTTTAATCTTTGAAGATGATCATTATTCATGTCACTGTCCTCCCCTGTATTATTTTCAATGTTTCTTTCAGGTGGTTCGTGTTTTCCCAAGTTGCAAATCTCGCTGCAGATGTAACTAAATATAAAAAACTACGGTTTTGCGTACCAGCTTTTGATATTGCCTGTCAACGATTTGTCGAAATGTGTCGGGTTAATCAGACCACACTCGTAGAGACCGTGTACCAAATTGCAGCTCTCTAGGTTATGAGGAAATTTGTGAAAATTGCAAAAGCAAAAGTACACCGAAACATACAACGGTCAGGTCAGGTTAAATAAAAGCATCCAAAACGAATCTACTGATGGACCACGCGGACGCTTGCCAAGTTTTATTACCCATAAAAACGCCTTGATCGATATAGGTCTCGATTTTATTGATTACATGCGCATCGTGATCACTGATATGCCAACATTTTCAGATATATAACAACGTAGTCGTGTTACTGATAATAATAAAGTTAGCTGCACTCGCGCGATCGCGGAGCCCCTCGAGATAACATTAACGACAAACAGACACAGGTAAAGACAATAAGATTGTCAAACAAGCAGACATTCAACGATTTTATTATTCTGTACATCAATGTCTAAATTGATTTGTTATTAAATGTCAATTGTGTAAAGCAACTAAACAGAAGATTGGGATAACAGACATGCAAGTTCGTTTCCTTTTTTATTAGTGACACTAAACTTCGTCAATGAATTCGTCATTACTGTATGGAAGAGGAACATGGACAATAAACAAAAACATGGAAGCGGATTTGAGGTATTTCAAATGTGGATACATAGGGACTTGAGTAGTGGAAAGAACAGATTACCGCGGTAAGTTGGTGAAAGCAGAAAATTGATGAGCGAAATCAGAGTCAGACATCAGCATCTTTCTACCAACCAAGCTCTACTAGAGCCACATATCCAAGGGGCTAGAGAGTAAATTTGCGGGATGTTGGAGAAAGCAAGAAAACGAATGCACAAAATCAGAGTCAGAAATCAGCATCTTCATACCAGCGTTGTGCTGCCAGATCCAAACGTGAGCCATATTATGGGACAAGAGAGTAGAATTTCCACCTCCGACATGAGATGTCTGCGAATGGCCGCGGGCGTTTCCAGGAGAGTTAGATTAAGGAATGAGAATTTTCGAAAATGTGCCGAATACGTGTCCAGACAGACGGTGCGCTGGTTCGGTCATCTCATGTGCCTAGACCAGCTTCCACTGCGAGATTACAATTCCCAACGGTCTGGCTTTCGAGGAAGAGGACGACCGAGGTGAAGGTAGATAGATGACGTAAAGCGATTTACCAGCCACATGTATTGACGACGTAAGACGCGAGGCATTTGGTTCAGAAGAGGCGACTAAGGCTTCCCACGTCACCCAACCTGGTACATCAGCTTACAAGAAGGCACAGCTAAAAATTAACTAACGAAAGGTTTTAGTCAGAGACTGGTGAATGCTTGGAATGAACTTCCACAGGACGTAGTTGAGGCATAGTCAATTAATGCATTCAAGAACAAATTGCATGCGCATAGTTTTTAGACCAAGTGAATGTAAAATAAAATGGTTGTATACAGACTCTGCAGATGCTCCTAAACGTTAAGGTAACTTCAGCGCACCGATAACTATTCATAAAGGATATTTCTACGTATCTCTTCTTCTTCCTGTTATCGGATCATGAATGTTTACAGCATCAGCGAGTTTCCACGATGAACTCGACCGTTGACTGCAGTATCCACGTTACTAAAGACAGTACTGGAAGAAGAAGTAGAGGGAAAATATGTTAAATGAAAACACCTCTATAAGTGGCTGGATAACATCCATATAGTGTATTATTTCTGAAGAGAACCAGATTGTCATGTCAATCAATGCTGCAGTCTGTTTGGAGGTGGCTGATCAGACTAATCGAAGAGAACCAGATTGTCATGTCAATCAATGCTGCAGTCTGTTTGGAGGTGGCTGATCAGACTAATCGAAGAGAACCAGATTGTCATGTCAATCAATCCTGTAGTCTGTTCGGAGGTGGCTGATCAGACTAGTCGAAGAGAACAAGATTGTCATGTCAATCAATCCTGCAGTCTATTCGGAGGTGGCTGATCAGACTAATCGAAGAGAACCAGATTGTCATGTCAATCCTATAGTGTATTCGGAGGTGGCTGATTAGACCAATCCGAGCCGGAAAACGGCTGTTACTTTGAGGGCAGAATAAATACTGCCTTACTTACCATCAGCAGACACCCTGACGACAACCTCTAGAATCTTCACCTGCCCTTCCACAAAACCTTCTTGACACTCTCCACGGACACTAAATAGACTTTTCTATGAGCCCATCTGCACTTTCCGCAGACGTTCCCAAGACACTCCGCACAAACCGTAACAGGACACTCTGCAGACCATCACGTGACACTCCACGTCGAGAATCACAGGGCACTCTACACACACTATCACATGATACTCCACACATACCCCCACCGGACACTCCACACAGACCATCACAGGATACTCCACACAGACCATCAGAATTCACTCCATGCATACCCTTACAGGACACTCCACACAGACCATCACAGGACACTCCACACAGATCATCACAGGACACTCCACGCCGAGAATCACAGGGCACTCTACACACACTATCACATGACACTCCACACATACCCCCACATGACATTCCACACAGACCATTAAAAGTCACTCCACACAGACCATCGCATGACATGACACTCCACACATACCCCCACATGAAATTCCACACAGACCATTAAAGTCACTCCACACAGACCATCGCATGACATGACACTCCATACATACCCCCACATGACATTCCGCACAGACCATTAAAAGTCACTCCACATTAGACCCTCACAGATTACTCCACACAGACCATCAGAAGTCACTCCACACATACCCTCACAGGACACTCTGCATTAACCATCACAGGACACTCTGCATTGACCATCACAGGACACTCTGCATAGACCATCATTGGTCACTCCACACACCCCATCAGAAGTAACTTTACACAGACCATAACAGGACACTCCACACAGACCATTAAAAGTCACTTCACACAGACCATCACATGACACTCTACACATATCATTAGAAGTAATTCCACACAGACCATCACTGGACACTCTACATAGACCATCACAGGACACTCCACACAGACGATCACATGACACTCCACACCAACAATCACATGACACTCCACACAGACCATTACATGACATTCCGCACAGACCATCACAGGACACTCCACAAAGACCATCACAGGACACTCCACACAGACCATCACAGGACACTCTACATAGACCATCACAGGACACTCCACACAGACTATCACATGACACTCCACACCAACAATCACAGGATACTCCACACAGACCATAACATGACATTCCGCAAAGACCATCACAGGACATTCCACCCAGACCATCACAGGACACTCTACACATACCATCAGAAGTCATTCCACACAGACCATCACATGACACTCTACACATATCATCAGAAATCACTCCACACAGACCATCACTGGGCACTCCACAAAAACCATCACAGGACACTCCATACAGACCATCACAGGACACTCCACACAGACCATATCATGACATTCCGCACAGACCATCACAGGACATTCCACACAAACCATCACAGGACACTCTACACAGACCATCACATGGCACTCTACACATATCATCAGAAGTCATTCCCCACAGACCATCACTAGACACTCCCCAACCCACCCTCCTAAATGATGACGCTAGACAACGGTGATCTGATAATGACAGTCATGGACACTACAAAATGGTGAAGAGACAGGGTCGCGAAAATGCACATTTGCAGAAGATGATAGTTTTGGGAGTGACTAGGGGAGAGGGGAGAAAGTGTGTCCTGTCTGGAAAGATCCAAAGAACACGAAATCAACACCTGACTGGAACTCTGAGTATAAATAAGCTTGGCTGGCTGCTTGGAGGGAGAACGGAGCACTTATAGAAATTCCCCCTGTGTGATGATGTTGGTTCCTAGAATCAAGAATCAAGAATCAAGATCAAGAATAAAAATCCATGTAAGCGAGAATAAAAAAGCTCGCAGAAATCCCACAGGTGCTCGATAAAGAACAAAATGAGATAGTAAATAACGTAGAGTCAAGAAAATTAACATACTTTGGCAACAACAAACGTCACAATGGCCTAGATAGAACGTTACTATACGGTATCGTGCATGGCAGAAGAGGTAGAGGTAAACATAGAAGATGGACAAGGGCCATTTCGGAAGCTCTAGAGTTGACAGCGACAGAGACGGGGGAGCTCGCTAGAGATCGAGTGTCTTACAGATCGGCTGTCATGAGCGCGACCTTCTACAAAGGATATGCTTCATGATGATGATGATGCTGATGATGATACTAAATTATTTATAAAGATTATACTTGAGGAAGCGTATAGCTTGGAGGTGGGAGCTTGGATTACATTCTAAATGTACCACGCTCAAATCTCGCCGCGCTCGGTTTAACAGCCGGACATGTCGTGAGTTTTCCTTCATTTTTTTTTCAGTTCGGATAAAGTGCCATCACCGCATCGAAGGTCGCCTGCATTGGATCTTTAGTGTACTCTATCTCTTGCCGCAATGGTGCATTTTGACAGTCTTTTTTCAGTCCACCCCCGGAAGGGGTCCACCCATTTATAACGTTGATTGGACGACTGCTTTCCATTGTACCCTCTAAAACAACAAAAGAGGTATGTCTTGTTGAATGGCAAACACAACGTAACTGTCTAACCCTGATTTCGGTCACTAATTTTCTTTTCACACACAAATACCTCGACATTTGTTGCACTCTCTTTTCAAGAAATGCGACCCATATTTTCTATAAACCCACATTTCGAAGGCGTTAATACTCTTTCCAATTTTCTTTTCAGTGTCCATGTTTCCGCGCCATAAAGTAGTGATGAGTATACACAACATATTGACAATTCTCATTTGCAATGTATTGTTTATCTGTTTGGATGTCAGTATGTGTCGCATATTGACGAATACCACATATGTCATACCGTTTATCTTTCATATTTCTTTTTTCATAAGATGGCTTCTTCCGTTATTTTATTTGTATTTATTTATTTATTTTTTTGCGTTCGCCTAATTATTCTATTTCCCCAAGGCGGTATGCGTTGCATTGTATTTTTATTTTGCGCTTCTCGGCCCAGTGCATCATTTGATGCAATGATCTGCTTCCTCGGGCATTTTCCAAAGGTTTGCTTCCCCGGGGTAACAGCTGGTGTTGAAAGGTGGTAAGCCGTGTCACTTAGCCACTAGCCCAAGCCCCATCCCCTCCACCAAACACCCCCGTTATTTTATGATCTAGATAGGAGAAACTCTGTACCTGTTCCAGTAGTTAATTTGTATTTGTATCTGCATACAAGGTTTCTTGTTCTTTTTCCCAAGTATCAAAGTCTTAGTTTTTGTTATGTTTATGTCTAATCCAAACTCTTGATTTATTTTGTATATTGTTGTCTCTTGTAATTCTTGCAGCCTTTTATGCCATCAAAACTGTTTCATCAGCATACCTTAGTTTATTCATTGCCACTTCTCCAATGACAAGCCATGGCATCCCCTCTATCTGTTGGGATAAAACACATCCCTGTCTCACTCCTCTTTTCACATCAATACATGGAGAGCATAACTTTCCTGATTTTACTGTAGCAGTTTATTCCCAGTACAGATTACTGAGCAGGCTTGTGTGTATATCATCTAGGCCAACAATTTTTGTTTACAAGCTTCTATTTAACTTGTCATGACCATTGTCCGTTTCCGTGAACTTCTATTTCTCCTATTTTTACCAACTTCCCCATAACCTAAGCAGCTGAAACTTGGTATGCAGCCTCTACCAGTGTGATATGTTAATCTTCCAAATGTTGATCTTTGTAAAACTAATACAAGAACATGTCTTAGTATAAATAAAATGATTGTCCATTTCTCAGAACAGGATCACTTACTACGCTCGATCATGACAGTAATGGTTGTCCCTCATTTGGTCGACTTTCCTCGTGACTTGGAGAAGGGTCTTTTTTCTTTGAAGGCGATTATTTGTTCGTTCAGTTTTTGTGCCTCTCTATCTCTCTCTCTCTCTCTCTCTCTCTCTCTCTCTCTCTTATTTGCTTATTTGTCTGCTGTCTCATTTTATGTAATGTCATAGTGGGACGATATCCCCAATGGAATTACCTTTACCCAGGCTTAAATTTGCCCAAGGCTGTTTTAAGCTTACGCAATTGATCATTTTTGAGTGCATGCAGAACTGACATTGCATCTGTAAAGTATACAACCTGCTGGCATATGTTTATTGTGCTGTTTATTATTTATGGAGCATTCGTAATTGCCTGAAATTCAGTGCATCTGCATGAAGCCGAATGTTTTATGAATTGTTAAATACTTCTTCTTCTTCTTCTCTTCTTCGTTTGTTCTCAATCCCGCTACTAAGTGACGAAAAGGGCTTTGCAAGTAGCAGGATGTTGTGCGGAGAATGGAATGCGTTATGTCGGAGTTTACAGCGAGACTGCGATAGTTGCACCTTTCGGTCCGAGATCCGTCTTCAGCAGACATGTTTGAGGACCGGATTGTCTTCCCTTATCGATCCCTTCTCTTAGCCAATCTGCTCAGTTTTAGCCTGTTATCCAGGATCACCGCGTGGAGGTGTAGAAGGGTCTTGGCAGCTCTGGTTCGCTGACCCTGACGCTAGCAGTCAGATATGAGTCGCTGACGCCTGCAGCTCATGCGCTACTCATCATCTTGATCCCATTTTTTAATTCGACTTCTCTCCGGGTTCACTGCCGGCCTTCTAAAAATAATACGGTAAAGTCTTTAATTGTTAATATCTATCTACCGAGTCTGCTTGTGTAGCTATTTTTGATGGGTAGCCCGATAGCATATTCCGAGATCAGAGAATCGCGTTTTAGATACGTGTACTAAGCCCTCAGGTTTAAATTAAGTTTACCCATAAACCTAATGCTCATGAGGTTTGAGTCACGCCTGCCCTGCTCTCCTGGTTTGTTTGCATTAGTGCTTTACTTTATTTGTGTGAACCCCAATTAATCAACGAATTTGCATCACAATTTGCTATCAGCTTAGCAAAACATGAAAATATATATTTAAAGTTACAGAAGTTTTCCGGCTGATTGACTGACTTGTGAATGTGGTATTTAGCAGGAACACAAGTTGCGATGAATAGGTTGACGCGTTATTGTGATAAAATTGCAACTTGACCCTCACATGCAATGTCTGCTTGTGACACGAAGTGCGACACGCAAATGCAGCACAAAGAGGCAGTAGTATCACTCCTTGTTGATTGCCTAGCTGGATGAAGCGCATTCATGATGAACAATTCTCTTCTGTTTGATAAAACAATTAGCATCAACCATCGCTTTTAATTCTACTGGTGGTACGGACCTCAAGACATGTTCACCACTCTTTCACATATATTTTATAAATGTTTATACCACTGATAAACATGTGTACCTCCCACAATCATTCATGCTAACTGTCTAAATAAAATGTTTACACAATTTCAACGTTAATATCAGAAATACTATTAAAGGTAAAATGTTTGAACTGTTTGTACTAGACGCTGTAATGACTACGGTGAGTGTATTCGAGTGTGTGTAGTCATTGTGCTGTTTTTAGTTTTCGGGAGAAGGACATAAGTGTTCTACACAAAACGGCAGAGGTAAACAAATTGTTTTTATCGAGCAATGTAAGTGACTTTTAAAGTGTCTTTAGAAATGTGACAATGCGATTGAGGTGCAGAGATGAAAGTGGACAGAATTCGATACTGCGCTACCGTCACGTGTAACAATTACGAGATTACGCGATAAGCTTAAGAGGAAAGGAGCTGTGTGTGATGTGAAGAATGGGTGGTGTGGCAGGAAGAAAACGAAAACGGTCGGAAGTAGTGCAGAGGCGATGTTGCAGACTTTCACAAGATCCCCACGAAAGTCCATACGGCAAGCTTTACGTGAGGCAAATCAAGTGTCCATCGCATTTTAGTGCAATCATAGTGTGAGCCCTGCATTCCCAGGCTGCTTCACGCTATGATAGGTGTCTTGAAATTTCCCAGTAGTTTACAATGGAAACCATATCTGATGTTTGTCGATATGTTCTACGGCGTTGTAGACGATGCATTGCTGCCAATGATTGTCATTTTTAAGACCTTCAACTTTAAGGTATGTAACATAAAACGAGTTATTAACGTTCAATTAAAAAAGTGTAGTAATTATTTTGTGGCTATTTCTCACTCTCTCTTTCTCTTTCTCTCTTTCTCTCTTTATCTCTCTCTCTCTCTTTCTCTCTCTCCCTCTCTCTCTCTATATATATATAAATATATATATATATATATATATATATATGTAAATAAATAATATATATGTTTGCTTAGGCGTCAGTGGGCCGGTCCGTTGCGTCGGCGGCTACTGCCATGTGATATGCATTCGATATAACCATGTTAGACGGATAGATAACACCGCGATCTGGTCAATGATCCAAATAGCAAGAGCAGACGGACTGATCGATAACAAGTTGGCATTGAACTCCGAATTCGGACTGTATAAGTGGAGACGCACTGACCGAACTGTACCGCAAAAGTTAATAATGGGCAGAAACCGTGAAATTGGATTGTCTTGGAGAAGAGCCGTATTAGCAAAACTTTGTAACACGTAGTAGTGCAAGGCAAGGTCTACCTTCACGTTGTTGTATAATTCCTGTTGGTGTTGTTGTTGTTGTTGTTGTTTAATGCACACAATGAGTAGGTTTTGTGTGCCCGGAAAAAGAACGTTAAGTGGCGGGTTGTCGTAGCTTTCCTCGAATCCCGAGCGTGTTGATGAAGGTGGACTGTGGTCCTTCAGACGTTTGTGATATGCTTGACTTTATCTGCATGTCACTCACTACTACAGGGATCACGTCGATCCCTCACATTGTTAGCCAGGCTGCCATGAAAAGAAACATCCCGTTTCCAGGGAGGACTGCGGGAAGTCAATGTAAGTGTCTTGGTCAGTATATTTTGCCTGACCCTTACTCCCATGTCTGACCAGTCTGTTGTGCCTGACCCTGACTAATATGTCTGACCAGTATGTTGTACATGACCCTGACTAACATGTCTGACCAGTATGTTGTGGCTGACCCTGACTAACATGTCTGACCAGTATGTTGTGCATGACCCTGACTAACATGTCTGACCAGTATGTTATGCCTGACCAAGTATTAGTCGTTCTCCCCGTTATTACTGTTACAGGCTCTATGTCTTTATTGCTCTTCTGGATTTTGGTTCTATGCCCAAATCTAAGTCGCTCTGCCCAGAAGTTAACGTGACACTGATCAAACCCAAACCATCCCCGTACCTCTCCACTTAAAGGTCTGCGTCTGGATTCCTGGAATTTAGGTTAATGTCATAGCAGTCTGGTCAACGGGCAGTCTGTAATGAACAGCTTTACATTACGCTACAGCCAGGACGTTAGACGTATACCTTATGAAGTACGCGTTGGGATGTACGAAAAGCAACCGTAAATTGCCACCAAATGTCAAGAGCTCAATTAGTACCTGTGGTTTTCCCACCAGCAACAACTACGTCAATATAAAACAAATGGAGAAATGTAAGTAATCTTATAGTACACGCTGCCATCAGGGATGGAGGGCAAGGTACTACTTCTCAGAAAGTTATCAAGTGGATTGGCCAGCTCTTTTAATGGCTGCCTCGTTGTCTTCTCGAACGGAATGACATATATATATAAATACATTTAAATCTCTATCAAAATCACTAGAGGCCAAATTAAGAGTGACCCAGGCCTCACTTGAGAGACGCTTGGTCGGAATCATTCTCCGAAACCAATATATGCAAGGTCTCACAATTCTGACATAAGACGATTGTTCCTGGTGAAGGATGCGGTAACCCATGCAGGGAAGACAAAACACAGATGGGCAGGTCATATGTTACGACGAAACGATGGTCGATGGAGCACATGGACATCAGTCTGGTACTCCCGAGATAAGAAGAGATCGCGGAGAAGACCTCCAATGCGTTGGTCAAACTCCCTTGCTGTACGCTGCAACATCCGAGATGCCTCTGCAGGAGTACTTACCCCGCACTGGACTTTGTTAGCCCAAGACATAGACCGATTGAGTCGAAGTTGGGACCCACAGCTACGCAGAGGAACGGCTAATCAAGATGATCAAGAATATTTTTAAATCTCATTCGTTTGTCCCGCTCTATGTCAACGCGGTACTCTGTCATGTTCTGTTCTAGGAGTCGACTACCCTGCACTCCGGCCATACCCATAGGTGCTCAGTCTCTCTCAGCAGATGGCGCAAAATGTGGATGCTGACGGTGCCTGTAGCCTGTTGCTTGTACACCTTCCTGTTTCGTCCTCTCAGGTTCCCTGATACACTGAATCTTAATTTGATTCCAAAGTGCCGCAGCCTGTGTCTTGCAGACACATCCAAAGCAGTGTCATTTTCCAGCAGATGGTCCTTGATAACCTTCACTATGTCACCTTTATCCATGTCCACTGTTCCTGTTATCGATGCATAACTCGACGCGGTACTCGACATAGCACACCGTTTAATCTCTGCTCCGGACCCCCAGTATTATTAACTATGATCTCAAAGATATTTTCGCTCATGGAAGACGATCAATAAGAAGAAACTTTCAGTAAAGGTTGCAAAAAATTTTTAAAAAGATAAGTGGAAATTCAGCAGATTTAACCGCTGGTTGAAAATGGAGTTTTTTTAAAGACACCATTGTACCAAGACGTAGCCTATGAGAGGTGTGGGTGGTCAGTGCCCTTCTTTGCTGTTTTTACTTTCCCTATCGCCTGCGTCAGGTACCTATTTACATATGGGTTGACTGGAAAAATTATCCTCGATTAAAATCACGACCCGGATTTTTGTTAGTCTCCATACGCGATTCGAACCGAGGTACGCTGTTACATCAGAGGCTAGTGAATGTCTAGATTTGAACTGAGCTATCACGCCCGTCTTCACCACCCCGAAGGTTGCAATTGAGCAATACATGTTTAATTATAGCAGCCAACGAATCGTAACATGATAAAGACGCAGATAAGAATAGCAACGAAACGCAAAATAAGAGTTTAATTGTTATTATGGTAATGATGAAGTTATTGTTTCTAATGGCCACAATGAGTAGGTTTACTCTTTGGTGCGTCCTAAAAAGGACGTTAAGTGGCGGGTTGCAGTAGTTTTCTTCACATCACGAGCATGCTGATGACGTTGGGCAAGGAGTTATATTGGCTTCACCTTTGTGTTACTCACTACTACGGAGATCACGTTGTTCCCTCACCTTGTTAGCCAGGCTGCCACAAAAACAGCCCGTTTCCAGGAATGTCTACGAGGAAGCCAAGGTGAGGGTCTTGGCCAGTATGTTTTGCCTGACCAGACATTCGTTTTCCTTCCTCATGAATAAAGGTAATACTAGTATTTCTGACTGATGCAAAACTAGCACTCCAGACACTGAAATCCTGGAAACTGCCAGGTCTACAGGCTCTACTGTCTGAACTGAGTAATCAGTGCAAACGTGACATTCATCGGGTACTTGGAATATTGGGAAACGAGAGAACAAATCGATTGGGAAAAAAGGAGTGCAGACGTGCAACCGGATGTACCAGTTACGTACCAACAGAAGAAATGGGCGATCAAATCAATCAGACAGTCACTAACTTTAACACGCCACGATTACCATAAGATAATAAACAAGAGCAAACTGTTGTGTACCGCCACCAAACAGGAGATTGGCAACACCGTCGAGTGTGCATCGGGACAGGCAGCCAAGACTACAGACCACTTACTACAGAAGTGTCTCGAATGATATACAGAGAAAAGCCCACCGACTCGTAGAAACAACACTGGAAGAGAGACTTTATAGGCCTATACGTGAACTGCAAAAGACGATGACGTTTATACATTAGACATTGCAGATATATATATATATATATATATATATATATATATATATATATATATATATATATATATATATATATATATATATATATATATATATATTCAAGGAATTATCAGTGGGGTCAGTGGTCTCGAGGTAACGTGTTCGCATCGGGTGCCGGAGGTAGTGTTGTCCAATCAAGATGGAAACCGGATTTTTTTCACGTGGATCTTCTGGTTAAAATTCCCCTGATCTCAGAGTTGTGAGATCGGACTCCCGTGTTCAGTGTCGAGCACGATAAAAATCTAAAATCTAAAAGAGTAAGGTTAATTGCAGCTAACCGGACAAAATTCAAAAATTCTAGTTAAAAATCTACCCAAATTATTAATACCTTCCCCCAGGCCTAGTAAGCCGCAGGAAGTGAAAAATACATACTACGTATAGCCGAAGCCTTCGGCTACCTGGCAACATACATTAACATGCCTGTTTGAATACCAAGTATTCCAAGTATTCAAGAAACGAAGGATAAGAAAGATATCAAAATAAGCTGATAGCATCTCAAAAAGAACTTCTTTATTCTTTTGTCTCGCGTCCCGCAAAGAGGTGAGATGCGTAGATGTGTTGTTATCGCATGTGCTGTCGTTAAGTGGAACTTTCCGAGTTTCAGAGACACAGTCACGTCGAGGTCTGCCTGTATCCCCTGTACCGGAGACATGCAAATGGTATGCACTCGTTACAGGTCGGTCATAATGAATTCTGACTTAATGACGAAACTATTTGATTTGTTCGACAACGTTGTAGGCACTAAATAGGTTTGTCCCCACTGTCTGCCTCAGCGTTGTGTTGCAGATTAGGATTGTCTTTCCGGCTCCACTTCTCACATAGCGCATCTCACAGCTCTGGATCTTATTTTTATGTGTTTCTAGTAAGGTCCATGACTGGCATTGGTAACACAATGTAATAATAAACAGTGCATTTACAAACCTCAGCTTAGTTGAAAGAAGCACTCAAAGGTGTTTCATAACGGTGAGATTTTACAGTGGATATTTTTCGTCTTCTGAATTATATGTGCGAACTCTATGTTCACTCCGTCATCAGTGAACAAATAACCCAGGTATTTGAACTCCCTTACTTGCTTGATACTTTTGTCCCTGCTGTGAAAACGTATATGCACGTGTTTACGTGATAAAGTCTACGTCGTTTCAGTCTTACCAACTCCACTGATATTTTTACCAAGTTTGATAAATACAGAAAATGAGCAACAAGGACAGAAAAAACTGCACATTCCATTAAAAAAAAATTCGAATCTGATCACGTGGAGAACCGACACACAGCAGCGCAGCGACAGGAGATTAAAGGTTTATTCAATACACCAAACACCAAACACCAAACAGCGTCGATGTTCTTACAACACCTGAAGGCGTCAATAATATTTAAATTTATTCAGAACACAACCTGAGTAACTAGACTGTATATGCTGCTACATCGCACAGCAAATTAAGCGTTCTTGTTGTGATATTTTCCTTTTAGTCCACTTTAGGAGAAAGGATTCCAGCTGTTGCTCTCCATCGATTTTGCGTTTGTTGGTTTTGTTTTTTCGATCTTTGCGCATGATATTTAGGTTACCCTACCTTTCTTTCCTAATTTTCTTGACTATATGTTTTGTGTATGCTTCTTTTAGCTTTGCGCATGCAATTTAAGTTAACCTTTCTTCGTTTCTAACTATTCTTTACCTGATGTTTCTTTGGCGTCTTCCACTAATGTCTTCCCCTTGTGGGTTCAAGGACAGTTCAAAAAAGTTCAAATACGTAATGTGTGATGGGATATGGACAATAACCTTGCACCTGAATTGACAAGATATTGCCGCGCGGGCTGAGCAGCCTTCTCGTTTATTAATACAGTTCTCAACGGTTTCCAACACCAGAACCTACGAAGTTCTCTTTTCAATTCTACTGTGATCCATGCAATGTGCCACGGTGCCAAGAAGAGCACACTAACAAGATCACTGGAAGGGAAATTGAGAGTGACCCAGGCCTCACTTGAGAGACTCTTAGTTGGAATCACTCTCCGGAACCAACGTTTACAAAGGTTCCACAATTCTGACATAAGACGATTGTCCCTGGTTAATGGTGCTGCAATTTATGCAAACAATGAAAAACATGGATGGGCAGATCATATGTTTCGACGAAATTATTGTTGATGGAGGACGGGGACAGCAGTCTGGTACCCCCTTGGTAAAAAGTGAACTCGGGGAAGACCTCTAATGCGCTGGCCAGACTACCTTGTTGTACACAACATCTCTGGGTAGGACGTATGACGCACTGAATTTCCGTGGCCCAAGACGGGGTCCACTGAAAACAAAGTTGAGAACCGCAGCTACGCTGAGAAACGGATCACCAAGATTATGATGTGTGATGCTCATTTGCGCAACTAAAAGTTAAAAAGGATTTTCCTTTATGTCTCGATAGTATTAACCTTGACGGGTTCAAATATCTTGGAAATCATCCTAAGATGCGAGCGAAGTCTAGTGTCATCATCATCATTGTCATTAATTAATTAATTAATTAATCAATCAATCAATAAATCAATCAATCAATAATCATTATCAATCAACCAATCAATCATCATCATCATCAAGTGCCATCTTTGCATCAGAGGTTGACGGTATTTTACTTTAGCTATCTCTGTTCCTTGCCAGGTTGTTAAAGGCAAAAGTTGGGTCCCGTGGCAACAGTTGCCGTCGGAGATTAAGATAACTCTTCATGCACTAAGCCGCAGCCTATGTGAGGTAGGGTGGCCATTTCACTTAATTGCTGCTTATACCTTCCCAACTCATACGTCAGGTATCTATTTACAGCTGGGTCGACTGGAGGAGCGGTCGTAACAGAAAAGAACCCCCACCCTGATTTGTGTGTGGTTCGTCTGTGATTTCGAACACTGGCGCGCTGTAATCTCAGTCTAAGCAAGCCAGCTCCCTGTCTAATAGGCTACACACTTCACTAGGTTAGTACAATCAGTCAAACTATCGCCCAACCATATCTTGATTGTGTCTGTCCCTCTGTATCTCTGCTGCCCTCTTACTCTTCGCTCTTCCCTCCTTCAGCAGACTGTCATGTCGTCTGACATGAACAAGATATTTCAACTTTCTGCTTTGTATTTCGTTCGAAGTATTATCTCCATGCTGAGTTGTTCCAGGACCTCACTATTTGTTTACCTATATTACGACAAAAAAAACTAGTTCAAGTCTTCCGAATACCCATATTTCAATGGCGTCAAGGAGGTGACGGTGTGGTCTAGTGGTTAAGTTACACGGCTCGCAATCCGAATGTGCTGGGTTCGATCCCCATCACAGCATCGGCAGTTACCCCGGGGAAGCAAACCTTTAGAAAATGCAGTAGGAAACAGACCCTTACATAAAATCAATGCCGAAGTCGGATGCACTAGGCCAACTTGCGCAAAATAAAAACCGCAGTGAAACGCACACCGCCTTGGAGAATGGAGATGCAATTATAAGGTGAACGAAATAAAAAAATCTAAATGGCGTCAATACTCTTTTCCAATGTCTTTGTCATGGTCCAGGTTTCTGCTCCATACAATAATAAAATCTAATGCACATAGCATTTAACGAAACTCATTTGTAAGCTCTGGGATATTTTGCTTGGACAGAAATGTATGTCTCACGCTGTTAAATGTATTCTTTGAGGTTCGGTAGAATAACGTAAAACGAAAGTAGATACACATTGTAAGCCAGGAGCTCATGTCCTCTTATTTCGTCAGTTGGTCATGTCTGATGTCGATTTTGATCTGGAGCCGATAATGAAGAACGATAACTGAACTAACAGCAATCAGCGACCCATAGCTAGCTGTTAGCATCAGGGCCAGCGAACCAGAGCTTATACATAACTTAATTCAACATCTTCATTCTGGTTTAGGGGATCAAGATGCGGAGCAACGCATGAGCTGCAGTGGTCAGCGACCCATAGCTGACTGCTAGCGTCAGGGCCAGCGAAATAGAGCTGCTAAGACCCTTCTACACCTCCACGCGGTGTTCCTTGATAACAGGCTGCAGCATGGCAGACTGGCTAAGGAAAAGGGATCGAAGAGGGAATGCTAGCCCGGTACTAAAAAAAATTGTTGCTGAAGTCGAATGTGTTGGACCGAAAGGTGCAAATATCGCAGTCAAGCTGTAAACTACGACATAACGCATTCCGTTCTCTGGACTACATTCTGCTACTTAATCCCTTTCAGGGTTTGGTAGTGGGAGATTGAGAATGAAGGAAGCAAAGCCAAACTGGTTTAGAAGATTCTGCAGAGTCTGTATACACCAAGTTTCGTTTACATTTCTTTGCTTAAAAGCTATGCGTATACAATCTATTCTTAAATGCATTAATTGTCCGTGTCTCCACTACTCCCTTTAGCAATGAATTCCAAGCATTAATTACTCTCTGATTAAAAAAATATATATTTTCTCATATCTAATCTGGACCTTTCTTTAGTTAATGTGATACTACGTCTTCTTGTTCTTGTACTGGGAATTCAAAAGACGCCGATATCGCACCCTCGCTGTAAACAACGATACAGCAGCACAATGTGCTATTCAGGACAAAGGCCGAAGAAGAATACGACATTATAGACTGTGTACATAAGAGCCCGAATGGTGAGCAAAAAAGAGTGAAATACTTTAACCTGCAGGCGTGTCTTAAGAGACAACTGAGGAGAGTATAGCATGGGGTTGGCTATCCCATCCCGTAGAAACGTTCATTAATAGGGATGCAACTAAATGATATGACATGTTTCTGCTGAAGACCTATGCTCCGCATGGCGCTCAAAAGGTTTTGATTGACTGATCGACAGTGTTCACGAGTAGAACATATCGAGAATAAAGGAAATAAATTAGTTCTTGGTTTGATCTCAGGACGCCCTCGTGTTGATGAATTACGTGCTTGGAATTATCGGTTTTCTGAATTTTTTTCGCTGTTCTACTGCTTGCCCCTTTCAGCGTCAGGTTATGAAGAGTTTTCCTGACCTAGTATGTGTTTCGTACATGGGGAGCTTTACTGCTTCTGTTATTTCTGCCGTCCATCTTTTGCATGGACGGCAATTGGTTTTGTACCCATTGTATATGTATAGCATTGCTTTCTGATGGATACTATCTGGTGTTTGACGTGTCACGTGGCAGAACCATTACATTTGCTATCTCTTGATGAAGTCTAGCACTGGTGTGATTAAATATTTCATATCTTCGTTTCTGATTCTATCCATTCTTGCTACTCCAAGCATTCGTCGCAGACATTTTATCTCTGTTCTAACGATGTTTCTTTTACCGTTGCTGATGTTCAATCTGGCATTTAAAACACAATGCGAGTAGAAATATTGTGCTGAAAAGCGGCTTTTTTGTTTGTGTAGACATAGTAATATTGGAAACATTTTTCAAGTCTTCTTCTTCTTCGTACGCAGTCAGACAGTAACCATTATTTTTTCGAAAAACGCGGTGGTCATCCTGAGGCTGTCGCCACTGCCATAGAGCTTGTCTTGCAGTTCCACTGGTGATGGCCACATCTGCTCTCTCTGGTCCTCGTATGTCGGGCAGTTCTGCAGCAGATGTTCAGCGGTCATTTTACCAGTACCGCACGGGCATTCGTCGGTACCACTTATCTAATAGATGGAGAGAGTACTGCAGAACCATGTATGAAGATACCACAAAGCGCTCAGTTACAATCCTACCAAAGGATGAGAAAGAACCTGAACCAACATTGGAAGAAGTACGCTCTGCAATTATAAGCCTGAAAAAGGGAAAGTCCCCAGGATGCGATGAAATCCCAGCAGAGCTAATACAAGCAGGAGGAGAGGCATGTGCTCGAGTCTATCACAAGCTGTGTAAACAGATATGGCACAGCGCAGAGTAGCCAGAAGCATGGAAGAAATAAATTTATATTCCCCTCCCCCCAAAAAGGCAACCTGAAGCTGTGCACGAACTACCGAACTATAGCGCTGATCAGCCACGCTAGCAGTATACTCTTGCTAATCCTATTAAAAAGGATAGAGAAAAGGTTTGAATCTGAAATTCACGTAGTCCATGCAGGTTTTCGGAAAGGCAGAGGGACCAGGGACCACATATTCAATTTCAGGAATATCTACGAAAAATGTAGAGAGTTTAATGTAGACCTGTACACATGTTTCATTGATTACACCAAGGCGTTCGACATGGTAAAACATCAAAATCTGTAAAGAATCATAAAGGAAATGGGGTTTCCCTTGCATGTACTTCATCTCATTGAAACATTATACCAAGATCAACAATCCGCTGTCCGAGTATCTGGGCAAACATCAGATTGGTTTGCAGTACAAAAATAAGTCCGACAGGGATGTATACTCTCACCTTATCTGTACAACATATATGCGGAATGTATAATGAGAAATGTTCGAGAAGACGAGAACATTGGAAGTTTCGACCCATTTACGATTGGGGGGTACGAGATTCCAGAGTTACCAAACGCAGATGACACAGTGATACTATCAAGAGGTGCAGAAGAACTAGAGCAGCTACGTTTAGCCGCTGATGGACACAGTAAAGATAAAAACCTGTTCATAAACATAAATAAAACAAAGGTAATGACCACCGACAAAACACAATGTCAGCATAAATTTACAGTGGGTGGTGAGGAAATAGATCAGGTCCCACATTTTGAATATCTGGGCTCCAGAATTGACAAAAATGGCGACTGCTCGAAAGAAATCAGAAGAAAACTAGCTATGGCAATGCAGAAACTAAATAGCCTGAAGAAATTATGGCAGAGCACCAACAAAATGATACAAATAAAAGTCTTGAGAGCCTGTGTTTTTCCTGTGGCAGCTTATGGTTGTGAATCATGGACGATTACCAAAACGTCTAGACAAAGAATCGAATCCTTCGAGCCAAAATGTTACAGAAAGATCCTCAAAATACACTGGACAGAGAAAAAAAAAAAATGTAGACATTCGGCAAGAGTTGAGCATAGAGGAGAACTGGTTTATCAATTCTATTTTGGCTAGAAAATGCAAACACTTTGATCACATCAAGAGACACAACGGTCTTGAGAGAACGGTGATGGAAGGTATGGTACCAGGCAAAACAGGAAGGGGTAGACCAAGAAGACAATGGCACTAAGATATCCAGGAGTGACTGAGTATGACTGTGGCGGAGGCTGGAGTTTTGGCAAGAGAACGAGTTTCTTTCAAACAGACTGTGATGGAAGCGACGTTCTACAAAGGACGTGCTACATAATCACTTTTAATACTGTAATTTCTACATACCTAATTGACCTTACTGGTAATTTCCTGCTGTTGCTGGTGAAGCACAGAAATGCATTGGTCCTGGCCAACAACTGCAGACTAAAAACGCCAACTATACAGAAACGCTAGGGAATCGGGAGAGAGCGATTAACAAACCAGGGGTGACATTAATAGCGCAGGCAGTGAAAGCAATTCGACATCTGACCACTGCTGAGAATATCATTACATAGAAAGATTGTATCTAGAATTGCAATGCAAATAACCCCTTCCACAAAAATCATAATTCCCGTTAGGGGGAAATTTAGACATTGTTGCAACGTGAAAGTAGAGCACAAAGATATTGTTTCAGTTTTCTGTTTTCAAGAATCGATGTTATCTCGCTCTGGGAAGACCCAAATGGGTTTAGTTTCTTGCAGGAAATTATTAAGGTTATAGATACTAATGGTTTCCACAGCTCGCTTACTACGCACACTCATGCATTAACATCTAATGCATTCATCTCTGTCCTACACATATCTGATTTGAAAAAAAAAGATTCTTGTTAGTACAAGGAACCTTGTCATACGTCTTTACCCTATGAAGGAGTAGGAGATGAAAGTTGAAGTTTAGGATATATGCAGCGCATTCAATTTTACTGAACTTGAGAAGTATGGATTTCCCTCTTCAGCGGGTTTACCCGGTATGGTGCATGGCGCAACACACCTAATTGATGGGATTTGCTGCTCTAACGCATTTTTCAGAACAATTGAGAAATCAGAGGTCAGAACTGTGATAACATTCTTGATGTTGCAGGGAAAAACACCTACAGAAATACACAGGGAGATGGAATCAGTGTTTGAGGAATTCTGTCCTTCGTATGCTTCTGTAACAAACTGGTGTAGGTAGTTCAAGTGTAGCTGTTTCCCTGTTGTTTATCTTCCAAGATCAGGAACACGATCCTCAGAGTGCAGCGATGAAAATGTTGCAAGAGTGGAGAAAATCATTGACCAGGATAGGAAAAGACTTATCTAGGTCGGTAAAATTGAATGAAAGTACAGTTTTTATAATTTTACACAACAGACTGAACCTGAGAAAAGTATGTGCCTGCTGAGTCCCGCGTCTGCTGACATGTGAACGGAAACAAACGAGGGTTGATTGCTGTGGCCAGTTGCTCAAAATGTGTGGGTCGAAAAACATGTTGCTGATCACGGTGACAGTAGATGAGACTTGGGTTCACCATTATGATCCAGAATCTAAAATTTGCAGCATGCAGTGGAAAACCCCGGGCTCACCAACACATGTCAAGCCAAGCGCAGAAAAATCTGCAAGAAAAGTGATGCCGACTGTTTTTTGGGAGGTCAAAGGTGTCATATTGAAAGATTACCTGCCTCATGACAACGCGGTTAATGGGCAATTTTATATAGATCTCTTTACCAAACTAAGAAAGACTGTGACCAGAAAATGAAAGATAGCGCGCACTCAAATTCGGCATTTACTTCAAGACAATATTGCCGTCCCATAAAGCAAGGCTTGTGCTGCAAACAGCCAACGATTTGAATATTGAAATTCGTCAAAACGGACCATATTCTCCGTATTTAGCTCTATCATATTTTTTTTTCTTTTCCAAAAACTTAAAAACAACAGCTGAAAGGAAATATTGTGACAGTGACGAAGATGTCATACTGGCTTGTGATAACTGGTTTAGTTTTTAAAAAAAGTTACTTTATTCTGAAAATTTTTTCAAAGTCACGCAAAGATGGCAGATATGTATACATTTAGGTGGTGGCTACATTGAGAAAGAATAAGCACTGTACCAAATTTCAACTGTCTCCTCCTACTCCTTCATGGTCAGGGTAAAGTCTTATGACAAGCCCCTTGTATAAAGGTCATGATTGTGCGTTGGGAAAAGGACTTTGTTTTGTTAGGCTGTGTCGTCAATGTCGAGCCTACGATATCTTTCGTTCCGACAAATTCGGTTTTCAGCACGGCATATTTTTTAAGACTGGGTTTTGTTTCCCGTCTGTGATTCCTATTCTTTAAGTCAGACTGCATTGGTGCAGACAGTTTCCAGAACCGCCACTTGGAGGCAGGAATAGGGTTATGGCCAGCTATGTGTCGCTGACCCTGATACAAGCAATCAATTATGTGTAATCCTTAGTTTCATTATCTGCCCTTCAAGTTCTAGGCGGCGGTGGTCATTGTAAGCTTGAACTTGCCCAGATGTCTCTAAATGCCAACCAACTTCTCACATCCCATGAATTCTGAATAGTTATGCAATGGATCCCCCGTCACATAAATACACATGGTAATGATAAAACAGACAGACTGGTTAAGAGGGGATCAAGTCAAGAACAACACTACACACCAACAACCCTACAGATAGTCAAACAACTATTGAAGTCTGCAAACAAAGAGGTCTGGCTAAATAGGAATCCATCTCAAATCCCAAAGACAACATCAATCTCCTGAAAAGGAGAGATCAAAGCACCATTTCCCGACTTCGCACCTAGCACATACAACTTACCAGTCACTTGAACATAATCCACTCTCTCAATTCCGTTACCTTGAAATGGTGGTGAGGGACCTTGACTATCTTAATGATCACAGAAGCTAAGCCAACGGAAGGGAAAGCTTCCAGATGGGTCACCCAAAATGGAAAGATAATAGAAGAGGGAATAGACTAAACACGGACAACTCACCTAGAGTGTAATAGGTTAGATTAACGGCGACCAGCCAAATCTTTATAAACAAAAGTCGGTTACGAAAACATTGATAACAATGCAAAAGCAAAAGGCCTTTGGAAAGGTAGGGCCTTCGGAAACGAGAAAAATGACGCAGTGGAGTGAAAGCCGCAAGAAAACTCCACAGCTGACTGTCCGTCAGAATATTAAGACGAAAACAAATATAGCGACATGGAATGTTAGAACAATGTACTAGGCAGGTAAAACAGCACAGACAGCTAAAGAGAGGAGAAATTACAAATTGGCAATGCTTGGCCTGTGCGAAAAAAAGATGGACACAATCACGACAGATCAGACTGCCTATTGAGGACACGAGAGAACTGATGCCCAACATACAAAGGGAGTAGCACTGATGCTCTCCAGAGAAGCACAGCGGGCACTCATAATGTGGGAGGCTATTACCAAACGAATCATGAGCGCAAGCTTTAGAACGTGGAACAAACACATAAGTATAAACATCATTCAGTGCTTTGCCACAACTAACGAGGCTGACGATGATAAAAAGCACGAATTCTTCAACGTGCTGGAACAGGTCCTTGACACGAAGAAAACTAAAGATTTCTTAATTTTAAGTTGAGACTTCAATGCTAAAGTGGGAGCAGACAACCTAGGTTACCAACATATTATGGGGAGACAAGGAATGGGACAGATAAAGGAAAATGGAGAAATGTTTGCAGAGTTATGTGCCCTACACAAAATGATAATTAGAGGGAGCATGGTTCCACATAAAAAGATACATAAGGTCACGTGGCGATCTCCAGACCATGTAACGGAAAATCAGATTAATCACATCTGTGTCAGTCAAGCGTTCAGAAGTACACTACAAGATGTAAGAGTAAAGTCAGATGCAGATGTAGCGTCAGACTACCACATGTTGCTGGGGATTTTGCAGCTCAAACGAAAAAAGTACCCAGTACAGGGCGCAAGGAGAACAAGATATAACGTTCACTTATTGTAACACCAGGAGAAGAAGACAGAATTTAGCTTAAAACTTAATAACAAATATCAAGTGCTACGAGAGCTATATGAAGATGAAGACATTAATAGTATGTGGGACCAGGCTAAAGATGGGATTCAAGAGAAACCAACACAAAGGCTGGATCACAACAGAGATATGCCATACATAGAAGAAAGGAAAAAAGAAGAAAGCTGTACTCGACAAATGCCGAACCAGAGCCACCAAAGCACAGAGTAATTATATTGTTACAGACTCAAGACATGTATAAGGAAAAATAAAAGGGAATATACTAACAAGTTGGCACAGAAGGCAGAAGAGGCAGCAGAGAGAGAAAATAAGAGAGATTTTTACTCATTAAGAAAGAAAATGCCAAAGAGATATAGACAGATATAGAAACAAATCAAAGATATTAAAGGCGGGATATTGACATCATCGGAGGAACAACAGAGACAATGGGTTTAGTATTTCAAAGAAAGTCTAAGACCTCCACCACAAGAAACAACAAACATCCTAGCAGCAGAGGAGACTGAACTTGGACGGCAACCCACCAAGTAAGATAGAAACCCAAAGGTCCATATCCAAACTCAAGAAAGGGAAAGCGGCAGAACCAGGATGAATAGCAACAGAAGCTAAAATAGCAACAGAAGCTAAAATAGCAGCAGAAGCTAAAATAGCAGCAGACGCTAAAATAGCAGCAGAAGCTAAAATAGCAACAGAAGCTAAAATAGCAACAGAAGCTAAAATAACAGCAGAAGCTAAAATAGCAACAGAAGCTAAAATAGCAGCAGAAGCTAAAATAACAGCAGAAGCTAAAATAGCAGCAGACGCAACAATAGCAGCAGAAGATAAAATAGCAACAGAAGCTAAAATAGCAACAGAAGCTAAAATAACAGCAGAAGCTAAAATAGCAACAGAAGCTAAAATAGCAGCAGAAGCTAAAATAATAGCAGAAGCTAAAATAGCAGCAGAAGCTACAATAGCAGCAGAAGATAAAATAGCAACAGAAGCTAAAATAGCAACAGAAGCTAAAATAACAACAGAAGCTAAAATAGCAACAGAAGCTAAAATAGCAGCAGAAGCTAAAATAGCAGCAGAAGCTAAAATAGCAACAGAAGCTAAAATAGCAGCAGAAGCTAAAATAGCAGCAGAAGCTAAAATAGCAGCAGAAGCTAAAGTAGCAACAGAAGCTAAAATAGCAACAGAAGATAAAATAGCAGCAGAAGCTAAAATAGCAGCAGAAGCTAAAATAGCAACAGAAGCTAAAATAGCAACAGAAGCTAAAATAGCAACAGAAGCTAAAATAGCAACAGAAGCTAAAATAGCAGCAGAAGTCATAATGACAGATATAGATAAGGTCACTAATACATTGCAAGGATTATTCAAGAAAATATGGGAAGAGGAGAGAGTGCCAACAGAATGGAGAGAAGAACATCTGATTAAACTGCTTAAGAAGGAGGTCCTGGCAGATATCAGCGATTATAGGGGGATTATATTGGTGTTGGGGCCGAGCAAGATGTTAAACTTAATCATCTAGGAGATATTAAAAACTGAAGAAGACAAAAAGCTCTGAGAGGAACAGGCCGGACTCCGCAAGCGAAGATCATGCACAGATCATATAGCTACGCTTGCATCATAGTAGAACAAAGCATTGAATGAAAATAATCCCTATACGCAAATTATATTGACTATGAAAAGGTGTTTGATAGTGGCGATCGAAGTACTGGCAACTGTTGAGACACTATGGGATACCAGAGAAGTACACAACCATGATCCAGAATATGTACAAAGACACATTTAGTAGAGTGGTATATGAAGGTGTAGTGATTGACAGCTTTGATGTGCAAACAGAGGTGAGACAGAGATGCCTGCTCTCACCTTTCCTGTTTTTGTTGATTATAGATTGGATAATGAAGACATCAATCAAAAGCAAAAAAACTGGTATTCAGTGAAAACTATTGTCACAATTGGAGGACCTGGACTACGCAGATGATCTGGTACTTTTTTCACACGGTCATAGTCAAATGCAAAAGGGAACTTATTTGGGTAAAAGAACAATCGGTCATACATGGAATTGAATATCAACATTAAGAAAACCAAACTCCTTAAACTCAACACTAACAGCAAAGAACCAACCATGCTGGAGGGAGAGCAGTTGGCGGAAGTGGATACCTTTACCCATTTAGGCAGCACAATAGACACATCAAGATTCACACCAAAATTAGAATATGCAATGCAAGTGTCAAGTCGGTGTTGTTGTATGGAGCGCAGACATGGAGAACGACCAAGGTCATTCAACAAAGACTCCAGTCCTTCGTTAACAGATGCCTACGAAGGATAAGGGGCCATAAAGTGGCAGGACATGGTTAGGAATGAAGACTTGTGGGAAAGGAGCCAAGAACAGCCATTGGAACAAAAACATTCGCGAAGAAAATAGGGCTGGATAGGACATACGCTGCGAAAGGCACAGTCTAAGAAAGCCATACATGCTCTTACATGGAATCCCCAGGGGAAAAGAGAGAGAGGTAGACTCAAAAATATGTAGAGAAGAGAACGTGAGAAGGGGCTAAAATTAAATATTGACACCTGCAGAGAGACAGATAAGGCATCCGAGGACCATGTACGCTGGCGAGATGTTGTTGACGGCCTATGCGCCGAGAGAAGCGACGGGCTTTGATCGATTGATTGAACAGAATCCAACTAGAACGCACTCCAGAGTGCCGCCTGTGCAGACATCCTATGAAACTGTTGAACACATTTTTGAATGTCCGACGCCAGCCGGTGTTAGAGGCCAGACAAATGGAACACTTTGTACGGAACTAAACAACAGCTTACAAACACTTAAATATACCACTATATGGCATTGGGCCAAAGGGCAAGAGCCTATAAGCCACTAGATCAATAACCAGCCAACCAAAACATGAGTAGTTGACTGCTGTCAGCTCATTCACTGCTGTCAATTCACTCACTGCTGTCAGCTCATTCACTGATGTCAATTCATTCACTGCTTTCAAATCATTCACTGCTGTCAACTCATTCACTGCTGTCAGCTCATTCACTGCTGTCAATTCACTCACTGCTGTCAGCTCATTCACTGATGTCAATTCATTCACTGCTTTCAAATCATTCACTGCTGTCAACTCATTCACTGCTGTCAACTCATTCACTGCTGTCAGATATTCACCGCTGTTAACTCATTCACTGCTGTCAGATCATTCACTGCTGTCAACTATACACTGCTGTCAGATCATTCACTACTGTCAGCTCATTCGCTGCTGTCAACTCATTCACCGGTGTCAACTCATTCACTGCTGTCAACTCATTCACTGCTGTCATCTCTTTATCTAATTCTTTGCTGTCATCTCATTCCCTCCCGTCATCTCATTCCCTCCCGTCATCTCATTCACTCCCGTCATCTCATTCACTCCCATCATCTCATTCACTCCCGTCATGTCATTCCCTCCCGTCATATCATTCCCTCCCGTCATCTAATTCCCTCCCGTCATCTCATTCCCTCCCGTCATCTCATTCCCTCCCGTCATCTCATTCCCTCCCGTCATCTCATTCCCTCCCGTCATCTCATTCCCTCCCGTCATCTCATTCCCTCCCGTCATCTCATTCCCTCCCGTCATCTCATTCCCTCCCGTCATCTAATTCCCTCCCGTCATCTCATTCCCTCCCGTCATCTCATTCCCTCCCGTCATCTCATTCCCTCCCGTCATCTCATTCCCTCCCGTCATCTCATTCCCTCCCGTCATCTCATTCACTTCCGTCATCTCATTCCCTCCCGTCATCTCATTCACTCCCGTCATCTCATTCACTCCCGTCATCTCATTCCCTCCCGTCATCTCATTCACTCCCGTCATCTCATTCCCTCCCATCATCTCATTCACTCTCGTCATCTCATTCCCTCCCGTCATCTCATTCACTCCCGTCATCTCATTCCCTCCCATCATCTCATTCACTCTCGTCATCTCATTCCCTCCCGTCATCTCATTCACTTCCGTCATCTCATTCCCTCCCGTCATCTCATTCACTCCCGTCATCTCATTCACTCCCGTCATCTCATTCCCTCCCGTCATCTCATTCACTCCCGTCATCTCATTCCCTCCCATCATCTCATTCACTCTCGTCATCTCATTCCCTCCCGTCATCTCATTCACTCCCGTCATCTCATTCCCTCCCATCATCTCATTCACTCTCGTCATCTCATTCCCTCCCGTCATCTCATTCCCTCCCGTCATCTCATTCCCTCCCATCATCTCATTCACTCTCGTCATCTCATTCCCTCCCGTCATCTCATTCACTCCCGTCATCTCATTCCCTCCCGTCATCTCATTCCCTCCCGTCATCTCATTCACTCCCGTCATCTCATTCCCTCCCGTCATCTCATTCCCTCCCATCATCTCATTCCCTCCCGTCATCTCATTCACTCCCGTAATCTCATTCCCTCCCGTCATCTCATTCCCTCCCGTCATCTCATTCACTCCGTCATCTCATTCACTCCCGTCATCTCATTCACTGCTGCATCTGCAGACCAAATCTGATCTTCTTCTTCCTCTTCTTCGTCATCGACGTCCGTTCACAAACTCTAGCAACCAAGCTCTAAAACGGGCTTAGCAAGTAGCAAGATGTAGTCCGTAGAACAGAATGAGTTTTGTCGTAGTTTACAGAACGACAGCGATATTTGCACCTTTCGGTCCGACACACACGACTTCAGCATCCATTTGTCGGGACCTGGTTAGCCTTCCCTCTACGATATCTTCTCCTTAGTCAATCTGCTCTGTTGCAGCCTGTTATCCAGGATCACCAGGTGGATGTGGAAAAGTGTCTTGGCAGCTCTGGGTCGCTAGTCATGACGCTAGCAGTCATTTTTAGGTCGATGACTGCTACAGTTTATGCAACGGCCAGCATCTTGATCTAAATCCTAATCTAATCCAACGTAATCTAATTTAAGTAAATATGAATTTATCTACGTTTTTCTGTCTTATTATTTCTATGTCTTCCCATACACCCACACACTTTAAAAATGTATATCTCTATTTGCATATCATAATCTATTTATCTAGCAATAAGTAGCTATACTTATTCACAAATTATAATCCGAAATGAATCATAGACACTACATATCTGAGATATAATGAATTTGCAACTGGCCGGTCGGCCCGACACATATGGTTTCAGCATGTCCTGTTTTGTAGTCCGGATTGAACCACTCTTTTTGAACTCTAATATCTGGGCCAGGCTGCAAGAATGCACTCTGTATCCGAGCCCGATATTTGAAGATGGATTAGTGTTTTGGATAGTTCTTATTTACTTACTCTGACGCAAGCAGTTAGTTATGAGTAATGTTCTGTTGTGACCTCGTACAGCGCATCTTCGGTTAATCCAGTGGTTCTCAAACCGGTGTGACGAGGTACACTGGAGTGCTGCAGCTGGTTTTCAGGCGCGTCACTAAACATGTCAATACTTTCAATAACTGAGCACAGGAACTGTTGGTTGGTGGGTTTGTTGGTTATTGAAACAGCGGCCTACGGGCTCCTGCCCTTTGGCCTAATGCCATATAATGGTACATGCAAGTGTTTGTGAGCTGTTGTTTAGTTCCGTACAAAGTGTTCCATTTGGTTGGTCTCAGAGGAAGAGGCTCCATCCTAATAGCGGCAAGCGTGGGACATTCAAAAAGATGGTGCTCAACGGTTTCATAGTGATGTGTGCACAACCAGTACTATAGAGTATGTTCTGGTTGGATTCTGTTCAAGTGACTGTTAATTTGAATGTGTTGACTGCGAAGTCGGAAATTGGTTCTTAAGTCTTCATTAGTTGTTTGACTGTATGTAGGGTTTTTGGTGTGTATTGTTGTTCTTGACTTGATTCCTTCTTAGCCAGTCTGCCTGCGTGTCATTGCCATGTGTATTTCAATAACCAGGGATCCTTGCATAACTATTCTGACTTCGTGGGATATGAGAAGTTGGTTGACATCTAGGGGTATTCGAGTAAGTTCAGACTTACAAAACCACCAAATTCCAGAGCATGAATGGCAGATAATCAGTTGTGAAAGCATAATATACAGTCGTCAAGCGCCACAGAGCTACTTCTAATGTTTATTGTTGCTGAAACTGTTAAGTAGGCTTGTTTCCTGACTTGGAAAAAAATATGGTGCACTAAAGGTGTCGTGTACCGAAACAGTTGAGGAACCACTGGGATAATCTATTGATGTCCCATCTTCTACAAGATGGCCACTGATCAGTTTCCAAATATTTTAAAGTTAAAAAGCAAATATGTGTTAATACATGCAAATTTAATTGTATTGAATATATAAATATATATATATATATGGGTTGTCATTTATTCGAACGTTATCATCCAGGCCTCAAAATCATAAATGAGAAGTATTTAAGATACAGATTATAGGTAACATATTTTAATCAATCATTGAATTAAAGCACGTTAAATGAACACGAATCAATCGTTAAAGAAAGCAGGAGCTTTAAATCAGAATTCGATCTATCAGGGAGAAGCGTTTGTTGAGACAGGTCTGGAGCGTAAACAGTCAGTAAGGCACATAAGCCACAAACATCCATATCCTTTATTAGCTGCTGAAAATGGATGAATATCAGTGGCGTATTCGGGTCCCTCGTACAAGGTGGGCTACAAGCTTAGAATTTAAGACTATAAAATGACTTTCACTCAACAAATGTCCAATGAGGAAAACATGAAGACATGGAATACTTTAGCAAAAAGGGACTTCAGAAATAATTAGAAATTGCTAACCTCAGAATGTATAAGGATAGAGCTGAGGAACGGAATATTCGCCACTCAAATATAGGAATTGCACTGTTCTGTTTCCGTTTCTAAGAATCGACGTCACTGCACTCCGGGAAATTCTCATAGGTGCTCAGTCTCTCTCATCAAATGGCGTAGGGTATGGATGCTGATGGTCCCTGTAGCTCGCTGGTGGTACACTCTCCTGCTCCGTCCTCTCAGGGACCACACTCCGCTCGAACCTCGTTTAATGTTGAAACTTTGCAGTCTGTGGATTGATGCTATATATATTGATGTGTCCTCATCCAGCAGGCGGTCATTGATTGATTTCAAAATGTTAATTCTATCCATCACTAATGTGCCCATGATGGTAGCTTGTGAAGCCATGTGTCAGCTCTTTCATTGCCCTGAACCTTGGCATGAGCAGGACAGTAGATCCAGGTCAGCGCCTGGAGGTTTGAGGCCTCAACAGCTGATTTCCACTCGTATCTAAGCCATCCCTTCTGTACTTTCTGAAGTACGGCTTGTGCGTCTATCATGATGACTGCCCTTCTTATAAAAGTCTCAGATATCTATTTCAGTGTTGAGGTCACTGCTTCCGTCTCCATTCTCATACTGGAGGTTGCTGACATAGAATTGCACTGTATGGAGCTAAACCATGGACACATAGCAAAAAAGAATGAAAAAGACTTGAAAGTGTTATAAATGTTCTGCTACGGTAAAATGGAAAGAGTGAGTCGAATAGCAATAAGATCCAATGACAATGCCCCAAATGAGGTAGGCGTGCAAAGACAAATATTGAAAACGATACAGAAAAGAAGATTTAGTTGGCTAGGCCGCAATATGAGACATGAACGTCTTCTACAGAAGTTAATTACAAAAGAACAAGGTCGAGGAAAATAGAAATGAGATGACCAAGACTGACCTTTACATCTCTGGGGACGGCGTGGGCTAGTGGTTAAGTGACACGGCTCACAACCAGAAGGTGCTGGGTTCGATCCCCATCACAACATCGGCCGTTACCCCGATGAAGCAAACACTTAGAAAATGCAGGAGGAAGCAGGTCCTTACATGAAATGCATGCTGAAGTCGGATGCACTGGGCCGACATGCGCAAAATAAAAACCACAGTGCAACGCACACCGCCTTGGGGATTAGAAAAATAAGACGAACGCAGATAATTTTAAAAAAAAATGTTAAATGTTCACATCTCAGTAATGCAGAGGCATTAACGTACGTACCTACGATGAAATGAAGAAAGAAGTAGCAGATTGGGTCAAATGAAGAGACATTCTTTTTAAGCGATAAATGCCACCCACAAAATCGACCACGAAATCTCAAGACGACAAAAAAAAAATAGCTTGGTATTCATTAAACTCCATTACGCCAATAGTCTAAGAGATGAAAGACACCGCGACAGGATCACACACTTTCAATTTCATTGTCATTCCAGAAAGTATTTACTGATGTCAAGTGTGGAACTTGAGCAAAAAAATGTGCTGAGAAGGTCCGTGTCACTCAGACATAAATGAAAAGTTTCGATACGAGATAAAAACCGAAACGAAGAGGCTCGATATCAAACCTTGTTCCAGGACGTTGTGGAAGCAGGCAACGCTGCGCTAGACATGCAGTACGCATGCCTGACAATAGATGGACACGTACAAGAACGTTTTGGTGGCCTGTAGACGTCCACTGAGCTGCCAACCTTTGCGAATCCGAGATGGGCTGAACAAAGAACTAGGTCCACATCGGAACAGCATTGCAAAAAAATCGGAACGCATACATAATATTGTTGGCTTCCTCGCATACAGCATATTGTTGGCTTCCTCACATACAGCATATTGTTGGCTTCCTCGCATACATAATATTGTTGGCTTCCTCGCATACGTAATATTGTTGGCTTCCTCACATACAGCATATTTGCCGAACTGATGCAGAAGATAATAGGATAATGTAATGTGATACCGAAATATATAGAACAAAACTGAATGCAAACGTAGACATGCTCTATTGAAGAATATTTATTACTCACTGAGTTACATGATAGACGATTTCTTTTATACGTATAGAATTATTCAATAGACGATTAGTTAATATATAGACTAACAAGTTAGACTAAAAAAAAATACATACAGACTTACAAATTATACGAATATTTAATACACGCAGACTTACACAATAGTCCAATATTTAACACACTCAAACTTACACAATAGATACATTTTTAACACACCATACATACAATCCCTGAAAGCAGCCGTATCGAGAGGTGGCACGAATTGGTGCAGGCCCCAGATATGGAACTTCGGGAGGAACCTGCTCCTTAACATCATCTACCATACACAACATGGAAGTCACTGAACAGACTCCGAACTGGTGGATCACGGTGCAAGAGGAATATGAAGCGACGGGGATACGCAGATGATGACACATGTGAGTGCGGCACAATACATGACGTAGACCATCTGATGACCTGCCCAAACCTCGATAAAACACACAATAGGTGCGACATCCTGGAGTAAAATGACAAGGCAATCTGTGTCGCTGAACACTGGATGCAAGATATATAACGTGGTGCTTGGATAGAGGAAGTAAGTAAGTAACACACACAGACGTATTCGGTAGACGGATATATAATACATATGGACTTAAAAGATATACTAATTAAATATATAAATATGTATGTATATGATGATGATATAATCACTAGAGCTGTGTGCTGACAGCTCTTGGTAGTCCAATGCATCCTGGACAAAATAATACGTATTCCTCACTTGTTTTAGTGATGTGCTTAGTGTGTTATGTATGGTGGGTGTGGTGGTAACAACAAGTACAGCAGATCGGCCAGCCCTGGCTACAAAGTCAGGAGGTGCTCGACTGACTCCTCGTGGTCATGGCAGAATCTGCAGTTTGGTTCACGTAGTGGGTCTAATCTATTCAGATTGAGGTATATTCTACTAAAGACACGTCAGGAGTTGAATTAACTCAGATGGAATAGTTTCAACATGAACAGTAATAATAGCAACAAATTCCCGAAAAATGTCCCAACAAATTTTAGTCAAAGTAGCAAGCAAAGTGGCTGAGCGGGTGCAACTTGCGGCGACTTTCGGACCCCCACATCAAGATATAAGTTGTGCCTAATTAACTGCTATAGAAATGAAGGCAGAGAAAAATAAACTGGCCACTTCATCTACAAAAATGCATCAGAATAGATTAAAATGAATGGTCTAGAACGCTATTACCGATGACAACATCTACTGTTGAGTTTCATTGATATAACCTCTTACAGACTGATACGACAAACAAGATATTTCAAACATTTAACAAATTGCATAAACAGTTGACATACAGGAGAATGTTAAATAACGGTTTATTCCAAAAAAAAACGTTAGTTCATTTTCTTTCCATTTACGCCGTCCAGTGCTGTCAGGAGATTAAGTCGTTTGTCCTGCGCCAAGTTGTTTCTGACGCCTGGAATCAAGACGCCGAGCAGCGTATGAGCGGCAGTGGTCAGCGACCCACAGCTGACTGCTAGCGTCAGGGCCAGGAAACCAGAGCTGCCAAGACCTTTTCTACACCTCCACGCGGTGATCCTGGATAACAGGCTGCAGCAGAGCAGACTGGCTAAGGAAAAGGGATCGAAGAGGAAATGCTAACCCGGTACTCACAAAATGCTTGCTGAAGTCGGATGTGTTGGACCGAAAGGTGCAAATAAGCTACGATACATTCTCTGGACTACATTCTGCTACTTAAGCCCTTACATGGTTTGGTAGCAGGAGATTGAGAACGAACCAAGAAGAAGGAGAAGAAGAAGTTTCTGACGCCTGGCCTTGATTTCCCTATCTAGTCTAACGTCTGTCAAAAAAATACTGAACTCTCGGACCTGTTGTAGAGCAATATCATTTACACATATATTGAGTGGCCTATGTCTTTTGCTGACCCTCATTATTTCTGTTCTAGTTAATTCGCATTTTATATTGTGCACAGGCTGTCACAACCAAGTTCATGTGATCTTGCAGTTTATTGTCGTCATTGTAGAACATAAGCTGGTCATCTTAGTCTTAGTTGGCGTGTACATCTACAGGGGGGATGCACTTGTATAGGTTCCCGCTCTGTCGTGAGCTGGATGTAGCCGGAGCAGGGAGAGGGCTGGGGGGGGGGGGGAGGATTTCCTGCTTAGTGAGCTAGGATCGACCAGCTTATTACTGCGCTGCGTTGGGACAAGTGCCATAGAGGGTGGGTAACCTATCTACGAGTTCATTTTAATAGATTCAACCACTAGAGCAAAGTAGACCCGCAGCCTGTTTGGCGCCAAATGTGCTGTTAATAACAAACCACCTAACCATGGACGGTGTTATGCCATGTCATACAGTTAGTCCTCTCTTACAACATGATCTCCGTAGGACAGTGGTGCTATTCTTGACCTTGTCATACACACAACAAAACCTGGACTATTCGGAATCAGCTACACAAAGCAATTCATCTACACAAAGCAATTAATCTACACAAAGCAATTCATCTACACAAAGCAATTCATCTACACAAAGCAATTCATCTATACAAAGCAATTCGTGTTTTACATTCGGTTCTGCTGCCTCAATCTGATTGGCCTCTGCTGCGATTGTATCCATGGAGATAATGACGAAGTGCGTCTGGCATGTTAAGGCGGATCGGGCTTGATGTCTCTGCTATGAGCGACCTTCCCCGTGTGTGGGATAATGACAGATCCAAAATACGAATTTATCAGACGTGTGTGATTCGTGTCGTCATGTATGTTTCGGAGACTTGGACTCTACTTGAATAGAACACATCAAGACTGGATGTCTTTCACATGCATAACCAGCGACGCATCCTCTGTATGCAGTGGTTTGATCTTGCCAGAAATGTTGAGGTATCTGCAAAGACATGTCTTACCTCCATCTTGGACACTCTGGCTTTCCGCTGCCTGTCTGTGTTTGGTCACGTGGTTCTTCTTCTTCTTCTTCTTCTTCTTCTTCTTCTTCTTCTTCTTCTTCTTCTTCTTCTTCTTCTTCTTCTTCTTCTTCTTCTTCTTCTTCTTCTTCGTTCGCTGTCAGACGTCAACCTGTATTTTTCTTTTAAAAGCAGCGGTTATCCTGAGGCTGTCGACACTGCCATAGAGCTTGTCTAGTGTTGCCACTGGTGATGGCCACATCTGCTGTCTCTGATCCTCGTATGTTGGGCAGTTTTGCAGTAGATGTTCAGCTGTCATTTTCCCAGTACCGCACGTGCATTTGTCAGTGCCACCTATCTTCAATTTATTGAATAGGTGGTACCTCAGTCTGTTGTGGCCTGTGCGAAGTCTGAAGACCACGACCTGCTCTCTTCTGTTCAACTGGTAATAGGCATCGTTTTTTGTGTAGCCAGTATGTTCTGTTTCCCATTTGGTCATGTATCTAGCTCTAATAAGCCTTTTTGACTCTTCGTATGTCCCACTAGGATCTGGTTGTGGTAGTCTTGCACCTTCTTTTGCCAGTCTGTCTGCCTTCTCGTTGCCTTGGATGTTACAGTGGGATGGAACCCACTGTATCACTACTCTTTTTGGTGCGGACTGCTGGCATAGTTGACAGAGTACTTCTCTTAAGTCATTAAGTTCAGTATTTTTCTGGCTTTTTAGTGCTGTGACTACGGCCAGGGCACCTGTAAGCAGGACTATATGGTTTTCATTTCTCTTGCCTGTCACCATTTTTTCTACTGCAGCCCCCAGTGCCTCTGCCTCCGCTCTGAAATTGATTGAGTATTTTCCAGTTGCCAGTGACCGTATTATTTTTCTAAAGGTCACGTGGTTCGACTTAACCAGGAACTTCCCGTTGACCAGATCATGTCCAAGTCTGCTATGTGTAACAACGGTCTCCCACCGGTCGGCTGGATGCGTGGGAGGGCCGCCCCCGTTCTACATAGCTCCGGCAGATAGCAGTATCTCCTTAAGCATTGGATGAAGTTTGGTTACAAGCCTAAGAAGTTAAGCATTGTAGTGGTCGATCGATGCAACGGGCTTTAGATGCCTAAACGAATGTTATTATATATGTTGAATAGTAGAGGAGAAAACACACACCCCTGTCTCAGAGCCGCAGTTGTTTCAAAAGCCTCGGTGACACCATCAGCTATTCTTACGACATTTATACTCGTACAATATAGTGCTCTTACATTATCAAATATCTGACATTGTAGAAATAATAATGATGTTCACATAGACATCTAGGGTCCGTCGATCGACCACTACATATCATGATGTTCACATAGGCATCTAGGGCCCGTTGCGTCGATCGACCACTAACATGTCATGATGTTCACATATACATCTAGGGCCCGTTGCGTCGATCGACCACTACAATATCATGATGTTCACATAGACATCTAGGGCCCGTCGTCGACCACTAACATCTCATGATGTTCACATAGACATCTAGGGCCTGTCGATCGACCACTAACATGTCACGATGTTCACATAGACATTTAGGGCCCGTCGATCGACCACTAACATGTCATGATGTTCACATAAGCATCTAGGGCCGGCTGCGTCGATCGACCACTAACATGTCATGATGTTCACATAGACATCTAGAGCCGGTTGCGTCGATCGACCACTAACATGTCATGATGTTCACATAGACATCTAGGGCCGGCTGCGTCGATCGACCACTAACATGTCATGATGTTCACATAGACATCTAGGGCCCGTCGATCGACCACTAACATGTCCAAATGCTGAGGCTTGTAGCCAAGCCTCGTTCAATGACGAAGGGCAGGCTGCTATCTATCGGTGCCATGTAGAACGGGGACGGCCCCTCCCACGCCTCCAGCCGGCCGATGGGCGACCATTGTTACGCAAAGCAGACGTGGACATTATTTTGTGAGCCGTTCCTTCCTGGTCCAGTCGAACCACGTGACCAAACAGAGACAGGCAGCGACGGCGGACGAAAGTGTCCTCATTCTTCTTCTTTTTTTTCTTCTTCTTCTTCTTCTTCTTCTTTTTACGCTTTCAGACGTCAACTTGAATTTGTTCGAAGAAAGCAGCTGTCATCCTGAGGCTGTCGGCACTACCATAGAGCTTGTCTAGTGTTGGCACTGGTGATGGCCACACGTGCTTTCTCTGGTCCTCGTATGTCGGGCAGTTTTGCAGCAGATGTTCAGCGGTCATTTTCCCGGTACCACAGCTGCATTCGTCAGTGTCACCTATCTTCAGTTTATTGAATAGATGGTACCTCAGTCTGTTGTGGCCTGTGCGGAGTCTGAAGACCACGACCTGCTATCTTCTGTTCAACTGGTAGTAGGCATCATTTTTTGTGTAGCAAGTATATTCTGTTTCCCATTTGGCCATGTATCTGGCCCTATTTAACCTTTTGGACTCTTCGTAGGTCACACTAGAATCTGGTTGTGGTAGTCTTGCAGTGTCCGATATGGAGGGAAGACTCGTCTTTGCAGACATCTTGACATTACGGACGGGATCAAGCCACTGGATACCGAGGATGCGTCGCTGGTTGCACATATTAAAGGCATTGAGTCTTGTAAAGTAACCCATAGCATTACTACCCTAGGGGTGTTAGCGATCTCACATTTCAAAGGCTCGGCTATATGAGGGCGGTAGCCATCTCCTCTCCCTCGCCGCTTTTACTTAACGGACTGAACCGGTACCCATTTAAGGCTGGATCGACTCGGGAGCCATTGCGGTTTGAAGAAACATTACCGCTTCAACTGGGGAATAAACCCAGGATCACTCAGATGCGAAGCCAGCGCGCTAACCACACTGCTACGAGTCTTGATGCCCTGTTTAAAAAGGGTCCAAGTTTCTGAACCATACAGGAGGACAGGAATCACACACGTCTGATAAACACGAATTTTGGATACCAGAGAGTCTGCCACTATTCCACACCCAGCGGAGGTCGTTCATAGCGGACGCACCAAGTCCGAACTGCCGTAACATTTTTTGTTGTATAAACAAAAATTATAAAACATTTGTATGTCACATAATTAAGAACAAAACTATAGGTTTCATACTTACAAGCTTCACAGGCACTTATGTAAAGATGGGACATCCTCTGTGATAACAAACTAAGAAAATGTACAGCTAATGATACGTTTTCTTCAACACTGTTTGAATATACGTGCTAACAAAGAAAGTCCCACCTTCCATCAAGAAGGATTGAAACTCAAGCGAAAACTCTAACGCATCACTGATTTATACTATTATATTTCCATAAATCAATTATACAATGTATATTATATATATATATATTTAGCTAACAAAGACATACACAAACAATTTTAACTATATATCGCTGACGTCAAGTGTGACACGCACTCATCACGAAATTGTTTACAAATAGCCGATTAGCAACATATGGTTCACGTATTGATGGTTATTTCAATTAAGTATATATACATATATTCTTCTGCGCACTTTTGTCACCATAACCTGCCTGCATTCTGCGATGATTGTGAATTGGTCGACAACCGTCAGCTGTTAAAAACCGAATCACCGCTCGCTGATCAACTCTGGACGGCTTCCGTTTAACACCCGCATTGTTTTCAACGGATAAGATGATAAGGGTTGCTATAGTTGTGGTAAACATAATTATAATTGCCTGCAGCCAAGTCAACCGTACAGGTTACCATTTATATGACTGCTGACTAACTGCCACCAAACCACAAATCTCCCGAGATAGATAGGGATTACTTTGATAATTTTAGACAATGGGTGAGGTAACTCTACAGAAACTTCTGTCAGAGCAGATCCTCATATTGATGTTGGGCCCACCGCGTGTAGACATGACCAGATGCTCCATCGAGACCTCGCCATTGCAACATAGCTTGGTTAAACAAGGACTCCAGCAAGATGAAAGTCTGCTTGACCGAGTGATGCACCACAACACTCAAGATGGCATTCATCCATGTGCGGCTAACGACAGTACCCACTGACACATGTGGACAATTGTGCAAATAAACAGAGAAGTGTACTCACTTGCCCTGACAATCAGACAGTACTGGCAAAATCAGCTATGTAGACATGTAAGACATGGGAAAACCACTTCATTATTTTCTCAGGAAATCATAACAGTCACAACTAAAGGAGCCCAAAGATCTGACGGTGTAAACCCCCCCCCCCCCTCCCACCCCACCCTCCCGAATGACATCAAAAATTAAGGAGCCCAAAGATCTGACGGTGTGACCCCCCCCCCTCCAACCTCACCCTCCCGAATGACATCAAAAACTAAAGAAGCCCAAAGATCTGACGATGTGACCCCCCCCCCCTCCCATCCCACGCTCCCGAATGACATCAAAAACTAAAGGAGCCCAAAGATCTGACGATTAGACCTGTCTCGACAGCCAGAACTAAAGGAACTAAAGATCTGACGGTTAGACCTGTCTCGACAGCCAGAACTAAAGGAACTAAAGATCTGACGGTTAGACCTGTCTCGACAGCCACAACTAAAGGAACTAAAGATCTGACGGTTAGACCTGTCTCGACAGCCACAACTGAAGGAACTAAAGATCTGACGGTTAGAATTGTCTCGACAGCCACAACTAAAGGAACTAAAGATCTGACGGTTAGACCCGTCTCGACAACCTAAAACTAAAGAAAAAGATCTGACGGTTAGACCCATCTCGACAACCTAAAACTAAAGAAACTCAAAGATCTGACGGTTAGACCCGTCTCGACAGCCTAAAACTAAAGAAACTCAAAGATCTGACGGTTAGACCCGTCTCGACAACCTAAAACTAAAGAAACTCAAAGATCTGACGGTTAGACCCGTCTCGACAACCTAAAACTAAAGAAACTCAAAGATCTGACGGTTAGACCCGTCTCGACAACCTAAAACTAAAGAAAAAGATCTGACGGTTAGACCCATCTCGACAACCTAAAACTAAAGAAACTCAAAGATCTTACGGTTAGACCCGTCTCGACAGCCTAAAACTAAAGAAACTCAAAGATCTGACGGTTAGACCCGTCTCGACAACCTAAAACTAAAGAAACTCAAAGATCTGACGGTTAGACCCGTCTCGACAACCTAAAACTAAAGAAACTCAAAGATCTGACGGTTAGACCCGTCTCGACAACCTAAAACTAAAGAAAAAGATCTGACGGTTAGACCCGTCTCGACAGCCTAAAACTAAAGAAATTCAAAGATCTGACGGCTAGACTCACATGACAGTCAAGTCAAGCAATAGTAGTGGTGATGAGACCAAGGCCAGGACAAATAAAAGATATAGTGATGACGGTCGAAAGCCCGAAGGTATTGCAGTGGAAAACACTGGCTCAACCTCCATTGGAAATGAAGAATTTGAACTTGGAACTCGGGGAGTCTGTACCAAGGAAAGCCTCACATGCTTCAGGGGGCAATGGAAAGGACTAAAGTGTACATAGTGGGAGTCTCGGAGCACAGAAGGAAAGGTCAAGGCCCCTTTACCATCTAGAGATCTGGGTGTTTTATATTCTCAAAGAGAGAAAAGAGCGGATATGGCTGGCGGATATGACGTAGTTGGATTCCTCCTATTGCATTGCAATGGTCGTCTGCAGCATAGCTTGGTTACGTCCACTTCAACGATAATTTTCTTACGGTCAGGTTCATGAGGATATCAAGAAAATTTTACGAAAATACAGATCCCCGCATCCAGCATCGACATCAGCAAGGGAGGATGAACAAATAGACAGGTCCTATAATGATTGACAGGAGACCATCCAGAAAACGGAAATAGAGACATTGTGATAGTCTAGGGGGATTTCAACGAAAACTATATGAAAAATATCAGCAAAGATAGCGCCGTAACAAGCTGTAGGTCTACATTGCTCTGCTGTTTCAGTTCATAATGGATGCCACCAGACCACGGATTTGCATGGAATTTACACTAGTCTACAACTTACACTTCTGTTCACTTAAACGTGTTGTTGTTTTTCATTTGGACTGGTTAATTCGTTCGTTTTTTTGTGATTTCTTTCGTCCGATTATCCTGGCCTGGACATCGGCAATATAAATATGCTTAAACCTGTGTTGTATTTCACGGCCTAGTTCAGACGGCTGAACTTCGCGAGATTTGCATACTTCGTCTTAGCTGCAAACGTCAGTTTTGGAGTTTGAAATTTAGACACGACTATAATGGACTAGAACACTGCCTGTTAGAGATGCCCCAACGATATCTTGCGGTAATGGAAAAATCACGACGCACTACGATAGATGGCATCTTCCACCGCTGCCTACGGGATACCTGTTTACGATAAAAGGCTTCGGCAGTAAACCGTGAGGAAAAATCTGTATCTTGTACTTTCTCCAGTCGTCTTAAAAAAATCGTGCAACTGGCCAAAGGTAGATCAGGACCAGAGAGAGAGGTTGACAAAAGGCGCAGTTGCTTCCTCATTTTATTCCAAACCACAGCGCAGGTCACCCATTTTAGCAGACACAGCAAGAGATAAGACTGTCCACATTCCTGAACAAAGAGAGTGGTCTTTATCACATGTGATGGACAAACATCATTCCTAACTACTGCACCTTGGCTCTAATTAGTGAAGGACGTAAATAAGCGAAAGATCTTTCGAGGCCAGGTCAGGCGTATATTGTTGCGTTAACGTATTACTTCTTTAAACATTGTTGTCCAGTTCTTCACTGTTGTCTTCGACTCACTTTTATCACCATACACTAGCTGCATTCTGCGATGAATGTCAACTGGTCCACATCCTTCAGCTGTCAGAATCTGAATCACCGGTCGCTGATCAACTCTGGACGGATTCCGTCGTGTTTTCAACGGTCTGCTGAGAAAACTATGAGTCGGAAGATAATAACATTTTGCAAACTTGACGTTTGGTATGTGTTGTTTACAACAGAAGTGACGTCATAATACGCATCGTACGTATGTCCACTTGTTGCACTTTGGTCCGGTTTCATTCGAACACGCCTCTTATATACCTTTCTACCTTTCTGCAGATCTATCAACTTAACATAGCTATATATTTACATATTTACCAACCTTTTTATGTACCAATATCTCTTCACCCTTACCTACATATCTGTCTATCAACTACATACATATCTATCTACCTGCCTAGCTGGGGACAGGAGACTAACACACAGTCTGCCAAAACATACTGCTCAGACTATTTCAATCTTCTTCTTCTTCGTACGCTGTCAGACGTCAACTTGAATTTGTTCGAAGAAAGCAGCTGTCATCCTGAGGCTGCCATCACTGCCATAGAGCTTGTCTAGTGTCCTGCTCAGCATCTTGATCCCACAGTGGGAGTCTTCTTCTTCTTCTTCTTCGTACGCAGTCAGACAGTAACCATTATTTTTTCGAAAAAAGCGGCGGTCATCCTGAGGCTGTCGACACTGCCGTAGAGCTTGTCTTGCAGTTCCACTGGTGATGGCCACATCTGCTCTCTCTGATCCTCGTATGTCGGGCAGTTCTGCAGCAGATGTTCAGCGGTCATTTTACCAGTACCGCACGGGCATTCGTCGGTACCACCTATCTTTAATTTGTTGAATAGGTGGTACCTCAGTCTATTGTGGCCAGTGCGAAGTCTGAAGACAACGACCTGCTCTCTTCTGTTCAACTGGTAATAGGCATCGTTTTTGGTGTAACCAGTATGTTCGGTTTCCCATTTGGTCATGTATCTGGCTTTGATAAGCCGTTTTGACTCTTCGTACGTCATACTAGTATCTGTTTGTTGTAGTCTTGCACCTTCTTTTGCCAGTCTGTCTGCCTCCTCGTTGCCTTGGATGTTGCAGTGTGATGGGACCCACTGTACCACTACCCTTTTTGGTGCGGACTGCTGGCACAGTTTGCAGAGTGCTGCTCTTAAGTCATTAAGCTCAGTGTTTTTTCTGGCTTTTTAGTGCTGTGACTACGGCGAGAGCATCTGTAAGCAGGACTATATGGCTTTCATTTTCTTTGTGTGTCACCATTTCTTCCACTGCCGCCCTCAGTGCCTCTGCCTCCGCTCTGAAATTGCTTGTGTACTTACCAGTAGCGAATGACAGTGTTATTTTTCTGCCATTTGGTAGGTTCAGGAAGGCTCCTGCCCCTCCGTTCTGTGTATTGTTTGTTACAGAACCGTCGGTGTATGCATGGGTCCAGTCCATGCTTGGGTAGCTTTTCGATATAAAGCTTAGGGTAGTATCTCTCCTTTCTTTTTCAGTCTGGCAGTTTTTGTTTCCAATACCTGGTATATTTTCTACCACCTCTGGAAATATATCCTGCCTCCAGGTAGGTTTTCGTACAGTAGTGATGGATTTTGGTGTTGTTAGTGCGTTTATGGGATCTTCGTGCATCTTTGCTTTGGCTATTTCTGCAAAGTTTCTCCGCTTTAGTTTCCCATTTCCCAAATTGTTTAGTCTCTGGTGCATTGGATGGTCAGTCAGTCTTCGGAGTTTCTCTGACTGCAGCTGGGCTCTGCAGTCTCTTCTATCGGTCATGGATTTTGTAATCTTTTCAAGTTCTACAATTGGCGTTGACTTCATGCTTCCTGTTATAACTCTCATGGCTTGGTTTTGAAGTTTGCTAACTTTATCGAAGTTCGCCTTTGCTGCTGTTGTCCATTCCGCAATGCCATACTCGAGAACTGGTCTCACTCTTCCAGTGTACAGTTTCTTTAGTATGCCTTCGTCTGCTCCCGAGCTTGTGCCAGCAAGTTTCCTCATGATTGCCATTCTTTCTCTGGCTCTCATTCGGTTTCTCTCGATCTGACTTTTCCATGTCATGCGCCGATCAAATGTGACTCCCAGATAGTTTGGGTTGTCGTTTGGCTGCAGGAATTTGCCATTTAAACTTAATTTGGTATTTTGGGGTTTGATTGAAAGCGAGAATATCCACAGTGGGAATCGAACCAGGTGCATTTGGATTGTGAAAACCGAGCGAGATTCACACCTAGGCCACGCAGACTCATACAGGATTTCAAAAATGGTTTCATCATGACAAGGACAACTGCCGCCTTATTTAAGCGGGATTTGATGTACTCATCTGATATAATCTAAGACAGTTTAATCTAAACTAACTTTTCAAAGTAACTGAATTTGATTTAACCCAATCTATAAATCTAATCCGCTGGAGTGGTTACAACGAACATCAGATTAAGATGATTGTCTTCTTCTTAGCCTGTCGTAAATTGCGACAAAAAAATGCTGTGCGTGAGTTTGGTAACCTCATTATGTAAAAAAACAAAAACAATGTTACGACAGGCCACGCTAACGACAGGAACCAGGTATGTTTTAGATAATTTAGATAAGACAAATGGAATGTTGGACTTATGCTTCAATATTTGGAGCGAAAGGACATAAACTAATGGACTAATGTAATCGAATGTAATCTAACATAATCGAATGTAATCAAAAATTATCTAACTTATGTAATTTAATGTATTCTAATGTAATCTAAGATGTTAATATAATCGTATAAATCAGATTAATCTAACCCAAAATAATATAAACTAACTTTAAATCTATTCTTTTTCTTCCGCGTTCGAATTGAAAAGAAAGTTGTCACTTTCTGTTGTATTTTAAAGTGAAGATGAGATATCTGCCCATTACTGCCCGACACATCCGGTCTCAGCTTGACATTTTTGAAACCGGGTTTACCTTCCCTCTTTGATTTCAATTCTTGAAGACAGGATGCATGGTTGCAGTCTGTTTCTAGGACAGCCAGGTGGAGGCGGCATATGGGCTTAGTCAGCTATGCGTCTCGGTTCTAGATTGCAAGCAGCCAAGTATCAGTCGCTGGTTGTTTCCAGGTCATTCACTACAGCACCTTCTGCTTTCGTTTCGCTTGTGTCATGCTTGTGCCTTTCAGCTACAGGCTTCTACTCTACGACCCCTAATCAAACGTAATGTACTGTAGGACATATTGATCTGAACTACATTTTACACATTTTAGTATTATCTATCTACCCACACACTTAACACACCAGGCGTGTTCAAATAAACCGGACCAAACTGCAACAAGTAAACATTCGTACGATGAGCATGATGACATCAATTCTGATGTAAACAGCAAATATCAACAGTCAAGTTTGCATAATGTCATTATCCTCCGACTCCTAGTTTTCTCAGCAGACCTTTGAAAACATGACGGGTGTGATATGGAATCCGTCCAGAATTGATCAGCGAGCGGTGATTCGGTTTTTAATAGCTGAAGGATGTCGACCAGTTGACATCCATCGCAGAAAGCAGGCAGTGTATGGGGACAAAAGTGTGTCAAAGACAACAGTGAAGAATTTGACAATGATGTTTAAAGAAGGAAGTGAGTAAACGCAACAATATGCGCTTGACCTGGTCTCGGACGTGAGTTAACGCAACAATATGCGCTTGACCTGGTCTCGGACGTGAGTTAACGCAACAATATGCGCTTGACCTGGTCTCGGACGTGAGTTAACGCAACAATATGCGCTTGACCTGGTCTCGGACGTGAGTTAACGCAACAATATGCGCTTGACCTGGTCTCGGACGTGAGTTAACGCAACAATATGCGCTTGACCTGGTCTCGGACGTGAGTTAACGCAACAATATGCGCTTGACCTGGTCTCGGACGTGAGTTAACGCAACAATATGCGCTTGACCTGGTCTCGGACGTGAGTTAACACAACAATATGCGCTTGACCTGGTCTCGGACGTGAGTTAACGCAACAATATGCGCTTGACCTGGTCTCGGACGTGAGTTAACGCAACAATATGCGCTTGACCTGGTTTCGGACGTGAGTTAACGCAACAATATGCGCTTGACCTGGTCTCGGACGTGAGTTAACGCAACAATATGCGCTTGACCTGGTCTCGGACGTGAGTTAACGCAACAATATGCGCTTGACCTGATCTCGGAAGTTAACGCAACAATATGCGCTTGACCTGGTCTCGGACGTGAGTTAACGCAACAATATGCGCTTGACCTGATCTCGGAAGTTAACGCAACAATATGCGCTTGACCTGGTCTCGGAAGATCTTTCATTAACTCACGTCCTTTTTTAAACATCGTTGTCCATGGTTATTTAAATTAAGTATATAAATACTTCGACACACTTTGGTCACCACACGTTGCCTGCTTTCTGCGAGTGATGTAAACTGGTCGACATCCTTCAGCTATTAAAAACAGAATCACCGCTCGCTGGTCAACTTTGGACGGATTATGTATCACATCCGCCATGTTTTCAACGGTCTGCTGAGGAAACTATGAGTCGGAGGATAATCACATTTTGCAAACTTGACGGTTTGTATTTGCTGTTTACACCAGAATTGATGTAATCATGCACATCGTTCGTATGTTCACTTGGTGCAGTTAGATCCGGTTTCATCTGAACACGCCTCATATTATCCTTATATGCCGTTCTTCGTGGAAACAGGACGTTTCATGGTAGACTGGCTAACGAGGTGTGGGAACGAAGTGATCCCCATATTACTGAAAGTCACGCAGATGAAGCCAAGCGTAGCTCAACAGACTTCACCAGCACGCCTGGAATGTGAGAAAAGTTACTTAACGCCCTATGTCGGGCTTCCAAAATGAATAAACTAACCATCTTTCGCATTAGCTTAACAAAAACAATTTCTTTATCTATTCACACACTCAAACACTTAAAATATGTATATCCCTATTTACTTATCACAATCTATATATTTATCACTAAGTGAATTTTGTTATCTACAAAGTATAAAATCCGAAATGAATTGCATGCACTTTTTACTTTGCAATCCGAGATAGAATGACTTTGTAATTGCCCTCCTATGTATCTCATTGCCGATTGCGATCCTATAACGCGAACGAAAATGAAAAAATAAGTATTGAATCACGTACCACAGCTGTGGGTACATTGATTGAAACATAGTCGAGTTCGAAGAGTGACGGCCGATGACAGTTAACAGATTCATAATTCGATTTCAAAGAAAGCATACTCCGCCAATCTGTTTCTGGGTGATCATTATCATGTGCCGCATTGACATACGAATGTAGAAATGTGGACGTATACACTCGATTGTGGTTGGTGCGTAGTGAAATGGTTCGTGTAGAGATCCCACTAAAAACATGTTATGGATTTAACAAAGTAGTCTCCTTATGGGAAGTAAATTTATTTTTAAAGTTCGTACTGAAATCGGATGCATTGGATTGCACGGGGCAAAAAACTAAAGTATAACGCACTCAACTGAAGAGAGGCAGAAAGGACACCTAAACGCCGCAATTGAGTTTCCAACTGAAGAATTCAAACTTTAAACAATATCATTGTAACAGATATACTGCAATACCAAATAAATCAGCTGTTATCAGGGTGAATATCAGACCCACTGCCAGAACATAAAAATAGCAAACACATAAGGGACCTAGGGGTTATAATAGATCATTCAGGTCAAATGAGTGAGCAAGTTCAGGTAGCAGTGAAAAAGGTAAATGCAATGTTAGGTATGATAAGAAGAAATATTAAACATAGGAGGAAGGAAGTGAAAGTCAAACTGAATAAAGCATTAGTTAGACCTAGATTGGAGTACTGTGTACAGGTGTGGAGTCCTTATCGTAGAGGGGATATAAACTTGCTGGAAAGAATACAAAAAAAAAAGAGCGACAAAGCTGACAGTGGGATTCCAGAATTACAGTTAAGAAGAAATAAAAACCGGCCTACAGTGTCTAGAAAAGAGAAGAATTCGTGGTGACTTAATACAGGTTTATAAGATGATTAGAGGAATGGAAAAATTAGACTATAACAGGTTTTTAAATATACAGCCACCCACGAGAACAAGAGGGTATAGCTACAAATTAACTAAAGAGAGGTCCCGATTAGATATTATGAAACATTTTTTTTAATCAGAGAGTGGTGGATGCTTGGAATGCATTGCCACGGGAGCTAGTGGAGACAGGGACAGTTAATGCATTTAAGAATAAATTGGATGCGCATAGCTTTTAGAGCAAGTTGATGTAACTGGTTGTATACAGACTCTGCAGAGTCTTCTAAACCAGGATAAAGACGTTAAGTTAAGTTCAGTTATAAGCAAAAAGATTCTTTATTATTGGGATGCCTTTGCCAATAGGATGAGATTAGCCGAAGAGCGTAAAGCATGATTAGGTTCTGGTGAAATATACTGATCAAGACACAGAGTGACGTCTACGATCAGTTTTCTTCTTCCTTCTGGGCGCTCGTCCTGAATAGGGCATTGTGGCGTAGTTTACAGCGTAGATGTGATATCTGCGCCTTTCAGCCCGACACGACGAATTTCAGCTGGCTTTTTTTTTTAGTGATGGGTTTGCCATTCCACTGCGATCCCTTGTATTTTAGTCAGGCACCACTATAGCAGTTTGTTACCAAGGCTGCCGATTGGAGGCACAATTTTGTCAGATGAGGTTCACTGACCCTGACGCTACGATTCGCCTGCTGCTTTCTGCTCATTCCCTAGGTGCATCTTAGACCCATGGAAACAAGCTGTGTCACAGGTTTGGATCGACACTATAATCCGAATTGTGATAAGCTTGTTTGAGAAGCCTCGCATTGCCTTACAGCGAGAAAAACTCTGGTCCACCTTTCCATATACGCATCTGGAAGTAAGAAGAGCCTATGTAACCAGCCGCCAAAGAAACGTTAAGAGAACTCCAATCGGCATGAGAAGCTTTGAACAACCACTACTCGGCACCAGATTTGAATAGTCGCATAAACTACGTGAGCAGGCGCGGAGAAAGAAGCAGGGAGTAAATCCCAGAATATCCAAGAGAAGCATGATAGTCATGGTTGAGAGTCCTGGTTGATAGTCCTGGTTTATAGTCGTGGTTGATAGACCTGGTTGATGGTCATGGTTGATGGTCATGGTTGATGGTCATGGTTGATAGTCATGGTTGATGGTCATGGTTGATAGTCCTGGTTGATAGTCCTGGTTGATAGTCCTGGTTGATAGTTTTGGTTGATAGTTGTGGTTGATGGTCATGGTTGATGGTCATGGTTGATGGTCATGGTTGATAGTCATGGTTGAAAGTCCTAGTTGAAAGTCATGGTTGATAGTCCTGGTTAATAGTCCTGGTTGATGGTCCTGGTTGAAAGTCCTGGTTGATAGTCCTGGTTGATAGTCCTGGTTGATAGTCCTGGTTGATAGTAGTGGTTGATGGTCATGGTTGATGGTCCTGGTTGAAAGTCCTGGTTGATAGTCCTGGTTGATAGTCCTGGTTGATAGTCCTGGTTCATGGTCCTGGTTGATGGTCCTGGTTGATAGTTGTGGTTGATAGTCTTGGTTGATAGTCCTGGATGATGGTCCTGGTTGATGGTCCTGGTTGATGGTCCTGGTTGATAGTTGTAGTTGACAGTCCTGGTTGATGGTCCTGGCTGATAGTTGTGGTTGATAGTCGTGGTTGATAGTCCTGGTTGAATGTCCCCCTAACAAATGGAAAACGCGAGTACTTACTTACTTTCCCTGTCCGGCAACCTCACATAGTCTTCGCCCAAAAACCAGCCACTATCAGTGTTCTTTCATTTTCCACCATCAGGTCCTCCAATGTACATGATTCCTGCATCTTAGGACATTGAAACAGGTGTCACGGGCCCTGTACGGGCCGACATTAGCAATATTCATCGTCTGCAAATCCCCACATTTCCAGGTTAGACCTACATCTGGACACACTTGTCCCTAACCTGTCCAGAGATATCCACCTAGAATATGGCAGATTATGTCCTGGTGCAGGTTCTTCTTTAGATCTCCATCCAACCTTCACCGATTTTTTTGCGCAGCTTTCTAAGCGGTTTCTCTCGGGCTCTATTCGGAGAGATGTACAGTCCGCAGAAAACTTTTCCTTGATTTCAGTATATTGTTTCAGATGTATGTCCAAAATAAGGGGGTGTCTCTGATCACAGAACTGATTTTGTCTCTCAAATTCAGATGCGACATGTCTTCCTTCTTCTTCTTCTTCTTCTTCGTACGCAGTCAGACAGTAACCATTATTTTTTCGAAAAAAGCGGCGGTCATCCTGAGGCTGTCGACACTGCCATAGAGCTTGTCTTGCAGTTCCACTGGTAATGGCCACATCTGCTCTCTCTGATCCTCGTATGTCGGGCAGTTCTGCAGCAGATGTTCAGCGGTCATTTTACCAGTACCGCACGGGCATTCGTCGGTACACCCTATCTTCAATTTGTTGAATAGGTGGTACCTCAGTCTGTTGTGGCCAGTGCGAAGTCTGACATGTCTTCCAATATCCGGAGATGCGATACCAGTGATTGCATTGACTCTCTCCGTTGGTGTCGGTTAAAGGCATCCTGTTATAATTCTGCATGTCTCATTTACTGCCACGTCGACCTGTTTCGTGTGTGTACATGCATTCCCTACTGGTGTCGTAAGCTCTGACGCTGAGAGAAATAATTCAAGGGTTGATGCGCGGAGCACAGTTGGAGATGCTCCCCATGCAGTGTTTGTCAGCTTGCAAATTATATTACATCTTTCCCTGACATTTTGTTTTACCGCATTGCAATGCGCCTTGTTCTCTCGAGACCGTTGTGTCTCTTGATTTTATCAAAGTATTTGTATTTTCTAGCCAAAATCGAATTGATAAACAAGTTTTACTCTATGCCCAACTCTGACCGAATGTCTAGATTTGTCTTTTTCGCTGTTCAGGGTATTCTGATGATCTTTCTGTTACATTTTGACTCGAAGGATTCGATTCTTTGTCTGGAAGTATTGGTAATCGTCCATGATTCGCAGCCATAAGCTGACACAGGAAAAACAAAGGCTCTCAAGACTTTTACTTTTATCATTTTGTTGGTGCTCTGCCATAATTTCTTCAGGCTGTTCAGTCTCTACATTGGCATAGCTAGTCTTCTTCTGATTTCTTTCAAGCAGTCGCCATTCTTGTCAATTCTGGAGCCCAGATATTCAAAATGCGTGACCTGATCTATTTCCTCACTACCGACTGTAAATTCATGCTGACATTGTGTTTTGTCGGTGGTCATTATAAATATTTTATTTATGTTTATAAACAGGTTTTTTTATCTTTACTATGTCCATTTACGGCTGAAAGTAGCTGCTCTATCCCTTCTGCACTTCTTTATAGTTTCACTGTGTCGTCTGCGTATCGTAACTCTGGAATCTCGTACCCGCCAATCGTAAATGGGTCGAAACTTTCAATGTTCTCGTCTTCTCGAACATTTCTCATTGTACATTTCGCATAAATGTTGTATAGATAAGGTGAGAGGATACATCCATGTCTTACTCCCTTTCGTACGCCAAATCAATCTAATGTTTGCCCAGATACTCGGACAGCGGCTTGTTATCTTGGTATAATGAAATGAATAATATGCACAGGAAACACCATTTCCTTCATGATTCTCCACAGATGTTGATGTTTTACCGTATCGAAGGCATTGGTGTAATCAATGAAACCAAGGGTACAGTTCTACATTAAACTCTCTAAATGATTCGTAGATATTCCTCATATTGAATATGTGGTCCTTAGTCCCTCTGTTTTTCCTAAAACCTGCCTGGACTAGGTGAATTCCAGATTCAAACCTTTTCTCTGTCATTCTTAATAGGATTCGCAAAAGTATCTTGCAAGCGTTGCTGATCAGTGTGATAGTTTGGTAGTTCGTGCACATCTTCAGGTTTCTTCATTGGTCCATTACAATGCCTAAATACTGTGGGGGAATTGCTATGTTCAAACACATGTCCGTGCCAATTAATAGGAAGTTGACGTTTTGCTTCTCTGTTCTTCAAATGGAAAGCGAGTAGGAAAAACCTGATAGTCTTGCAAAATAACAGTCCTAGGAAAGAGAACTCTGACCTCATACAACTGATGCCCTGCTGGTGGGCTGCGGACAGCCAAGCTCCTGGTAGGTAGTCTCGCACACATGAATGCTGAAGACGGGTGTACTGGGCCGCTAGGCGCACAAAACATTACAAGGTAAGGTGTTTGTTGCTGACATACACCAAAATGAATCAACCAGGTGGTACTCGACCCAAATAGACCCATTGGGTAAGCAGAATGCCCACCCGCTTCTCTCGATGGTGTCCACTAAATGCTACTAGTGGACCTTTACCTCTGCGCCGTGGAACCAGGAGACGAAGAATTAGAGAAATCGCCACGTTCTGAAATTGCAAGGAAAGTACTCTAAAAATACTACTACAGATGCAGACGGTGGTCTAAATTAGAGGCTAACACTTACAAACTTCGCGAATGGAATATATACATTGCCTACATTCAAAAGACCTATTTAAACTTAAACCATAGATTCTCTATCAGAGAATGTTAATCCCTACGGCTTGACAGAGAAGGACACAAAAGAAACGTGATGATGTCGATCAGAAACACTCTACCATACATGTTAAGTCGAAACATGACGGACGACCAAACTAAATATTACGAGATTATGGAACGTTATCAGGAAATCCCGAAAAAGATTCCGGGAAATAGCACAGTGCAGGTCTGTTTATAGAGGGTTAAAATGACCTTTGCACTACAAGGTGATATGGGCGAAGAAGATGGCGACAGACTTGAGAGTGTTTCTTTTCCTGAAGAAATAAATTAGTTTATCCATTTGTAGCAATATTTTTTTAAATATAAGGAATAGATTTAACGATGTGTCTTCCTAGACGAGAAACTTATGAAAGCCACTGAAACAAAATTTTACAACTGCTGATTTTTACCGATTCCTATTATTATTATTTAGCTACGCCTAGACCCACCAAAGCGACTCCTCCGTCTTTGATCAAGAACCACATGCACCTATTAATCGGTAGGTTCCATTCGAGCGTCTGTATGGTTATAGTCTATAGAGTTTTGCGTCTTGGAGTGTGTGCTAGCTGTAAGAACTACATTTCTTTAATCTTCAGCTGTATTTGTGCTTTGGTGTGTTCTTGATTTTCTTTTCTGCCATTTAACAGAAAGTATACGTCAGAGGCGGTTCGTAATCAGGATAGGATTCTCTATTGCGTGCCTTGAGCATAGCATGAGACTATATGTGTATTAGCCTTGAACATTTGTATTAGCCTTGAACACATGTAATAGCCTTGAACATGTGTATTAGCTTTGAACATTTGTTTCAGCCTTGAACATTTGTATTAGTCTTGAACATATGTAATAGCCTTGAACATGTGTATTAGCTTTGAACATTTGTTTTAGCCTTGAACATTTGTATTAGCCTTGAACATATGTCATAGCCTTGAACAAGTGTATTAGCTTCGAACATTTTGTTTTAGCCTTGCCCATTTGTATTAGCCTTGAACTATTGTATTAACTTTGAACATTTGTATTAGCCTTGAACATATGTGTATTAGCTTTGAACATGTGTATTAGCCTTGAACATATGTGTATTAGCCTTGAACATGTGTATTAGCTTTGAACATTTGTATTAGCCTTGAACATATGTGTATTAGCTTTGAACATTTGTATTAGCCTTGAACATTTGTATTAGCTTTGAACATGTGTATTAGCTTTGAACAGTCTGAACTAACAATTGTGAGAAATGAAATAGAAACAGCAATTTTCATAGAAAACCAACACGTAAAACAGGTTAACAATTTCACCCACCTGGGTAACATAACCTCATCAGATGGAAAAGTTGATACCCAAAACCCAAAAGAGATATAATAAGGCAGGTCAAATCAATTGGCTAATGTTCCCGAGATTAAAATGTAATCACGTGACAATGGATAGAAAAATAATGCTATGCAACACAATATTTCTACCCACATTGTACTATCAGTGCCAGAATTGGACATTAACAAACAGATATAAAAGAAAAATCGTAATAACACAGATGAAATGCACGCACAAAATGCTTGGAGTTACAAGATTGGATAGATTCAGAAGCGAAGATATTAGGAGACAGGTAGGCACAGTACCAGTGCTAGACCTCATCAAAAGACAGCAAACCAAATGGTCCCACCACGTGACACATCAAACACCAGATATTGTCCCTCAGAAAGCAATACTATCTAGATACAATGGATATAAAGCCAAGGACTGACCACGCCAAATATGGATAGCAGATAAAAATAGAACCAGTAAAGCTTCCTATGTACGAAGGACATACCATGGCCCTTCATGAAACCTATTCATAACCTGACGCTGAGAGGCACACACGTGAGTACAGCGATAAGAAAGAAAGAAGGCATCCTAAACATTATCTCTAAAGAGAAATCTGCCGAGTTCTATTTTGTGCATTTTTTTCGCTTTTTGTAATCGTGGCTGGAGACGAAGACTTACACTAACGTCCACAACTTTCAGTCATTCTAAATCATTACGAAATCCTTTCAAATTTATGTGGGGCATACGTCTTCAGTAATTAAACACAAAGTCTTCCTGTCCTGTGATATCCGTTCATGTACACGTCTTCTCTGTTGTGTTTGTCTGTCTTAAGTTCTCTTCTTCGTGAGTGTTAAGCTGCTGCTTCTTCTTCTTCTTCTTCTTCTTCTTCTTCTTCTTCTTCTTCTTCTTCTTCTTCTTCTTCTTCCCTAGTTCGCCATGTTTTTTCTGGTTACGTCACGCGTGAAGGCCAGTTCTCTGCATAAAGGTTGCCGTAGTGGAGAGTTCTTTGAGGCTTCCAAACAGCTTTCTGTGAATATTCGTTTCCATGGGCCAGTGATCTGTTTGCAATTGGTTAATCATAAAACAGTCTTGCAGGCTATGTTCGGATGTCTGTACTGCCTGCCACACATACACATGGGCGATGGAGGTAATTTTAGCCGATGTAAATGGCTATTCAATCTGTTATGTTATATTCTCGACCGGAACAGGATCACTTGTTCTGTTAGATCAAAAAAGGCATAGCTGTCTTTCGTTTGGCCAACTTTCTTTATGGCTTGGATAAGTGTCTTTTTTTCTTGAAAGGCGATTGTTTGTTCGTTTTTTTTCTTGTGTCAGTCTTGCAAGACAAATCCAGTTTCAGATTAGTCAGTATCCTAGTTTGGGCAGATTTTTCCCTCAAGTATAATTAGGTTTTTAAAATTACTTAAATAAAAAGTGACGTGAGTTTCTACGGAATCTGACCACACACAACGCCATCGAACGCCGCCGACCGTGCGCGGAATAATTTCGGATGCACCAATCGGAACGAGAGAAACGACGCATTCTTGAAAATAGTGTCAGCGCAATAAAATTAGTTCTGGAGGTTTCAAAAACTGAGGCGAATCGTGTAAATAGTCAGTTAACCGCGAAAAAGAGGCCAGTGAGCTGTACTCGAGAAAAGCTCTTTGACGCGACAGACCGTTTGACGCAGACGCAAGATGTAACGAGTTAGAGCTGTTTCACTGAAACAACCAAAAATAAGGCTAACTATGAATTAGATTTATCAAGTCTATCGTCTGTCACAAATCGTTTAGATTCAGATTATTTGTCACCAGCGATAGCACGAGACAGGGCAGCTATCATAGATTTCGACAAAAGCCAGCTAAGATTCTAACAACCACGACCCTGTATGAGAGTGTAGTCTATCTACAAGACTCACGTCGGCCAAGAGTTATAATTTCGCCAGATTAGCTGCCGCCAGCGACAACCACGAGGCACCGCAGCCATCTTAGATTTCGACAGAGCCAGGTTGTTTTTGTTTTTTTTGCGTTCGCCTTATTTCTTTTATCCCCAAGGCGGTGTGCGTTGCACTGTGGCTTTTATTTTGCGCCTGTCGGCCCAGTACATCCGACTTCAGCATACATTTTATGAAAGAGTCTGCTTCCCCCTGCATTTTCTAAGGGTTTGCTTCCCCGGGGTAACGGCCGGTGCTGTGATGGGGATCTAACCCAGCACCTTCGAGTTGTGAGCCGTGCCACTTAACCACTAGACCACGCCGTCCTCGTCAGAGCCAGCTTAGATACTGACAGCCACGACGCTGTATGAGAGTGCAGTTATCCTGCACGAACCATGAAGATTGACAGTCATCGAAGACAAACAGAGCCAAAGACGACAACCTGGGTTAGACTACAACGGATTTAACATCAGTGTAAATACACGAAAGATTCGTCATATAAATACATATGCAAATATATTTACAGCAGGTAAAGTTCGGAGAGTAGATTGGTGACAATAGTTTTAGGTTTAACTGTAGTTCGAGTTTAAATCAAATAAAGCCATTAAGTAGAAGTGTGTAGTAAGCTGTGTGTAATAGAAGAGTGGAGAGGAGCTGTAACGTGTAGAAATAAAGAAGTTGATTATTGTTTTGAGATAGTGTCTCTGGATTATTTAAGTGAGTGTTAGTTCTTAGTCGACCTGTGCTTCTACAGGGGCAGGTCCCTGGTCTGGAAGGAGCTGGATGTAGGTGGGAGAAAAGTTTCTGGCTTAGCGGGCTAGGCTTGAGCAGCTTAATAATCATAATACTCTGTTGCGTTGGGACAAGCGCTTACGGAGGGTGGTTAACCAATGTAAGAGTCCATCTCAATATACTCAAACACTAGAGAAAAGTAGACCCGCAGCCTGTTAGACGCCATCTATGCAGCTGCAAACATAGTTTAAGTGATTTATTGAGAAGTGTGGTAACAGAGACTAAAGACGCGGCAGACTCAAACACTAAAGCAAAGTAGACCTGCAGCTTGTTAGGCGACATCTATGCAGCTGCAAACATAGTTTAAGTGATATATTGAGAAGTGTAGTAGCAGAGAGTAAAGAAGCGGCATCAGTTCAGTAAGCCAGAAGAGCAGAACCCCATTCCGTTCGCTACAGCTCTCGCCATTGTCAGCCTAGCTGCTGTCTTATTTCCTGGTATGCCACAGTGTGATGTATCCACTGTAACACTACAATTCTTTTGACTTTGCTCGCTCAGGGTTTTTTTTAAATGTCTAATTGTTGATCATTATATTATAGCATTATGTTTTTATATTATATCATTATAGCAGTGTTAAGCTTCACCGTTGCATATTGTGCCTTGTGGATTTCAGCACTGACTGTTTTGTAATATTTTCAGATGTTTTTCGTACAATATTTCCTAACTAATGGCAGCGCCTTCTCTCTATAGTAGGTCCTACTGACACCTGCCCGGTTCTTCCCATTAGTTATTTGCCCATCGCAAGCGAAGATGGCGATAACATCAGACATGTTCATTCAGATTTGATTGCATATGCCGGTACAGTCCGATCTGAGTGTGACAAACTCTACCATACGTAGGGCACACGTGAACAGCATTTATAGTTGGGCAGTCTTGCATTATTTTCTTTCGTGCAGCTCGCTTTTGCTGCGCCTCCGTGATAGTCCTCTACCCGGCGGTGCAGCCACTATGGGTGACGGCAGTACGCAAGGCTGAGCTGTTCGGAGCAAGTCAGCAACATCATTAGAGAAACGTTTAGTGTCTTTGTATCGTTTCCTATTTCCCCCATACGAGCGTTATTCTGTGATGAGCTCACCGTACAACAGTTGTTTAGGTAGGCGCTCGTCTGACATGCAAACACCATCCACTGCCCATCTTATCTGGGCTCTCTGTAGCAGTGTACGGATGCCAGAGAGTCTAGCCCTGCTGAGGACTTCAGAGTTGGGCACTCTGTCCTGCCAATCAATCCTGAGCAATCTGCAGAGACAGGTTACATGGAAATGATAAAGTCCATGTTTCGCATGCGTACAGAAGAGTAGTTAGCACGATACATACTAATCTCGGTGGCAACACTGATTCCCTGCCAGTCCCGAACATTTTCTCGTAGTCTTCCGAAAGCAGCACTCGCCTTAGAAATCCTGTTGTGGACCTTAGAGTCAATATTTATCATAGTTCTGTATAATTGACTTTATCATAACATTTTAATCCAGCGCCTGACAACCGTAAGCTGTCTGAAGCTTTTTCGTTGTAGTTTCATTGTCTACCCCTATCCCCCCCCCCCCCCCCCCCTCTTCCCCTTCGTTTCTTGGGTCATACGATAGAACGGATTTAACATTGGAGTTAAATATTTATGATTTTATTATGGACTTGGATTCTGCTAATTTCCATAAATTCCCAGCGCAATAAAAGCCTTTCTGGCGTCGGCGATGTCAAAAAAAGGTTAAGTTTAATTATTTTGCTTTCTTGCTTGCCCAATATTGACTTTTGTTGTTGTTCTGTGTCTTTTTTTTTAGTGATAATTTATTTGTTATCACAGTGTTCTTTAACCCTTTCTTTTTGTCTTCTTTTTTTGTCGTCTCACTTTTATCTGGATTGTAGCCCAGTGTCGTGGTATATATTTGACATTCACCTCTCTCTTAATTATTTAGATGTCACGGCAGGTTTCGTTTACCCTGTCTATACTCGATATTCTATTTTTGGAGGTTGAATGCACAAATGAAGAAGAGAATGAGGAAGGAAAGAAGAAATAGAACAACTGAAAATAATTTATGTAAATAAGTATGGTTTCTTTGTTTCAAATTTTTTCGAATCTTTGAGCGAGAAAAGCATTCACTCTTTTTACACACGAGTCAAAATGAAGTGATTTTCTGTGCATCCAGTGCATGTTCTTTCTAGACAATGTAGACATTGATCTCATCTTCTTTATCAAAACAGGAATGTTTGTTGGCCAATCAATGTGTATCTATTGTCTATCACATAAAAATGTGCCAGTTCACCACGCTGCATAATGGGTACATGGATTACAGTTAATGAGGCAAGACAGTGTGGAAGGGAACTGCTCAGACTCATAGCCTAATTAAATAATGAATCCCTAACAACAGTCTATGCTGCGTTGTCTATTCATTTTGATTATATCTTCTTTTTCTTTTCATTCTGCACTTTCTTCTTTTCCTGCTCCTTTTGTTTATTTTTTTCATCTTCTCTTCTTCTTCTTCTTCTCGGTTCCTCATTACACTCCTTCTTGCTGGTGTCGCTGTTGCTGCTGTTGTTCTATTTTTTTTTCATTTTCCCCCTCTAGTTTTTTTTTTCTCTTTCTTTTTCTTCTTCTCCTCGTCCTTGTTGTTGCTGCTGTTTGTCTTCTTATTCTTCTTCTTCTCCGTTGTCTTCCACCTCCTCCTGTTGTCTTCTTCTTTTCTTTCTCTTCTCCTCCTCTATGTTGTTGTTTGTATTCAACTTCTTCATTCCTCTTCTTCTTCTTCTTCTCCACCTCTTTTATCTTCTTCGCCTTCTTCTTCATCGTCGTTAATATTTCCTCTTCCCAAAATCTCCTTTTTCTTCCCTTTTTCCTTTTTTTCACCTAATTTTATTTTCTGTTTCATTGATGTTGCCGTATACATTTCAAGTGAGCTACTTTATCGCCTCCTAAGTGCTGTTTATCTAGTCTGTATCACCCCTGTCACCTTGCCACGTTGCTCAAGTGTCTAGTACGTTTTTCACAAATCGGTTTATATCTATTCTTCCAGGATAAATTTGCCTGTTGTCACATCTTCGCTTCACTTTCTGGTGTCTGGCAATAAACTCATATACAATTGGTCACTTTCTCCTGATGTATGCCAAAAAGCTAAATGCATTAGCGACAATGGTCACAATTCAAATAAACAAAATAAAAACTACATATAGCAAATAATAAACAATTTAAACATAACAGACAGTAAATACATAATACAAGATAAGAACTGGACATTAACAAACAATGAAAAGGTTGCAGATTTTGAGAACATAACAATAGGAACAAGAATATTGATAAGAATATATAAACGGACACGAATATAACAATGGGTACGAAGATTACAGTGGAAAGCAACACAAGAATGGAAAAGATCATGTAAACGGAAGCGAATATTAAAAAGGCAAAGCCCGCAGTCCATCGTAGACGATGATGGCTTAATTTATTTTTGCTAGCGCTATTTTTAGTTGGGATTAACTGCTCTACTTTTTATCATCACTCTCTCGTCGCCAGCCCACCGACCTCTGTGGCAAGTCTATATATATATATATATATATATATATAGAGAGAGAGAGAGAGAGAGAGAGAGATAGAGAGTGAGAGAGAGTAAACTACCTAGGAGGTTGTGAGCACTAGCTTTTATTGTTTCCTCCAAAATCGGTGATACCCAGAATTCTTGCAGCTGCACTACCATATCTGGACACTCAACACACAATCACAAATTCGTCTTCACGATCAGATCACGTACTCAGCCGATCTGTGCACTCACACATAATCAGTTAACGTATAACAGGCGATCTGTGCGTTCACATATAATTAGATCATTTCACATACTCAGGCGTATCTGTAAGCTAACATATAATTAAAACACTCATCGTTCACAATGTGTCATCCACATACAACTCACATTCATATTTCGTCATTATGTGATCTGTACACTCGTGAAACAATTCAGAACATACATGATTCACAAGGTGTCCTGCACATACAACACACATCTTACTGTTCACCGGGTGTCCTTCTTATACACCTATTGATCGCGACTGACGAAACTCGAGGTGTGTAATGCTACAACCACTCTGCAAACTCTCTTGCTGCCAGTCTGCCGAGTTTATCTCTGCAGTGTCTTTTATAGTGTCAAGCAAAAACATGGCTGTCCAATGGTCTTCTCGGGGTCTGCTCATTTAGCCATCACTCCAATTTAGAACTACCCCAACTAAAATGTTATTGGCTGTGTATCCACGAGTCCCGGTAATTCTAGATGTGGTAGCCTGTCTAATCACGAGTCACTGTCATTCAAGATGTGGTAGCCTGTCTATCCACGAGTCACTGTCATTCTAGATGTGGTAGTCTGTCTATCCACGAGTCACTGTCATTCTAGATGTGATTGCCTGTCTATCCACGAGTCACTGTCATTCTAGATGTGGTAGCCTGTCTATCCACGAGTCCCTGTCATTCTAGTTGTGGTAGCCTGTCTATCCACGTCCCTGTTATTCTAACTGTGTAGCCTGTATATCCACGAGTCACCGTCATTCTAGATGTGGTAGCCTGTCTATCCACGAGTCACCGTCATTCTAGATGTGGTAGCCTGTCTATCCACGAGTCACTGTCATTCTAAATGTGGTAGCCTGTATATCCACGAGTCACCGTCATTCTAGATGTGGTAGCCTGTCTATCCACGAGTCACTGTCATTCTAGATGTGGTAGCCTGTCTATCCACGAGTCACTGTCATTCTAAATGTGGTAGCCTGTCTATCCACGAGTCACTGTCATTCTAGATGTGGTAGCTTGTCTATCCACGAGTCACTGTCATTCTAGATGTGGTAGCCTGTCTATCCACGAGTCACTGTCATTCTAAATGTGATAGCCTGTCTATCTACGAGTCACTGTCATTCTAGATGTGGTAGCCTGTCTATCTACGATTCACTGTGCTTCTAAATGTGGTAGCCTGTCGTGGAAGTATCAGACTGCAAGCAAGTCTGACGCTAGAGCGATTAGTTCTGACACCCATCCCTGTACCAGACAAAGTCTATCTAACCCCTCGTTTTCTTTGCTGACATTAGTGTCGAAACGGTGCTTGATCCTGGTGTGACCTGCGTTCGTCCAACGCATTCAGGCAACGTTAGTTTCACAGAGTCGCCAGCCCAATCTCCCCTGCACTAAACGCCCATGCTCCAGTTGGAACTGTCATAATAAGAACACTAGAACGGATAAGAGCACTCGACCGGATAAGAACACTAGAACTGATAAATACACTAGAACGGATAAGAACATAAGTACGGAAAAGAAAATTATAAAGGATAAGAACACACCAACGGATAAAAACAGTGGAATGGATCAGAACAATGGGACGGATAAGAACACAAGAACGGATAATAAACATAAGAAAGGATGATAATACAAGAACGGGTACGTACATTATAACTGATAATAACACAAGAACGGATAGGAAAACAAAAACGATTTAGAACATTTGAACAGAAAAACACAAGAACACAACAATAGGTAAGAAAATAACAACAGATTAAAACATAATAATGGTTAAAACCAACCTTGGATAATAAACCAGCAAACAATAAGAGCAAAAGAATGGATAGGAACATAGGAATGATATCAACATAACAAAGAATAAGATCGTAAGAAAAGATACAAATGCCAGAAAAGGTAAGTACATTAAGAAAGAATAAAGACATAATTGTCAATACAAATGCATCCATCAGTAGTTAAAAAATGAACTAAAGAAATTATCATAACAGAAGATACCAAAATAAAACCCATAACAAATGCGTTACGATCGATAAAAGATTAGAACATAACAAAACGATAAAACCCTTAAAAAAAGATAATACTTTAAAAACCAATATAAACATTAAAAAATGGATAAAGCAGACAATGAGAACATAACAAATGAATAAAACAGACAATAAGAACATAACGATTGAATCTAACAGACAAATAGGAACATAACAAATGAATAAAACAGACAATACGATAATAGACAAATACGATATAAATAATAATAGCGTAACCAATAATAAAAGTCTTGCAAATATAACAAACTAGACAGATTTAGAATATAATATACATGAGCAACATAACTATAGAATATTACAAAAGATACAAAATAACGAAACATTAAAAGTATGCACCAGACAACAGAGAAGAAATACAAAAATGTGATTGTCTTAGATGAAACACCATTTCAGAAAAGAAACAAAGAGAGACAAATTCTATGACTTACCTTGGCAAACAAGGGTTATCTATCACAAATATGAGGACTAGAGTTTGTGTTACGCATATGCGAGTGTCCTGTAACTACGTCATCTTTCTTTAGGGCTGATCAGTCTGTTGTTGCTGTGGATGAAGATAGACATAGAGTAAAGAACTGCTGAACAATTGCTTGTTTAATTCTTCAGTTCGTAAAAAAAAGAGACGGGTCATAAACTATGGGATACGGGTTCTTTCAATTTGGTAATTGTCGTTCAGGAGGTACGCGACTTTTGTCCCTCAAGTCTGTTGGTGTTCAAAGCTATTGCCATTGGAAAATTCCTCTCTGTTATTTATATGTGTCTGGTGATATGTTTCATGGTGCCTTAATTATTTCCTACGCAAATGGAGATAAGAGCAGTGACAGCAGATCTGAGATTGATATTTAAGACCTCATTAACAGGAAAAGTTATCGTAGTAGACTCATAATGCTATCTTAAGAAGGTACTGGGTGGCTATCTAAGGCAAGAGTGGATGGCAGATGTAGAGAAAGATATTCCGAGACCAGGTCAGGCGCATATTGTTGCGTCCGAAGATGCCAACGCCAAAATTGATGCAGTAATTCAGGGGGACCGTCACCGAAGCTTACGTTCGCTAGCAGAGAAATTCGTTGGATCGCTAGAGACAGTTCATCATTATGGTGGTTGGTTAGCAATCGATATACCCATTGTGAACACCTCCCGATACTTTAGTCTCTTGCTAACCACCATTTGAACTGTCCTTAGCGACAAAGCGAATTCCTATGCTAGCAAACGTAAGCTCCGGCGACGGTCCATCCGAATTGCTACATCAATGTTGGTGATGGCATCTTCTGACGCAATAATATGCGCCTGACCTGATCTCGGAAGATCTTTCGTTTTCTCACGTCCTTCTTTAAACTTCGTTGTCTATTTCTTCACTGATGTTTTCTACACACTTTTGTCGCCATAAACTGCCTGCATTCTGCGAATAATGTCAACTGGTCGAAAGCCTTCAGCTGCAAGAAACCGAATAACCGCTCCCTGATCAACTCTGGACCGAGTCCATATCACACCAACCATGTCAGAGGATAATACAATTTTCCAAACTTGACGGTTAGTATGTGCTGGTTACACCTGAAGTAACGTCATCATTCACATTGTACGTATGTTCATTTAGTGCAGTTAGGGCCAGTTTCATTTGAACACGCCTCATATATATATATATATATATATATATATATATATATATATATGTATATATATATAGTTCTTAGTCGACCTGTACTTCTTCAAGGGCAGATGTCTCTGGGCATGTCGCAGCTCTTCTGGTATGAGCTGGATGTAGCCGGGAGACAGATTTCCTGCTTAGCTGGCTAGGCTCGAGCAGTTTAATATTCCAAAGCGTTGAGACAAGCGCTTACGGAGGATGGTTAACCGATGTGCAAGTCCTTCTAAATAGATCCAAACACTGAGGCAAAGTAGTCCCGCAGCCTGTTAGGCGCCTTCTATACTACTTAAAGAAAACACTTAACCATGTCCCAATGTTATGTCATGTCACACAGTTAGTCGCCACTTACGACATGCTCTCTGTGGGGCAGTGGTGCTATTCTTGTCCTTGTCATACACAAAGACCCAACGGACCACTAGAGGTTGCGGATTCGAATCACGGTGGAGACCGGGGACTCCAGGCCTAGTAAACCACAGGAAGATTAAAATGCCTACTACTGATAGCCTTCAGCTAGCTAGCCACAGACATTAACCTGATTAAATACCAGAATTCCAAGTGTACATTTATACATATATATATATATATATATATATATATATATATATATATATATATATATATATATATATATATATATATATGTGTGTGTGTATTTTAGAGAACGGAATACGTTGCGTCGTCGTTTACAGCTTGACTGATATTTGCACCTTTCGGTCCGACACATTCTATTTCAGCTAGCATTTTTTGGTACAGGGTTAGCCTTTCCTGTTCGATTTCTTCTTCTTAGCTAGTCTGCCCTGATGCTGCCTGCAATACAGGGACATCACGTGAAGGTGGAGAAAGGTCTTGGCAGCTCTGGTTCGCTGGCCCTGACGCCACAAGTTAGCGTTGGGTTGCTGCCCGCTCCATCTCATGCACTGCTCAGCATCTCTATCCCAGGAGACCTTCTCGACGGCACTTAAACTGGGTTAAAACCTGTCAGACATGTCGTAAAGGGCGAAAATAAAGAATTGAGAAGAGGATGGATACTCCATCACGTAGAACAATAAATAACAACAACGATAGAGAAAAAAGAACATCTAGCTGGTCAAGATACTTCAAAAATCTTTCCCCAGTGACAAAGGATTTCCCTTGACTGGCTGGAGGCTCAGCTGAATCAGTACCCACACAGTATGGTTTCAGCCTCGCCCTCTGCTTTGGACGTGGTCTGGAACAGTGGAATATCAGTGGGCAGTGGATAGGATCGATCGACATAACGGGCCGCAGAATGCTAAATGAATTTATTATTATTATTATATAGTAGATGAGAACAGACTCAATAGGGTATTGAATATGGGGTAGGGATCAAGATGCTGAGCCGCGCATGAGCTGCAGATGTCAGCGACCCATAGCTGACTGCTAGCGTCAGGGCCAGCGAACCAGAGCTGCCAAGACCCTTCTACACATCCACGCGGTGATCCTGGATAACAGGCTGCAGTCAGGCAGACTGGCTAAGGAGAAGGTATCGAAGAGGGAATGCTAACCCGGTACTCAAAAAGTGCTTGCTAAAGTCGGATGTGTTGGACCGAAAGGTACAAATATCGCAGTCAAGCTGTAAACTACGACACAACGCATTCCGTTCTCTGGACTATATTCTGCCACTTAAGCCCTTTCAGGGTTTGGTAGCGGGAGATTGAGAACGAACGCAGAAGAAGAAGAATATGGGGTAGGCAAAGCGTTTTAGTTGTTCCATGGCAGTCATGCCGTCGTGGATGAAGTGTAAGAGACCACTGTACTATAGCTTAGTTTGTCTCGGCTTGATCCGTTTCTATTCTCTGTGACTTTCCTTACTTAACATTAGGTCTGGCACACATATAATTGTAGCTGGGTAGACTGGAACGTACCGACACTTGGCCACGAGCCCTACACTATTACCGTGAAAGACAATCACTTCAACTGGTCTGCTCCTCCTTTGCTCTAAATGTGAGACCTCGAAGGTCAGTACATGATTAACACACGGCGTTAAACCGCAATGGCACCTACAAATGCCGATATGGCAATTCATTTAGCATAACATTCCGGGTCCGGTGCGGCATTTCCTCGTACATCTTTCCTATCGGACAGAGTTAGTTAGGGTTAGGTAAAATATGGTAGCTTCTAAATGTGTCATTAGGTGACAGAAACATATGGACATGTTATGTAATATCAGTATTATGACAATTGAGGCGGGAATGAACATAGTGAACCTTATAGTGATTCTAATGAAAGCAACGCATTGCACTACAACAAGGAAAGACTAGTATCTATCTGTCTGTCTGCCTGCCTGCCTGATTGTCTGTCTGCCTGCCTGCCTGCCTGTCTGTCTGTCTGCCTGCCTATCTATCTATCTATCTATCTATCTATCTATCTATCTATCTATCTATCTATCTATCTATCTATCTATCTATCTATCTATCTATCTATCTATCTATATATCTATCTATCTATCTATATATCTATCTATCTATATATCTATCTATACATATATCTATCTATCTATATATCCATCTATCTATATATCTATATATCTATATGCCTATCTATCAGTGAGACATACTTGGTAGGTGTAAATATAAATACCTATATGTACATGCATCCACACATCTCTATAGCTCAACAAATATCCATCCCTTAACTCAAACAGCAATCTCTCCACCCATTAGCCAACCTATCGATCAGTCCATCCATATCTCTGCTTTCCTAGCTCTGGTACATCCATTCGCCAAAACCTACCCTACTTTAGCCCCGTCTATTCAAACATGCACGTAATCAATAATCTACTATTAAGGACCAGCGACATGAATAAATACAGAGTAACTGCCCCTTGCTGTGTTCTGACTAATCATTGATCTATCAGATTTGAGTTTCCTAAACAGTGGTAGAGCGCTAGTTTATCACCTTCAATGTATCGGGTTCAATCCCTTATATAGATAAACAACTTCAGGATATCCAGCTAGAAATGTACACATCAACAAACATCTCTTATTTCATCCATCTATCAATCCATCTTTCACCCTATCCATCTACCAATCCATCTTTTACTCAAACCATCTATCAATCTAACTTTCACACTATCCATCTATCAATCCATTTTTCATTCCATCCATCTATAAATCCATCTTTCACCCCATCCATCTATCAATCCATCTTTCGCCCAATCCATATACAAATCAATTTCCTCAAACCATTAATCAACACTTGTATCACTCCATCTTTAATCCCATCCATCTATCATCTATCAATTTCCTCAAAGCCATTCATCCACACTTCTATCAATCCATCTTTCACCCCATTCATCGAAGCCATTCATCCACATTTCTATCAATCCATCTTTCACCCCATCCATCGAAGCCATTCATCCACATTTCTATCAATCCATCTTTTACTACATCCATCGAAACCATTCATCCACACTTTGATGGATGGGTTAAAAGATGAATTGATAGAAATGTGAATGAATGGCTTAAATGGATGGGGTAAAAGATGGATTGATAGAAGTGTGGATGAATGGCTTCGATGAATGGGGTAAAAGATGGATTGATAGAAGTGTGGATGAATGGCTTCGATGAATAGGGTAAAAGATGGATTCATAGATGAATGGGGTGAAAGATGGATTGATAGAAGTGTGGATGAATGGCTTCGATGGATGGGGTAAAAGATGGATTGATAGAAGTGTGGATGAATGGCTTCGAAGGATGTGGTAAAAGATGGATTGATAGAAGTGTGGATGAATGGCTTTGATGGATGGGTTAAAAGATGGATTGATAGAAATGTGGATGAATGGCTATGATGGATGGGGTGAAAGATGGATTGATAGAAGTGTGGATGAATGGCTTCGATGGATGGGGTAAAAGATGGATTGATATAAGTGTGGATGAATGTCTTCGATGGATGGGGTAAAAGATGGATTGATAGAAATGTGGATGAATGGCTTCGATGGGGTAAAAGATGGATTGATAGAAATGTGGATGAATGGCTTCGATGGATGGGGTAAAAGATGGATTGATAGAAGTGTGGATGAATGGCTTTGATGGATGGGGTGAAAGATGGATTGATAGATGGATGGGGTGAAAGATGGATTGATAGATGGATGGGGTGAAAGATGGATTGATAGAAGTGTGGATGAATGGCTTCGATGGATGGGGTGAAAGATGGATTGATAGAAATGTGGATGAATGGCTTCGATGGATGGGGTAAAAGATGGATTGATAGAAGTGTGGATGAATGGCTTTGATGGATGGGGTGAAAGATGGATTGATAGATGGATGGGGTGAAAGATGGATTGATAGATGGATGGGGTGAAAGATGGATTGATAGAAGTGTGGATGAATGGCTTCGATGGATGGGGTGAAAGATGGATTGATAGAAATGTGGAGGAATGGCTTCGATGGATGGGATAAAAGATGGATTGATAGAGGTGTGGATGAATGGCTTCGATGGATGGGGTAAAAGATGGATCGAAGCCATTCATCCACATTTCTATCAATCCATCTTTTATCCCATCCATCGAAGCCATTCATCCACACTTCTATCAATCCATCTTTTACCCCATCCATCGAAGCCATTCATCCACATTTCTATCAATCCATCTTTTACCCCATCCATCGAAGCCATTCATCCACATTTCTATCAATCCATCTTTTACCCCATCCATCGAAGCCATTCATCCACATTTCTATCAATCCATCTTTTACCCCATCCATCGAAGCCATTCATCCACACTTCTATCAATCCATCTTTCACCCCATCCATCGAAGCCATTCATCCACATTTCTATCAATCCATCTTTTACCCCATCCATCGAAGCCATTCATCCACACTTCTATCAATCCATCTTTCACCCCATCCATCGAAGCCATTCATCCACACTTCTATCAATCCATCTTTTACCCTATCCATCGAAGCCATTCATCCACACTTCTATCAATCCATCTTTTACCCCATCCATCGAAGCCATTCACCAACACTTCTAGCAATCCATGTTTTAACCCATCCATCAGGCTATCGATCCACTACTCAATCTATCCATCATTCAAAACAACAATCCATCCCTGCATCACCCCATCCAGTAATGTATCCAGCTATATAACCCTCAATTCATCCATCAAAGCATTTATATAACCCTTCTGTCAATCCATTTTTCAACCGTTTCAACAATTCATCTACTCATCAATAAATATATCCATCAATTTATTCGTGATGATATCCACTGATCCATCCAACCATCCATCCGTTTAAATAATCCATCCAACTATCCATCAATTCATCGTTTATCAATCAATCGAATCAATAATCGATACATCCATCATTATATTCGCCGGTCCACACATCCACACTATAATGTGATCCACTGATCCATCTATCCACTTTCAATCCATCTGAAAGTGGTTAAGCCACATCAATATAATGTGAGACCTGCCGTTTTCCCATGCCAACAAACCATTAACCTCAACGGGGTGTGAACCCAAACCCCAAATATAGGAAGTTGGTATTCTTTATACTCAACCAATGACATGATATAGAGTGTTTAGAGAGAAGTTGTCTTGTGTGCTAAGACAACTGAGTTCGGTGATGAGAAAGATGTTGAGATGAGTGATGAGATATTTGTAGGCAAATCTGGTGATGAAATAATGGAAGAGGTGCGTTTTGAGAAAATTGTACGGATGCGCGATGAGATATTTGTAGAGGTGCGTGATGAGATAAGTGTAGAGGTGCGTGATGAGATAAGTGTAGAGGTGCGTGATGAGATAAGTGTAGAAATTCGAGAAGAGATAATTGCAGACAAAGTTGGTTAATGATATCTTTGCAGAAAATGTTAAAGTATTGAGATTATTGTAGACAGATTTGGATGTTGAGATAATTGTAGACATATTTGGATGTTGAGATAATTGTAGACAGATTTGGATGGTGAGATAATTGTAGACATATTTGGATGTTGAGATTATTGTAGACAGATTTGGATGTTGAGATTATTGTAGACAGATTTGGATGTTGAGATAATTGTAGACATATTTGGATGTTGAGATTATTGTAGACAGATTTGGATGTTGAGATTATTGTAGACATATTTGGATGTTGAGATTATTGTAGACATATTTGGATGTTGAGATAATTGTAGACAGATTTGGGTGTTGAGATAATTGTAGACAGATTTGGATGTTGAGATTATTGTAGACAGATTTGGATGTTGAGATTATTGTAGACAGATTTGGATGTTGAGATAATTGTAGACATATTTGGATGTTGAGATTATTGTAGACAGATTTGGATGTTGAGATTATTGTAGACATATTTGGATGTTGAGATTATTGTAGACATATTTGGATGTTGAGATAATTGTAGACAGATTTGGGTGTTGAGATAATTGTAGACAGATTTGGATGTTGAGATTATTGTAGACAGATTTGGATGTTGAGATTATTGTAGACAGATTTGGATGTTGAGATAATTGTAGACAGATTTGGATGTTGAGATAATTGTAGACAGATTTGGATGTTGAGATTATTGTAGACAGATTTGGATGTTGAGATAATTGTAGACAGATTTGGATGTTGAGATAATTGTAGACAGATTTGGATGTTGAGATAATTGTAGACATATTTGGATGTTGAGATTATTGTAGACAGATTTGGATGTTGAGATTATTGTAGACATATTTGGATGTTGAGATTATTGTAGACATATTTGGATGTTGAGATAATTGTAGACAGATTTGGGTGTTGAGATAATTGTAGACATATTTGGATGTTGAGATTATTGTAGACAGATTTGAATGTTGAGATTATTGTAGACATATTTGGATGTTGAGATAATTGTAGACAGATTTGGATGTTGAGATAATTGTAGACAGATTTGGATGTTGAGATTATTGTAGACAGATTTGGATGTTGAGATAATTGTAGACAGATTTGGATGTTGAGATAATTGTAGACAGATTTGGATGTTGAGATAATTGTAGACATATTTGGATGTTGAGATTATTGTAGACAGATTTGGATGTTGAGATTATTGTAGACATATTTGGATGTTGAGATTATTGTAGACATATTTGGATGTTGAGATAATTGTAGACAGATTTGGGTGTTGAGATAATTGTAGACATATTTGGATGTTGAGATTATTGTAGACAGATTTGAATGTTGAGATTATTGTAGACATATTTGGATGTTGAGATTATTGTAGACAGATTTGGATGTTGAGATAATTGTAGACAGATTTGGATGTTGAGATAATTGTAGACAGATTTGGATGTTGAGATTATTGTAGACAGATTTGGATGTTGAGATTATTGTAGACATATTTGGATGTTGAGATAATTGTAGACAGGTTTGGATGGTGAGCTAAGACTAGACAGAATATTAAGAATTATTGCAAGAGTTCATTGTTGAGATAATTGATGTCAGAAATGTTCAAACAACTGAAACAAGAGTTTAGAATTCAGACAATCGTTGCTAGAGTTTAGAGTTCAGACAATCGTTGCTAGAGTTTAGAGTTCAGACAATCGTTGCTAGAGTTTAGTGTTCAGATAATCGTTGCTTGAGTTTAGAGTTCAGACAATCGTTGCTAGAGTTTAGAGTTCAGACAATCGTTACTAGAGTTTTGAGTTCAGATAATCGTTGCTAGAGTTTAGTGTTCAGACAATTGTTGCTAGAGTTTAGAGTTCAGATAATCGTTGCTAGAGTTTAGTGTTCAGACAATCGTTGCTAGAGTTTAGTGTTCAGACAATCGTTGCTAGAGTTTAGTGTTGAGATATTTACAGACAAACTTAAGTGGTGAGATAGCTACAGGCAAAATAAAGTGGTGAAATACAGACAAACTAAGTGACGCGATAACTACAGACAAAGTAGAGCCGTGAGATAGCAACAGACAAACAAAAGTGACGAGATAGCTACATACGAACTAAAGTGGTGAGATAGCTACACACAAACTAAAATGACCAGGTGGACAGACAAACTAAAGTGGTGAGATAGCAATAGACAAATTAAAGTGGTGATATAGCTACAGACAAACTAAAGTGACGAGATAGACAGACAAACTAGAGTGATGAGATAGGTACAATCAAAGTAAAATTACGAGATAGCTACAGACAAACTAAAGTCGTGAGATAGCTACATACAAACTAAAGTGACGAGATAGCTACAGACAAATTAAAGTGACGAGATAGACAGATAAACTAAAGTGACGAGATAGCTACAGACAGACTAAAGTGACGAGATAGCTACAGACTAACTGAAGTGGCAAGATAGCTACAGGCAATTTGAAGTGACGAGATAGCTACAAATAAACTTAGTGTGAGAGTCAAATTAAAGTGACGAGATAGCTACAGAATAACTAAAGTGGCGAGATAGACAGACAAACTAAAGTGGCGAGATAGACTAACAAGCTAAAGTGGCGAAATAGCTACAACAAACTAAAGTGACGAGATAGACAGACAAAGAAACGTGATGAAAAATGCAGACAAACTAAAGTGACGAGATAGCTACAAACAAACTAAAGTGACGAGATAGCTACATACTAACTGAAGTGGCGAGATAAACAGACAAACTAAAGTGGCGAGATAGCTACAGACAAACTAAAGGAGCGAAAATATTGTAGACATAATCAACTGTAGATGTAAAGTAAATGAGTATACTAACTACAGATGAAATAGACCAATGGAATAGTTGTAAACAAAAAAAATGGACTCAGAAAACTTGAAACTTGTAATAATTCAGACAATGAAATAATTGTAAACAACATTGACTTCTGAGGTAATTTCATGTAAAATTGACTAATGAAATAGTTGTAAACAAAATTGACTAATAAAATAATACGTATACTAATTTGACTATAGAAATAACTGCAGACAAAATTGACTAAATAAATAACTGCAGACAAAATTGACTAAAGAAATAATCGTAGACAAAATATGAAACAACTGATGACAAAAATAGACTGTTGAGATAACGTCAAACCGGACAGACCTAATTGTAGACACAATAGACTAATTAAATAATTGTAGACAAAATAGACTAATACAATAATTGTTGACAAAATAGATTAATAAAATAATTCTTAACACAATAGGCTGTTGAGATAGTCTCAGACAGAATAGACTAATAAAATAATTTTTGACACAATAGACTGTTGAAATGGTCTCAAACAGAATAGATTAATAAAATAATTGCTGACACAATAGACTGTTGAGATAGTCTCAGACAGAATAGACAAGGAAGGTACGGAACTTGAAGTATGCTGTTGATATTATTAGCGCGGTAATGTTATTTTTTGTTTTGTGTTTCTTTAAAAATTGTATGTGTTTGCCGCACTAGTTTCTAATGTCGGAGGCGCGCCTATTCCACCCCAGACCGTAGTCAACCTGGACGATATTAAGACGCATAAACTAGTGCTTGGATGTATGTGTGCGTCTGTATGTACCCATGCTAGGTTTGTGCGCTCTCAGAAGCCAGCCCAACCAAAGTGCAATAGAAGGGCCTCACCCTTAGGGCGCGTGTGAAAGTTGTGCAAGAGTGTGACTGTAGGACAGAGTCAAATGAAACAGAGTGAGGTGAGAAGAGAGAGAGGAGGGAAGAGTGGCCCCCAGGGTGAGCCTCCTCTCCTGTATATATGTTTTTTTTTTGTTTTTTTTTTGCTTAGATGTTTGCCTCACTAGTTTCTACTGGCGGAGGCGCGCCATTTTCCACCCCAGACCGTAGTCAATTGGGCGATATCAGGACGCATAAACCAGTGCTTGGATGCATGTGTGCGTCTCTATGTACCTATCCTAGGTTTGTGCGCCCTCAGAAGCTAGCCCAACCAAAGTGCAATGGAAGGGCTTTACCACGAGGGCGCGTGTAAAAGTTGTGCAAGGGTGTGACTGTGGGATAGAGTCAAATGAAACAGAGTGAGGTGAGAGGAGAGAGAAAGGGAAGAGTGGCCCCCAGGGTGAGCCTCCTCTCCTGTATATATATGTGCCCATTCAATGCTACAAAATGCCAGCATTCTATGTCGATATTCAGGGGTTCAGATTTCTGGCAAATTGTAGAAAGCAGAAGGATTTTCATGTACTGGTCTCACGTAGGGGGTTTGAAATGGTTTTCGTTTAATAGGGGAAAGTACTTGTTGGTTCCAGTGACATTGACATGTTCAAAATCGCCCCAGTTGTTTTCCTTAACACAGACGGATGCAATATCTTTCTAGTTGTTTCCCCTTACTCGGTCACATCTAATGTCTTTCTGGCTGTTTCCCCTTACTAGGTCACATCTAATGTCTTTCTGGTTCTTTCGTAACAACAGCTACGGTGCAATTGAGCTGCGCTTATTATCAACAATTATATGTTGATATCTCCTTTGTTTATTCTTCTCTTCTTCTTTGATTCGCTTGTTCATTATTGTTATTGTTCGTTGTCACTAATGAAGGTTTGTTGGTCGTAACGTAGGTTTTGTTTGTAATTTCGTCTCAGTGTGGGATCTGACCATACCTATTTATAATTGTGTTTTCACTTTATATCTTTCTTCTTCTTTTGTCGTCTCCCTTTCTACCGTGTTGTAGCCCAGTGTCGTGGTATGTATTTGTCTTTCACCTCTCTCGTTGTCAGTGTACCCTATTTTACGGCAGATCTTGTTTACGCTGTCTATCCACCTTTTCCTCGATCCACCTCGCGCCTCTCTTCCTGATGGTCTCCTGTAGAAAGTTGCATGAGCAATGTAGTCTGGTGATATTATCACATTGTGGTCAAATTAATTCCTTCTCTGCTGCTCAATGTACTGTAAGCAGGGAATTGTTCTAACCTTCTCCCGGATACTTTTATTAGTGATTAGGTCTATTCTGGTGTTGTTAGTGACATTTCTTAGGCACCGCATTTCTCAGGTGACTAACTTTCATTCCTGGTCCCGATTCAATGCCCATGTCTGTCACTTGTAGCAAAGGCTTGCGATGGAGATACTATTTATCATCTGCTTTTTTGGTTGGAGGGAAATCTTAGGGTGTCTTAGTTTTGGAGACAGTTTAGGTGACAGCGTTTGTCCTATGCCCTCTCGTTTCTATCGCTATATTTATGTTGTTACACGTTATATAAGTGTTGCGCAGTACTGGGGTCGCGATCCCCCATTGTGGGTGCAAATTGGTTTTATTAAGGGGTCGCTGAAGAAACAAACAAAAAAAATATTAAAATATGATTTGGTCCTTTTTGTTTCCACTGTGGCATTTTCATGATGGGCAATCTCACTTCAGGCAGAGCATAGAGCCATCACTATAACTGGCCACTTTACAGGAAGCCTATGCACGAGAATTTACTGTGGCAGGTTTCATATAAATGGCATTAAAGTATGAGGTTGTTAGTCACAGGAACTACCCTCTTCAATCGCGTATTGTGAAATGGTTGGAATGCTACAGTTGTCCTATTCTCTACAAACTGGGTACCACTTGGATGCGATAGGATAGAGTCCCACTAGTCTATTTTATCTAAGATTATCTCAACAGTCTATTTAATCTGCAATTATTTCATTAGTTTTTTTTTTGTCTACAAATATGTCATTAGTCTATTTTATCTACAAATATTTCATGTCTATTATGTTTAACAATTATTTCATTAGTCTATTCTGTCTACAATTATTTCATTAGTCTATTTAGTCTCCAATTATTTCATTAGTCTATTTTGTCTGAAGTTATCTTTCATCATTCGATTTTGTTCAATGATGTCACATCAAAAAAATAAGGATTTGGATAACTTATCCACATCCACAGTATTTAACAGCAGAAGATTCGAACCCCCGGTTATTAAGACCCTCCCGATAAAGATATGTCGGTTCACCTGTCTCAATGATGTTAGATTACGAAAGGTTATACGAGAAACTTTAAGCTATTCCGTGATGGAACTAGTATTTGAGTCTGCCAACAAAAGATTGTATAGTACGTCTGGTGCTGTTATTGTTATAGTTCTTGTTATTGCTACTGTTGTAGTCATATTCGTTGTTCTTGTTCGTTATTGTTGCTGCTATTTTTGTTGTAATTGGTGCTGTTAATTTCGTTGTTATTATTGATATTGTTGTTGCTATGGTTGCGATTATTGTTATTGTTGTTTTTATTATTATTGTTGTTGTTATTGAGTTATTGTTGCTGGATCTGCTGTAATTGTTGTTGTTATTATCGCTTTTGTTATTTTGTGGTCGTTGTTATTGTTGATATTGTTGTTGTTGTGGTTGTAAGTATTGTTATTGTTTTTTTTATTATCTTTATTTTTTATTATCTAAATTTTTGTTGTTATTGTTGTATTTATTGCTGTTATTATTTGTATTTTTTCCCGATATTGTTGTTACTTTTGTTGTTATTGTAGTTATTGTTGTTGATTTTGTTGATATTGTTGTTGTTTTGGTCGTTAATATTGTTATTGTTGTTTTTTTATTATCTTTATTTTGAAAAATTATTTGTAATTGTTGTTGTTGCTGTTGCTGTTATTGCTGCTGCTGTTGTTGTTTTTGTAGATGTTATTTTTGTTGCTATTATTGTTATTGTTGTTGTTTTTGTTGTTGATGTGGACCGTATTTCTCTTGGCTGTAGTGCTTCTAAGTAAGCTTACAACTATAGGCATTATAATGTTCAGCCCTACCTCGCTGCCCAGGCTGCAGTGATACAGCCTGTTTTCAGGAGCACGAACGAGGAAGCGAAAAGTGATTCGCATCAGTCTGCTTTATCTTATTTTCTTACTGGTTGCGCACTGCAGAACTTCTAAACAACCACAGAATCGTATCCATCCAATAATTTTCAAATCATTAGATACTCTAACGATAGTCAATGGATCTTGTTACACACTTTTCATTGACGTCGTACAAAAACAAAAATAGCTTTTAGTGAATTAGCTTTCTATAATTTAATTGAAGAAAATATGGCTTGATATGACCGAGTAAGGGGAAATAACCAGAAAAATACTGAATGCGTCCATGTAAGGGGAAACAGCCAGGACGATAATCGACCATCTTGACTATTTTAGTCAATACTATCATTGTTACATTTTACGAGGTCAAAGACGCAGTTAACGAGGGAATGCCGTCAGAGACTCGTTCCTTAATGCATGCTTCAGAGTCAGAGAACCAGTATTTCGCATCGATATGGTGGCCCTGGAAACAGACAAAAAAGAAGAAGATTGTATGTTGTTCACGTATTTTTAAATCAATCATAAGACAACACTAATTATTCGATTATTGAACTTTCAACTGACAGATGCCGATAACTTCTTCTTCTTATTGTAATCGCATAATGGATGTTACATCACCAGGCGAATTTCCGCTATGAACTCGACCGTTGAGTACAGTTGATCTTCAGCTCCATACAGCTTTGATTATAGTATGGAATCATTTAGCCAGTGTATCCTCCTTAAGTCATACTACATAGGACATTGTGGTGAATTGTAAATATTGGACGGCATGTCAGTTGCTTCCCAATTATAAAATGTAATAATATTTCTTGGGGGGACCCAGTGGTCACGAGGTAAAGTGTTCGCCTCGGGTGGGGGACCCAGTGGTCTCGAGGTAAAGTGTTCGCCTCGGATGGGGGACCCAGTGGTCACGAGGTAAAGTGTTCGCCTCGGGTGGGGGACCCAGTGGTCACGAGGTAAAGTGTTCGCCTCGGGTACTGGAGGTCGCGGGTTGAAATCACGGTGGAGGCACCGGAATTTTGTCATGTGGATCGTCCGATAAATATCTCTGACCAGTGAGATCAGACATCCGCATGCAGGGGCGCACACGTTAAAAATACCTTAGCAATTAGAAATCGAAAAGAGTAGGCCTAACGGCCGCTGCTCATGCAACATTCAAGTCAAAAATCTACTCAAATTATTCTAGGGATATTCACCATACAGACAATATGTCTTGGTTATGTGGTTAGCGGAGCAGCTTAGATTGCGCCTGACAGGCTGCGGGTCTACCTTGCTCTAATTTACCTCCACCAGTCTCAAAAATAAAGAAGTGGTAATGCAACTTACACACAATCCTGTATAATAAAATACTGACATGGGTTCCCTAACGCTTGGCAGTTATTTCAATAATTTCTCATGTATCGAAAGTCTGAGATAGTCTATAGTGATTAATGTGCTCACACACACTCAGAGTTGTCGTTCCTGTTAAGAACACAATACCAGGACAAGTATGACACGAACTTGCTCGAATGATTCCTGGTAGAGATTTGGGTATAGCAGAGATGGCAATAGGATTGCTGCCATACTTACAGCACGCTGTTTGATGTGCCTAATGGTGTGAACTAACCACTATATAAGAATACTCCTTAAATCATGGATTGGTATACCCTGTCATTCACCCTAGACTTAGGCATGCTCAGTGTTGTAGTCATCTGAGATGGAAATTTGGGTTTACAAACAAACATCCAATATATTGTAAATAAATATACACCTGTTGATAATCACAGAAACTACAGAAGAAGAAAAATTCTAAAGAGAATAAAAGATGAAGTGGGAAAAAAAAGGAAACGGCGAAAAAAGTGAACAGATAAAAAGGAGAAAAAGAAGAAAAGAAGAACAAAATAAAATGAAGAATAAGAAAAGGAATACAAAGACAAAAAAAGGAGTGAAAAAGAAGAAGATAAATAATAATAAGAAAAATAAGAAGAAGAAGAAAACTACAGAAAACGAAGAAGAAAAAAAACGATAAGAAAGATGAAGAAGAAGAAAATAAGAATAAAGAGAAAAGAGGATGAAAAAAGGAGAAAGAAGAAGAAGAAGAGGTTAAAAAAAACTACACAATACGAAGAAGAAGAATACGAAGAAGAAGAAGTAGAAGAAGAAGAAGAAGAAGAAGAAGAAGACGAAGAAGAAACAGAAGAAGAAGAAGACGAAAACGAACTAAGAAGCTGAACAAGCAGAACAAGAACAACAAGAAGAAGAAAAATAAGAAGAAGAAATAGAAAAATACCAAGAAGAACCAGAAAAAGAAAATTACAAAAGAAGAAGTAGATGAAGAAGGAGAGGACTATGAGGAAGCAACTAATGACCATCAGAAGCAAGATAAATTGTTGGAAATGACCATACATGCATTCTTAAAATAGTAATCACTAGAATTGACAGTCTTTGAGCCACACGTGGAAGATAAAAGATAAACAAACCTAAAATATTTTGCCGAAGGTTTCCAGAAATAGAAATAAAACTCATGAACCATAGCTGGTGAGAAACAATGTCACAAACAGGGATTTGAGAAGAAAAAAAAGCTGCGTTGGCAAAGAAACATGAGATAAAATTCACATTTTAGAGAAAAATCTGGATTAATTGAGAATGAATGAAAACGTGAAAGTAGGGGAAGAATTCTAAAGAAGTAAAGATGATGATACAAACATTGATTCATTCCTTGCAGAACTTAGAAGACGTTAATTATTAAAACTGGGGGCGGGGTGGGGTGGAGGGGCCAGTGGTCTCGAGGGAAGGCGTCGCCTTGGATGCTGGAGAACGCGGGTTCAAATCCCGATGGTGACACCGGAATTTTTTCACGTAATTCATCCGGTAAATATTTCCCTTGATCTCTGAGTAGTGAGATCAGACACCCGTGTGCAGTGGCGCGCACGTTAAAAATACCTTGGCAGTTGGGAAACGAAAAGAGTAGGCCTAAAGGCCCGCTCTTCGAACAAAATTCAAGTTAAATTTCTATTCAAATTATTCTAGAGATTCTCGCCCCACAGAGAATTTGTAGGAAAAGAGAACCGTGTAACCGCCATAACAACATGTCTTGGTTATGTGGTTAGCAGAGCGGCTTAGATTGCGCCTGACAGGCTACGGGTCTACCTTGCTCAAATTTACGCTTTCACCTCCAACAGTCTCAAAAATTGGCGATCATATATTCCAGGGGCTAACAAATGCTGTGAATGACCTGGCAAGTCATCAGTAGATTTTCACCTGCCAAAAAAAAATATAAAACAAAGGAGGTCGCATCTTCCTATGTCGTCTAACGACATAAGTGGACTGAAGATAGATAGATAGAATTATTAAAACAGAAAGATCAGAAGGAAGAAAAATGTAAATTATAGTAAATATCTGTTAACTTGCCTCTCTTCTTCCCTTGTGGGGGTGTAGAGGTCTTCTAATTCTCGTAGACGAGAAATCATATATCTGAGTACGGGCGGGGCGGCCTACTTCCGGACTTCGCTCTGGTCACTATTCTGTAGAAATTGTTATACCTTTAGCATATGTTCATATAACAGCTGGTGACAGCATGCTAGATTCGATATTCTATTGCCAGGTCTTGTTTTACTCATGTAGCATGTGGACTTCCGATGATATCGTTCGTCTCTGATAGCACTAGCAGCCAATCTCACCTCCCTGGACAGGTAAAAGAGATTAATGTCTGGTTGAACAAAAATGTACTGATCGGACAACGTTAGACATGATCAGCTGAAATACGCTGACCGTGATTTCAACCACTTCCGCGCAGCTCTCCCTGGAAACTGGCTGTTTAGTGGCAGTCTGCCAAACGGACTGGAGGAATCAGAGTGAAACCCGCAGTAGTGAGCTACACGCTTATGAAGCCAAGCTTAGCACAATCGCCTGGAGGACCCCAGTCCACCTTCATCAGCACGCTGGGGATCTAAGAAACGCCACTGCAACAAACTTTGTCATTGTCGGTGCGCACAAAAGTGTATACTTACTCATGATGGAAATTCAACAACAACCTCCCTGGAGACCAGGATTTGAACCAGCGACCATTTCATTTCTTTGAAAACGAGCTGTCTCAGAAATACCGAAATATACCAGAAGTAAACACTATCCAATTTGAAGGACAGACTCACGAAAACGGTTAACGAACATCACATCGCAATAGAAAGAAACAGATAAAAAGTCGAAATCAAAATGAGATAGCTCTGACAACAAACAAGTGCTGTCACGAAAGCGGACCAGAGACAGCAAAAGATAACAGAAGCCAGTTTTAACCAATGAATACTCAAGACGGATGTACTCCGGTCGCAAAACACAGGGAAACGCTACCGTCTCATTTAGACAGACGTAGAATTGACTTTGTTAGAGACATGGGTGTGGATGTCTGCCAGCGTACGAGAAAGAAGAAGAAATAGAAGAAATACTGAAAATGAAGGGAAAAAATAACGACACGCGGAGGAAGAAACAACAGATGCTGCTATCCCACAAGCTCTGTCGTGTGGCTGAAATGATTAATCGTCACGTACCCTACAAATGTTGACATTGCAAATGTGAGGAAATGTTGCGCGTGATTTGTTTGACCACGCCTGGCTATGCCGCGGGCATTATAACTGTTTGTTTAACTGCGTGGAGGTACCGTATCCCTTTCTCTCTTTCAGTCAACATCTCTCTATATCTCTCTATATTTTTTGTTCTCTGTCTCTCTTTATGTTTCTGAGCGGGAGTCGTAGAGTAAACGTAATATTTTCTAAGAATTAATTATCATTTTTAGGTTCCTTTTTTGATACGCCACGCGTCTGTCTGGCTGTTTGTGTGTCTGCCTGCCTTTCTGTCCACATGCATATCTACCTACCTAGCCACCTAAGCCCAACCATCTATCTATCTATCTATCTATCTATCTATCTATCTATCTATCTATCTATCTATCTATCTATCTATCTATCTATCTATCTATCTATCTATCTATCTATCTATCTATTTATCTATCTATCTATCTATCTATCTATCTGTCTGTCTATCTATCTGTCTGTCTGTCTGTCTGTCTGTATGTCTGTCTGTCTGTTTATATATCTATATGTCTATCTTCCTGTATGCCGGTCTGCTTGCATGTATGTCTGTTTGTCTGTCTGTCTATCTATCTCACACTATATAAATATATATATGGGGAGAGGAGACTAACGTCTGGTTAGACAAAACACAGTGATCGGACATGTTAGTCTGGGTCAGATAGAATGCATTAGCCAAGACCGACACCTCTCTCCCTGCGAGCGGGCTGTCTCCATTGTAGTCTGGCTAGAAAATGGGGGGGGGGGGGGGGAGTGGACGTAACCCCGCAGAAATGCACGACAAGCAGATGAAGCAAAGCACAGCACAATCGCTTGCTGGGTTCCGTCCACCTTCATCAGTACGCTTGGAAAACTACCGCGGGAAAGTATTACAACCCGCTCCTTAACGCCCATTCAGTGCGCACAAAAGAGTAATCATACATTGGGGGCATGCAACAACAATATATGCATGCATATATATATATATACATATACATATATTACATACATACACACGTGCGCGCCAAACACACACTTAAACACACACGAGGCAGCTTAAAAATGTTCCCGAAATATGTGTATTATAGAGATAAGTAACAAAACATTTATTTACACTACCTTCCGTTAAAAGTAATTCTCTTTCGCAGCTACACACATTTCCCAACGGCCTTGCAACAGTAGAAACATTAATGGAGTTCATAGAATCTCTTCTTTGCCACTGAACTTAACTTAACGTTTTTATACTGGTTTAGTAGACTCATCAGTCTGTAGACAACCAGTCACATCTGCATTACCCTGCTCTAAGAACTATGCACATCAAATCTATTACTAAATGCATTAACTGTCTTTGCCTCCACCACCTTCTGCAGTAATGCATTCCAAGCATTCACCACTTTCTGTTAAAAAAAATATTTCCAAATATCCAATCTGGACTTTTATTTAGTTAATTTTTATCTGTGCCCTCCTGTTCTCGTTGGTGGTTGTATTTTGAAAATAAAACTTGTTATAATCTAATTTTACCTTTTCTGTGATTATCTTATAAACCTGTATTAAGTCACCTCGAATTCTTCTTTTCTAGACACTGTAGGCCGGGTTTTATGATTCTTTCCTCGTAACTGTAATTCTGGAATCCCACTATCAGTTTTGTTGCTCTTCTTTGTATCCTTTCCAGCATGTTTTTATCTCCTCTACGACAAGGACCAACACATGTACACAGTACTTCAATCTAGATTTAACTAATGCTTTTTACAGTTTCACAATTACCTCCCTACTCCTATGTTTAATCTTTCTTTTTATCATACCTAGCATTGCATTTGCCTTATGCACTGCTACCTGGACTTGCTTACTCACTTTACCTGTATTCTCAATTATAACCCCAATATCCCTTTCCTTATCTATCATTCTAATATTGTTCTCGCCCATTCTGTAATTATGTTCCATATTGGATCTATCAATGGGGATGACTGTACATGTATCTATATTAAACTCCATTTGCTATTTCACAGACCAGTCTCGAATTTGATCTAAATCCGACCTCAATCATCTGCTTTTTAGCATTGGTGATAACGTCCTCCGTATCGTTAAAACACTCCTTGGCAGTGCTGATGTTAGGGAAGTGTAAGATAACAAACCAGACCGTGCCAGATCGAGAGTAGTATGGTGGATGTCCCAGGATAGCCACATTGTCCGTTGGGAGGGACTGCCCCATTAGTACGGATAGATCTGCTGTCCTGCAGTAGAAACCAACTGTTTATACGTGATGTGTGTTTACTTCTCATTTAATATCTTAGACGATAAAGATATTAAAACTAAAATATGGCGAGGATGCGGTGGCACTATGAATAAAGTGTTGAAAAACATAAAGTGTAACAAAAATGTTAATATTGTATTTACACTTAACGTTTTTTTATACAAATTATTTGAATAATATTAATGTACATTTCCTTGTTAACCGCACGGCCTTCTGTAATTAATTCATGTTATACAATCTCTTTCGCTCTCTTTCTATCTCTCTCTCTCTTTCTCTTTATCTCTCTCTCTCTTTGTCTCTCTATCTCTCTCTCTGATCGTTCAGCGCCAAACACGAAGCATGAGTCAGAGCTAAAAAATAACCAGATCGGTCCACCGCTTCTCTTTGTAGTTCTTGCATGTTTCCTAGACGCATTGTTGCACCCTCTCTTGTGATAATTCTGCATAGAGTCTCTCTGGGTCTACCACGCTTGCTTTTACCACCAGGTTTCCACATAATCGTCTGCAACGGTGTCTATCTTTGTTTATCCAGAGCACTTCCCGGGTGTACGCCTTTTTCTACCTGGTGACATTCTAACCATAATTTTGGTTGGACTATAATCGTATTTGTTCATTAGCCATGCATTATTTCCAGCCAATGTCCAATATACGTCTAAAGCATTTATGTTCAAATGTATTTAATATATTTTCAAGCGTCTTTGTCGTGGTCCAGCTTCCACAACCCTATATGAACACTATATGACATTAGAGGTATCCTGAGTTTGACACGTTTATCCAGTAATGTAAATTACCAAATATTCGTTAATTGGTTGAAGGCATTTTAGGCCACGGCGATTCGAGTGAGAATTTCCTGTGCAGGATTTTGCTACCATAATATGTTCAATTCTGAGCTTTATCACTTGACTACTAAGTAGAACATCGGTCGATAATAGTGTGAGATTCATCCCTCAGTTGTGGATGTATTTATTCCAAACCCTATCTGTTTGGTAATTTTGAAGAGTTGTCAGATATTCTCCTGCTCTTATTCTATATTAAAATTTAGGAGTGCCAGATGATCTGCGAAAGCCAGGTCCTCTAGGGGTTTATCATATGTCTACTTAATGCCGAATTGGCCGTCGTGTGTGAAAGTTTGCATAACCCAGTCTATCTTAACTTAACTTAATTTACCTTAACGTCTTTATACTGGTTTAGAAGACTCTGCAGAGTCTGTATACAACCAGTTGCGTTTACATTTCCTTGCTCTAAAAGCTATGCGCATCAAATACACACCTAAATGGAGAAATTATCTCTGCCTCCACTACTTCTTGCAACAAATCATTCCAAGCATTCACCACTTTCTGACTGACAAAAATATTTCCTAATATCTAATCTGGACCTTTCTTTAGTTAATGTGTAGCTTTCGCCATCCGAATAACAGACATGACATAACGCAACCCTGCTTCACACCAGGTGCAATAACGCAACCCTGCTTCACACCTGTGCAATAACGCAACCTTGCTTCACACATGTTGCAATAACGCAACCCTGCTTCACACCTGTGCAATAACGCAACCCTGCTTCACACCTGTGCAATAACGCAACCCTGATTCACACCTGTGCAATAACGCAACCCTGCTTCACACATGTTGCAATAACGCAACCCTGCTTCACACCTGTGCAATAACGCAACCCTGCTTCACACCTGTGCAATAACGCAACCCTGCTTCACACATGTTGCAATAACGCAACCCTGCTTCACACCTGTGCAATAACGCAACCCTGCTTCACACCTGTGCAATAACGCAACCCTGCTTCACACATGTTGCAATAACGCAACCCTGCTTCACACATGTTGCAATAACGCAACCCTGCTTCACACCTGTGCAATAACGCAACCCTGATTCACACATGTTGCAATAACGCAACCCTGCTTCACACCTGTGCAATAACGCAACCCTGCTTCCCACCTGTGCAATAACGCAACCCTGCTTCCCACCTGTTGCAATAACGCAACCCTGATTCACACCTGTGCAATAACGCAACCCTGCTTCACACCTGTGCAATAACGCAACCCTGCTTCACACATGTTGCAATAACGCAACCCTGCTTCACACCTGTGCAATAACGCAAACCTGCTTCACACCTGTGCAATAACGCAACCCTGCTTCCCACCTGTTGCAATAACGCAACCCTGATTCACACATGTTGCAATAACGCAACCCTGCTTCACATCTGTGCAATAACGCAACCCTGCTTCCCACCTGTGCAATAACGCAACCCTGTTTCCCACCTGTTGCAATAACGCAACCCTGATTCACACCTGTGCAATAACGCAACCCTGCTTCACACCTGTGCAATAACGCAACCCTGCTTCACACATGTTGCAATAACGCAACCCTGCTTCACACCTGTGCAATAGCGCAACCCTGCTTCACACCTGTGCAATAACGCAACCCTGCTTCCCACCTGTTGCAATAACGCAACCCTGATTCACACATGTTGCAATAACGCAACCCGGCTTCACACCTGTGCAATAACGCAACCCTGCTTCACACCTGTGCAATAATGCAACCCTGCTTCACACATGTTGCAATAATGCAACCCTGATTCACACATGTTGCAATCTTAAAATATTCAATCTTTCTCGACAATGTGCCAAACACAATCATCTTTAGTTATGTATTACGAAATGCTTGTAAGGTGACAGTGGTTCTGTTATGCAAACCCTGATTAAAGCTTGCCCGACTTGCACATAGTCTTTAGCACGATAAATTACCGAAGCAGTTTACAGTTCGTACAAGGAATTTGCAGACGGCTATGATTCCCAGGCACTGATATGTCTCCTGGAGCACCCGTAATGGTCAGATTTGCATCCTGTCCTCCATATTTCATGGATGAAGACCACATTTCAAATTTCTGGTGATGGCCAGCCGGCGACAGGCATCAACGTAAATATCAAACATGCTGATCTCACTGAGGACAGCAAACTGATCTCGAACGTACGTAGCCGTTCTGACTTTTATCTGAAGGATCGTTATGGCTACCTCGTCTGTGAACTCCCTGTGCAATATTGTCCTAGAAGAAGAAATCCACCGAAATAAAACTGTGCCTTTACAAATCCTGTGTTATTTCAATCCTTTTGTATGCTTCGGAAATTTGGACGGTTATGCAAAAAGATTTTTAAAAAGGTCTTGAAGAGGTCAATATGCTCAGTCACACGCATATCCTTGAAATTCACTCATATGACCAAGTAACCAACACTGCAGTCATCCGGAAAACACATCTCGAGAGTAAAGTCTCTATGATGGACCGACGACTTTCTACCTTCAAACATTTGGCCTACCTTCCACAGAGTGGCCTGCCTTCTCAAGAGTGGTCTGCCTTCATCAGTGTTCCAGTCCAGCAGATACTGCACATGGATTTCGAAATGTAGCGCGGAAAAATGCATTGCTCCATATGGAGTCGCCCCTAGGGTCGCTGTCTCCTCCGACTGAACTATTCGGCTCATGGAACTCGGCCATAAATCGTGAGCACAGATGATGGACGCAAATCGCCTTGGTAGGATCGATGCAACTAGCCTTGGAAGGATCGATACAACTAGCCTTGGTAGGATTGATGCAACTAGCCTTGGTAGGATTGATGCAACTAGCCTTGGTAGGATCGAAGGATCGATGCAACTAGCCTTGGTAGGATTGATGCAACTAGTCTTGGTAGGATCGATGCAGCTAGCCTTGGTAGGATCGAAGGATCGATGCAACTAGCCTTGGTAGGATCGATGCAACTAGCCTTGGTAGGATTGATGCAACTAGCCTTGGTAGGATTGATGCAACTAGCCTTGGTAGGATGGAAGGATCGATGCAACTAGCCTTGGTAGGATTGATGCAACTAGCCTTGGTAGGATCGAAGGATCGATGCAACTAGCCTTGGTAGGATTGATGCAACTAGCCTTTGTAGGATTGATGCAACTAGCCTTGGTAGGATCGATGCAACTAGGCTTTGTAGGATCGATGCAACTAGCCTTTGTAGGATTGATGCAACTAGCCATGGTAGGATTGATGCAACTAGCCATGGTAGGATCAATGCAACTGGGCTTGGCAGGATCAATACAACTGGTCTGGGTAGGATCAGTACAACTGATCTTGGTAGGATCAATACAACTGATCTTGGTAAAATCAATACAACTGGTTTTGGTAGGATCAATACAACTGGTCTTGGTAGGATCAATATAATTGGTCTTGGTAGGATCAATACAATTGGTCTTGGTAGGATCAGTACAACTGGTCTTGGTAGCATCAATGCAACTGGCCTTTGCCGTGTAAGTAGATTGTTATCATTACAATAATAATAATGTTCCCGTAGGAATGTAGGGCCCGTTTCGTCGATCGACAACTACTATGTCCAACTGATGAGGCTTGCCGCCAAAAGTTGTTCAATGCCGACGGAGAGACTGCCATCTGCCGGAGCCATGAACAGCGCGGGGCGGCCCCTCGCACGTCTGCAGCCGTTTCACCAGAAGATCCATGTGAACAAAAACCCGGTCTTCGCTGTGATTTATTACAAGCAATTTTAAAATGCACTTTCATGCTACAATAGTAATAGACATAAACTGACGTTTCAACTTAAAAAGAACTAGACATACGGAAACAACTTACATAAAAACAACGAAATATGTGAAACACATGTTAGTGTTCGCTTTGGGATTGCATCGTTTATTCATATTGATGTGTCCCCATAAAGATTTAAAGTGCCGTGTATCCTTGCAGTCGCCATACAGTGTGCGTGCTTGGTTCTATTTTGTAGTTCAGTTAAGCTAACTTGTTCATTCACCTGTACTTGTATGCGCCATTGTGATCTGTAGTCGTCTTTCTTAAGCAAAGTGTGTTGTTTAGTTCGCTGTTACCCCGTGCCTTTGACGGATTAATCAAGTGTCATATGGCCATCTTCCTCACTGTCACCTTTCTGAATTGTAACAATAACGTATGTGTTATAATCATGCAGTGGGAGTTGATCAGGACGCACTGACATCAGATGACCCAGCCATCTAATGTCCTGTCTAGAAATGTATTCAGCAGAAGGGGTCACTTCCCATCACATTTCTAATAACCTCATTTCTCATCCTCTCTTTCCTGCTGAAACCGACGACCTTTCTTAGACATTTCATTTCACACTTCCCCATTTTCTTCTCGCGGGACTTGGATAAAAGCCAAGTCTGACACAGGTAGCCCAGAGTTCGTATAAGGACACTATTTATCAGATGATATGAATTTGTCAAGCAGACGTCCCGTGTTTAAGAAGTATTGACAATTGATAAGTCACAGGCTTTCTGACTTGTTTCCGTGACTCAATCAAGTCTTTCATCTTCTGAAACAGTACACCAAATAGAAACAAAGTAGATTTTACCCAGGTTTGAACCCTCGTCATCTTAGTCAAATACCAGTAAACCAACATTCCAAATATAACTGTGCACATTTATTCCAATAACTAGGGTTCACCATGTAGATTAACAAAGTTTAAGAATAAAAGACTCACGATCTAGCAATCGACATGCAGTGTACAGGCAAGTTCTTAAATTGCATCTGACAGAAATAAAAAGGTATTCCTTAACGAAGATTTGAATGAACTGTTCCTTTAGGTGGAAACACTAACATACATTTGACCACCCGCTCCTTCAAAATTGTCTATATTAAAGCACAAATCTATATAAGTATCTTTTATCTATTTCAAGTCAGCTTGTATCGTGGGGAGACGTGAACAAATTTGTTGCATTTATTTTGGGCAATCGAAAATCAGCTGGAGAATTGGCAGGTCATTCCCAGTATATATTATCAAACGTTAGATTTGAAGCCCGTGAAATATACGATCGCCTTTTTTGGATTGGTGGTGGTGGACGCGCATCTAAGAGCAAGGTAGACCAGCAGCCTGTCAGGAGCCATCTACTTGCTCTGCTAACCACATAACCAAGACCTGGAGTTATAGCCACACAGCCACCTTTTTCGACGTATTTTCTGTGTAGTGAGAATTCCTACAATAATTTGAGTAGATTTTCAACTTGAATTTTGCCCGAGCAGCGGCCGTTAAGCCTATTCTTTTCGATTTTTAGCGTGCGTGTCACTGCACCCAAAGTGTCCGATCTCACTACTTACAAATCATGGGAAATGTTTACCAAAAGCTCAACGTGAAAAATATCCAGGTCTCCACCGTGATATAAACCCGCGACCTCCAGTATCCGAGGCGAACACCTTACCTTGAGTTGGGTCCCCCAACTAATAAATCATCAGGATAATTTAAACACCCAGCCATTGATAGTTATGAATACCGGTTTCGAACAAATATGGGCAACATTGGGTCTACATGCCAGATGCATTTGCTAGTGTTTTATGTCAGTCGCAATAGAAGCAATTAATGAGCTAAAATAGTGCAAACGTTTGTTCCAGAACATATTCGTGTTTTGTTTATATATATACGGTAAAACATCAAAATCTGTGGAGAATCATGAAGGAAATGGGGTTTCCTTTGCATATAGTCCATCTCATTGAAACATTATACCAAGATCAACAAGCCGCTGTCCGAGTATCTGGGCAAACATCAGATTGGTTTGCAGTACAAAAGGGAGTCCGACAGGGATGTATACTCTCACCTTATCTGTACAACATATATGCGGAATGTATAATGAGAAATGTTCGAGAAGATGAGAACATTGAAAGTTTCGACCCATTTACGATTAGGGGGTACGAGATTCCAGATTTACGATATGCAGATGACACAGTGATACTATCAAGAAGTGCGGAAGGGCTAGAGCAGCTACTTTCAGCCGTTAATGGACATAGTAAAGATCAAAATCTGTTCATAAACATAAACAAAACAAAGATAATGACCACTGATAAAACACAATGTCAGCATACATTTACAGTGGGTGGTGAGGAAATAGATCAGGTTACACATTTTGAATATCTAGGCTCCAGAATCGACAAAAATGGGGACTGCTCGAAAGAAATCAGAAGAAGACTAGCTATGGCAATGCAGAGACTGAACAGCCTGAAGAAATTATGGCAGGGCACCAACAAAACGATAAAAGTAAAAGTCTTGAGAGCCTGTGTTTTTCCTGTGGCAGCTTATGGCTGTGAAGCATGGACGATTACCAAAACTTCTAGACAAAGAATCGAATCCTTCGAGGCAAAATGTTTCAGAAAGATCCTCAGAATACCCTGGACAGAGAAAAGAACAAATGTAGACATTCGGCAAGAGTTGAGCATAGAGGAGAACTGGTTTATCAATTCCATTTTGGCTAGAAAATGCAAATACTTTGGTCATATCAAGAGACACAACGGTCTTGAGAGGACGGTGATGGAAGGTATGGTGCCAGGCAAAAGAGGAAGGGGTAGACCAAGAAGACGATGGCACCAAGATATCCAGGAGTGCCTGAGTATGACAGTGGCGGAAGCTGGAGTTTTGGCAAGGGAACGAGTTTCTTTCAGACAGACTGTGATTGGAGCGACGTTCTACAAAGGACATGCTACATGAGATATATATATATATATATATATATATATATATATATATATATATATATACATATATATATATACTCGTTATGACAGCGAGTCATGGATAATCAGCAGGCAAGCACGTGGATCTTTGAAAACAAAGCATTATCTATTCTTTTGGCATGTGATGAGAAGGGGGTGGTTGAATGCCACTGTGAAAACAAAGCATTATCTATTCTTTTGGCATGTGATGAGAAGAGGGTGGTTGAATGCCACTGTGAAAACAAAGCATTATCTATTCTTTTGGCATGTGATGAGAAGAGGGTGGTTGAATGTGAGAACAAAGAGAATGGCAGGGAAGAGGGATACAGCGAGGCCGTGCAGACAATTTTGGACATCTTGAAGAAATGACAGGAGGAGGGGCGATCAAAAGCGGAACTGTTAGTGGAGCACGTCATAAGAGGAGGTGGAGATACAGGATCGCAGACGCCAATGATGATGATGTTTCATCCCATAAATTAGTAGTGGCATGCTCTCAAAATTTTTTTAGTCGGTTTTATATTCCTTGGCTAGGTTTCAAAGACTCTGGAATGTCTCACTCTATCTGCGCTGGGCCTATTCTGCCCTACTGTGTTCGGCAAAGCATTTTTCTCTCACATCCCTGCTGTAAAACTGTGTAATGAAAGCATTTCTTGGAATTCCTCTACATTTTACGTTTATTTCTGGTATCTGCAATGACGTCTCACACTGAACCAACTGGTCTCGGATTGTGACCAAGCCAAGACAATAGTTGACTTATTATTGTGATGGGGACGCGTGGCCTAATGGTTAAGTGACACGGCTCACAACCGGAAGGTGCTGAGTTCGATCCCCATCACAGCACCGGCCGTCACCCCGAGAAAGCAAACCCTTAGAAAATTCAGGAGGAAGCAGGCCCTTGGATAAAATGCATGCTTAAGTCGGATGCACTGGGCCGATAGGCGCAAAATAAAAACCGCAGTGCAACGCACACAACCTTGGGGATTAGAGAAGTAAGACGAACACAAAACAGAAACCCCAAAAAAACATAATTGTGATCAGTTTTTCTGTTCGTCTACTGCCTCTGGTCCCACTTTTTTTTTACTTTCTCACTGTGCAGAGCTGATGTGATATACATACATATATATATACAATCCATATAATTTTCTAAATGATCTCCCTTTCGTATGTGTAATCGACTTCTATCAGCTGGCTACGGTATAAGTAGCTTATCACTTGTTCCAGACTTTCTTCATTGATACAGATGTCCACTTGTGGACTTTCTTTCCTTTTGATGTTTTGGTGAACTTTAGTCTTTTTGATTTCAAGCTATTTCTGCTTGCTCATATATATGTATATACGTCTATGAAAAATGTAGAGTTTAACGTAGAAATGAACACCTGTTTCATTGATTACACCAAGGCCTTCGTAACGGTAAAACATCAGAATCTGTGAAACATCATAGAAGAAATGAGTTTTCCTGTATATATTATCCATCTCATTGAAACATTATAGCAAGATCAACAAGCCGCTGTCCGAGTATTTGGGCAAACATCAGATTGGTTCGCAGTACAAAATGGAGTAAGACAGGGATGTGTACTCTCACCATATCTATGTAACATTTACGCGGAATGTATAATGAAAAACGTTAGAGAAGACGACAACATTGAAAGTTTCAATCCATTTACGATTGACGGTTTACGAGATTACAGAGTTACGATACGCAGATGACACAGTGATACTATCAAGAAGTGTAGAAGGACTAGAGCAGCTAATTTCAGCTGTAAGCGGATACAGTAAAGATAGTTGTCCATCACAAGTGATGAAGACCACTCTCTTTGTTCAGCCGTGTGGACAGTCGTATCTCTTGCTGTGTCCGCTGAAACGGGGGACTTGCGCGGTGATTTGGATTAAAGTGAGCAAGAAACTGCGCCTTTTGTCAACCTCGCTCACAGAGCCTAAGCCACCTTTTGCCAGTGGCAAGACATTCATCGAGACGACTGGAGATAGCATAGGATGCAGATTTTGCCTCAGGGTTACCACCGAAGCCTTTCCGTAAACATGTAACCCGCAGGGTAGAAAGGTGGGATGGCATCTAACGCAGTTTGTCGTGCCTTTTCGATAACCACAAGAGGTTGTATGGACAACACTCTGCGTGTGAGTGAGTCTGGAATTTCTCCCCAACTGTATTCAGCTCATCATACTAGCATCTAAAATTCCCACACGCCAAATTCGTGAAGGTGAACCGGCAGAACTAACCCGTGAAATACGACACAGGTATAAGCGTAATGCCATTTAGCCGGCGTCCAGACCCCGATAAACGGATAGAAGATATCACAAAAAAAGAACGAAATAACAAGTCCAGACGGAAAACAACACCACGTTTCCGTGAACACAAGTGTAAGTCGTGTGAATTCCAGGCAAATCCGTGGTCTGGCGGCATCCATAATGATCCAAAACAGTAGAGAAATGTAGACTCGCAGCCAGTTATGTCGCCATCTTTGCCAGATAAAGATAAAAATTTGTTTATAAACATAAACAAAACAAACATAATGACCACCAACTAAACATAACTTCAACATAAATTTACAGTGGATTGGTGAGGAAATAAATCAGGTCACGCATTTCGAATATCTGGGCACAGGAATTGACACAAATGGCGACTGCTCAAAAGAAATTAGAAGAAGACGTTCCTTGGCAACTTAGGGGCTAAACAGCCTGAAGAAATTATGGCAGAGCACAAACAAAATGACAAAAGTGAAAGTTTTGAGAGTCTGTGTTTTTCCTGTGGCAGATTATGGCTGCGAATCATGGACGATTACCAAAACTTCTAAACAAAGAATCGAGTCCTTCGAGTCAGTGTTACAGAAAGATCCTCAAAATACCCTGGACGAAAAAAAAGACAAATGTAGACATTTGGCAAGACTTGAGCATAGAGGAGAACTGGTTCATCAATTCTATTTTGGCAAGAAAAAAGAAATATTTGGTCACATCAAGAGACACAACGGTCTTGTGAGTTCAGTGATTGAAGGTATGGTGCCAGGTAAAGAGGCAGGAGCAGACCGAGAAGACGATGGAATCAAGATAGCCAAGAATACCTGGGTATCTTCTTCTTCTTCGTACACTGTCAGACGTCAACCTGTATTTTTTCGAAAAAAGCAGCGGTTATCCTGAGGCTGTGAAAACTGCCAGAATACCTGGGTATGATTGTGGCCGAAGCTGGAGTTTTGGCAAAGGAAAGAGTTCATTCAAACAGAATTAGATGGAAGCGACGTTATATAAAGGACATGCTATATTATATATATATATATATATATATATATATATATATATATATATATATATATACATGTATATACATATATATATATATATATATATATATATATATATATGTATACATGTATATAAATATATATAATATAGACGTATATATATATATATATATAATATAGACGTATATATATATATATATATAATATAGACGTATATATATGTATGTCACTACAGCTGAGCACTACAAACACAAATTATGTTTCAATGAATGTTTGCAGGAGCGGTTCCTGTAGCAATCATTTAACATCATGAGGTAACTAATCCCATGCATACTCCTCTTTAATTGTTTTATGCTCGGAAGGTTGGAGTGGACTTATTCTTTTCATTAATGGTACCCTGTCTCGCAAGATTTGGTGGTGATTTCCGTAGTGTGTGTCCTGTCCAACTCAATTTCTTACGTTTGGTGTGCAATGGGGATATTACGCGTTGATGTTGATTTTTTACAATTAACTATTTTCATTATTATTACTAGTCAGTTACTTAAGCTAGCCTGTGTGTTTACGTTTCTGCCAGCGAGCGCATACGCACACAAACACACACACACACACAAAAACACACATATATAATATATATATATATATATATATTTAATCATTATCATTGGCGTCTCTATCTCTGTAGACCATGCGTGTAGCGCCCTGTGAGTATCCTTACCAGAGCACTGAATATGGAGACCCTGGGCTAATCTAACTGCAGGATCAAATACTTATTCTTCTTCTTCTTCTTCTTTGTACGCAGTCAGACAGTAACCATTATTTTTTCGAAAAAAGCGGCGGTCATCCTGAGGCTGTCACCACTGCCATAGAGCTTGTCTTGCAGTTCCACTGGTGATGGCCACATCTGCTCTCTCTCTGATCCTCGTATGTCGGGCAGTTCTGCAGCAGATGTTCAGCGGTCATTTTACCAGTACCGCACGGGCATTCGTCGGTACCACCTATTTTCAATTTGTTGAATAGGTGGTACCTCAGTCTATTGTGGCCAGTGCGAAGTCTGAAGACAACGACCTGCTCTCTTCGGTTCAACTGGTAATAGGCATCGTTTTTGGTGTAACCAGTATGTTCGGTTTCCCATTTGGTCATGTATCTGGCTTTGATAAGCCGTTTTGACTCTTCGTACGTCATACTAGTATCTGTTTGTGGTAGTCTTGCACCTTCTTTTGCCAGTCTGTCTGCCTCCTCGTTGCCTTGGATGTTGCAGTGTGATGGGACCCACTGTACCACTACCCTTTTTGGTGTGGACTGCTGGCACAGTTTGCAGAGTGCTGCTCTTAAGTCATTAAGCTCAGTGTTTTTCTGGGATCAAATACAAAAGAACACTAAACCAAATAACAAGAGACTACTGGAAAAACAAAACAGAAAGCCTCAATTTAGATAAAGAATGGAACAAACTATGGAATTTAGTCAGAGCCATGAATGACGACACACCATCAAATAAACAAATTACCATCAAGGAGGGCGACATCATGCTTACTGGAAAAAAAAGCAGCAAACGCCTTTATAGAACATTATGCCAGAGAAAACCACATTGATGTCCCTACAGACAGGCATACATACATTAGTGAAGAACAAAAGAGCCACGACAACATCAAGATGGCACCAGAGGAGTACATGATGGCAAAACTAACAATGAATGAAATGGATGAGGCCATGAGAACTTTAAAGAAAAAGAAATCGCCCGGAAAAGATGGGGTAACACGAAATGCTGATGGGATTGGGCCAAACAGCAAAGAGGAAGTTACTATCAGTCCTGAACCAAAGCTGGAAAAGGGGAATTGTACCGCAGGCATGGAAAGATGATGTGCTTATACCAGTACCAAAGAAAGAAAAAGATAGAACAGATCAAAATGGATACAGGCCCATCAGTCTACTGACCTGTGTAGCAAACTGATGGAGCGTATGATAAACACCAGACTGATATGGCACCTGGAAGAAACACACATACTAATTCCACAGCAAGCAGGATTTAGACAACACAGATCCACTGAGGACTAGATCACTCTCATAGCACAGGAAATAGAGGATGCTTACCAAGAGAAAAAGCATAAAGTAGCAGTTTGTGTGGATCTAGAGAAGGTATTTGACAAGGTGTGGAAATAGGGACTTAAAGTCAAGCTACGAAGAAGTGAAGTATGTGGGGAAAATGTACAGATGGATCAGCCACTACCTCGAAAACAGAACAGCCAGAGTTCAAGTACAAGGGCAGATGAGCAAAAAGGTTACACTGGAGCAAGGAGTACCCCAGGGGAGGGGGGAGGGGGGAGGGGGGGGGGTACTGTCACCCACACTTTTCCTGGTGTATATAAACAACATCACAGAGAATATACCAAGAAGAGTCCACAGCTCCATGTTTGCAGACGATCTGGCTAAGTGGACCTCTGAAAAAAATCTCACCGTAGCAAGCAATCGGATGCAGCAGGCCCTAACACCGTTGGAGGAGTGGGCGAACTCAAGGCTGATCAAAATAAACGAGGAAAACACAACATGTACGATATTCGCGCTTTCGAATAAACCACAGAACACCAAAATAAGTCTTATCAGCAAATACCTGCGGACAAACGACAACGCAAACTACTTGAGAGTCACATTTAATCGGCGCATGACATGGAAAAGTCAGATCGAAAGAAACCGAATGAGAGCCAGACAAAGAATGGCAATCATGAGGAAACTTGCTGGCACAAGCTGGGGAGCAGACGAAAGAATACTATAGAAACTGTACACTGGAAGAGTGAGACCAGTTCTCGAGTATGGCATTGCGGCATGGACAACAGCAGCAAAGGCGAACTTGATAAAATTAGCAAACGTCAAAACCAAGCCATGAGAGTTATAACAGGAGGCATGAAGTCAACGCCAATTGTATTACTTGAAAAGATTACAAATCTGCAATCCATGACGGAATGAAGAGACTGCAGAGACCAACAGGAAGCAGAGAAACTCAGAAGACTGACTGACCATCCAATGCATCAAAGACTAAATAGATTTGGAAATGGGAAACTAAAGCGGAGAAACTTTGCAGAAATAGCCAAAGCAAAGATGAGCGAAGACCCTATGAACACCGTAACAATACCAAAGCCCATCCCTATTGTACGCAAACCTACCTGGAAGCAGCATATCATTCCGGAGGTGGTAGAAAATATACCAGGTATTGGAAACAAAAACAGCCAGACTGAAAAAGAAAGAAGAGACATAGCCCTGAGGTACATAACGGAAAACTACCCAAGCATGGAATGGACCGATGCATACACCGACGATTCTGTAACAAACACAACTGTTTCTGAACCTACCAAATGGCAGAAAAATAACACTGTCAGTGGCAACTGGAAAATTTTCAAGCAATTTCAGAGCGGAGGCAGAGGCACTGAGGGCTGCGGTAGAAGCAATGCTGACAGGCGAAAGCAATGAAAGCCAGATAGTCCTGTTTGCAGATGCCCTGGCCGTAGTCACAGCACTAAAAAGACAGAAAAATACTCAACTTAATGATTTAAGAGCAGTACTCTGTCAACTATGCCAGCAGTCCGTACCAAAAAGAGTAGTGGTACAGTGGGTTCCATCCCACTGTAACATCCAAGGAAACGAGGAGGCAGACAGACTGGCAAAAGAAGGTGCAAGACTACCACAACCAGATTCTAGTGTGACCTACGAAGAGTCCAAAAGGCTTATTAGGGCCAGATACATGGCCAAATGGGAAACAGAAGATACTGGCTACACAAAAAACGATGCCTATTACCAGTTGAACAGAAGAGAGCAGGTCGTGGTCTTCAGACTCCGCACAGGCCACAACAGACTGAGGTACCACCTATTCAATAAACTGAAGAAAGGTGGCACTGACGAATGCACGTGTGGTAAAGGGAGATTTACCGCTGAACATCTGCTCCAAAACTGCCCGACATACGAGGACCGTAGAAAGCACATGTGGCCATCACCAGTGGCAACACTAGACACGCTCTATGGCAGTGTCGACAGCCTGAGGATGATCGCTGCTTTCTTCGAAAAAATACAGGTTAACGTTTGACAGCGTACGAAGAAGAAGAAGAAGAAGAAGAAGAAGAAGAATAAGAAGAAGAATAAGAATAAGAAGAAGAAGAAGAAGAAACTGCAGGATCCCCCTTTCGGTCTCGCCGGTGTAATCCAAAGGAATACAAAGCATGACAATTTGGCACCAGCACAGCTACAGGAGCTGCCGGAATGAGTTCGCAATTTTGACACCATCCATCTTAGGTGCTACCACTCCGGATTTTCTGTCTGGGTTTACTCCCATAACCCTACCTTCTCACGGGGTTTCCACAAGGCAGTGTAGTCGTTGTCCGCATATGCTAATTACTCCAGACATGCGACGGTAATCTCATCGTCCCAGGAATAGCTATATATATATATGTGTCAGCCGAGTGATACCAGGCGAAGAAAGAAGAAAGAATAGGGACTAGGTAAATTCTTCCAGCAATGGAATGGTTGAACTTGTGATTAGCAACCTCACTGGGCAAACCGAATAACTATTGCACTATAACAGCTCACATATATAATCATAACGTAAATGCATTTTGTAAATGTGTCACCTGCGTCTGTCGCCAAATATTTAGTGTCATTTCCAGGCTAATATGCGTCCAGGCAACGTTAAAAAATCGAAAACGCCCCAAAGACAAGCGGCGACACGAGTCACAGGATGTTCTATCTGCCATAAACATCTGTTGCCAACTAAAATATATATAACTTGCAAAAATGTATGTATGTGTATATGTATGTATTTATATATATATATATATATATATATATATATATATATATATATATATATATATATATTCAACTCTAGCAGAACTCCAGGAAGCCATGCATAAACTAAAAGACAATCATGCTGCAGGACCCGTCCTTATCACGCCGGAACTGCTGAAATATGCGTTGGACCCTTTCAGTTCTGCTTTTCATCATCTCTTCCTTCAGGTCTGGAGGACCGGTCGTCTCCCAACCGAATGAAGCGATGAAATAATTGTGGCCTTATGCAAAGGAAAGGGAAGGCACACGGATTTCAACAACTATAGGCCAATAACACTACTCTCAGTACCAGGACAACTATAGGCCAATAACACTACTCTCAGTACCAAGACAACTATAGACCAATAACACTACTCTCAGTACCAGGACAACTATAGGCCAATAACACTACTCTCAGTACCAGGACAACTATAGGCCAATGACACTACTCTCAGTACCAGGACAACTATAGGCCTATAACACTACTCTCAGCACCAAGACAACTATAGGCCAATAACACTACTCTCAGTACCAGGACAACTATAGGCCAATGACACTACTCTCAGTACCAGGACAACTATAGGCCAATAACATTACTCTCAGTACCAGGACACCTATAGGCCAATAACATTACTCTCAGTACCAGGACAACTATAGGCCAATAACACTACTCTCAGTACCAGGACAACTATAGGCCAATAACATTACTCTCAGTACCAGGACAACTATAGGCCGATAACATTACTCTCAGTACCAGGAAAGGTATTCGCACACGTGCTGTTAACTCGGCTAAAACCACAGCTGATCTCCAAATGACGCCAACAACAATCGGGATTTACATCAGGCCAATCAACGGTGGACGCCATCCTCGCGCTTCGCCTCCTGGTAGAGCTGCACGTGCATTCGCTCGCCCCCTCTTCGCTGCCTACGTGGACTTAAAGGCCGCATTTGACTAGGTGGACAGTTCCGCTCTGTGGAAAGCAATGCAGGGCATTGGCACTCCTATCCCGCTACTAAATTTGATAAGGAGTTGCACACAGACACCGGCGCCAAAAAACGTCTCAGAGGCACACTCTCGGAAAGGTTCTCTACAACCACAGGTGTCAGACGGGGTTGCGTACTCGCTCCAGATCTCTTCTGCGGGCCGTCGACTGGCCCCTGCACCGCGCCAGCACCCACCTACATGGAATTACTATAGATCAGACACTCTTCACAGACCTTGTTTACGCCGATGATATAGTCCTGCACGGTTCAGATAGTATAGTACTGCAGCAGTCCCTTGAGAACCTGGACAGCATCACGCGAAATATGAGCCTGTCAATATCATGGGCAAAGACCAAAATCCAGAATCTTTTCTCTGACAAACGGCCTCAGGACATAGTAGTCAATGGTCACACTGTGTAGGGTGCAAATGATCTCTCCTACCTCGGCAGCACGATTGTACCCGACTGCCGCAGTAACTCCGACATACACAAGCGGAATGGTCTAGAGGCATCGGCGATAAACGATCTCCGCCGTGTGTGGAAGAACAGTAGGTTCTCCATGGGCACAAAACTGCGCATCTACCAGTCGTGCGTGATCCCGGTCCTCGTGTATGGCTCCGAGACCTGGACCCTGAAAAAAAGCGACACCTCGAGACTTGAAGCCTTCCATATGCGAAATCAGCGACGCGACCTTGGCACGATTTCGTCCGGAGTGTGGATGTTTCCGCAAAAACACATCTCCCCCTGTCTCGGTTATTCTGGAACGTCGCCGCCTTTCTCTGTTCGGTCATGTTGTCCGACTGGACAAGGAGGTCCCAGCTCACCAGATCCTTCAAAAAAAAAAGTCAACAGTGCAAACGGTCTCCACCCTGCTGGCTGAAAGCGCCGGATAGGTCGTCCCCGAAACACGTGGCTCCAACAGGTAGCAGCCTCCACATCTGCCTTAGAGGAGGCCTGGCAGCACGCAGTTACAACTGGACATGGTGGTGTTCATCCTACGCAATGAGCATCAGACTCCGAAAGGGAACATTCTTATTTTTATTATTATGTATGAATGTATTTATGTGTGTGTGCGTTTATATATATATATATATATATATATATATATATATATATATATATATATATATATATATATATATATATAGACGGAATAATTTTTAAATATGCATTATTCATTCTTCAAAAGAATTTAGAATTACTCTTTAATCTAAAGAACTACTGTCGTATGTATCAAATATTTTTATAATCACAAATTACTATAAGAGAAACGTGTCTATCTTTCCAAAAAATATATTTTAACAATTGTAATAAATAAAATGATGAAAATATATATTGTTGCAGAGTTATGTGTCCCAATGGGGCACATGCAGAAGTGGTAAAGTCATGTTCAGTCCCTAAACGTCATAAAGAGATATTCTTCTAATACAATTAACAAAAGCGTAACATATATATAGTGCCATTTTTATTTTAATGGCATTGAAAGTGTTATTAAACTCAAAACACTGAAATTAAATTGCTTAGATACTTCTCCAGTAAGACAAGAGGTGGGAGTCTATCAAGCCCATAGAACAGTTCAATGCATGCACTAGGTTATAACGACATGTCATTCTCACACGGTACTTTAGAACATGCCAGTATTTCTATAAATATGACAAGACATCAGAAAAAGAAAAAAAGATAGTTAATAGCTTTGGCAAAGGCGCTATTAATCCTCCAATGTATTGAATATTACATTCTAAAGAAATAGTTACTCTAAGGAATTTGATAACATCACGGAGAAATAAGAACGACATTAAACAACTATTTTAACAATTGTAACAAAATCTTTAACGCATTACGTAGATGATATTAGAAGTAAATATTTACGGGAAATTAAAGAAATGCGTAAATAAAATAGGGATATTATTTATATAAATGAGACATGAATAATGCATGCCTTGCTAACAAAAAGATGTAACGATCTGTAGATAGAAGTATAAAGACAATAGTGCAAAGCAGTTAAAGAGAGCAACTGAAATTAACACATGGATTTAGCAGACATAATAGAGAGTTAAGGAATGGTGACCTGATATTTGTTTCAAAATCTATCAACACAATCTGTAATATCATTCAGAGATGCATGGTGACATATTTAGAGTGGATATTGAGAAAACGGTACTTCCATCTTTAGTGATACCCTTCTGTCTCGTCATGGGCAATGTGTCCTACCATAATTCAGTGGCACTGAGAGACAAGTTCCTGACATCCGCAAGTACTAATGATCATGTCAAAGTCTGGCTCACAAAGAAGCAAATTCATTTTACAGAAATGCACATGAAACCTGAATTCTTGTCACTTATAAAGAATACACACAGGACAGAGATGTTACACATTGGTAAAGTAACCCTCGAAAATAATCATGGGCGCTTACGATTGCCACAGGCCAATTCACACATTAATCATATATGAATTACTTTGGACAAAGGTGAAAGGACAGGTGACAACCACACCATCTAATTATTCTTCTTATTTTTTCTTCTTCTTTCGTTCGCTTGAAAATGTTGTCTATATCTGCAATGTTGTCTCTTGTATAAACTTCACTGTCTGTTGTAGTTCACAAATAGATCCATACAGTTTCTCTTTCAGTGTTGTTTCTATGGGCCAGTGGGATTTTCTCTGTATATCATATTCGGGGCAGTTCTGTAGTGTGTGCTCTGCTGTTTTGGATGTCTGTTCGCATGAACACATGGCTGAGTTGACAGTCTTCAATTCTGTGTACATGTAGCTTCGGAGTCGGCTGTATCCTGTTCTAAGGCGCAACACACAACAGTTTGTTCTTGTCTGTTCATCTTATGGTGCTTGTCTGGTGTTACCGTTGGTGGCTGTCTGATTGATATGGTCATCTTTATCTTCTGTTGGTGGCTGTCTGATTGATTTGATCATCCTTATCTTCTTTTGGTGGAATTATGATTGATTTGATCATCCTTATCTTCTATTGGTGGCTTTCTGATTGATTTGATCATCCTTATCTTTTATTGGTGGCTTTCTGATTGATTTGATCATCCTTATCTTCTATTGGTGGAATTGTAATTGATTTGGTCATCCTTATCTTCTATTGGTGGAATTATGATTGATTTGATCATCCTTATCTTCTATTGGTGGAATTCTGATTGATTTGATCATCCTTATCTTCTATTTGTGGAATTCTGATTGATTTGATCATCCTTATCTTCTGTTGGTGGCTCTCTGATTGATTTCATCATCGCTACTTTCAATTGGTATGTAACTCGTACATCTGGCTGCTCATCTGCAGCACTCTTCTTTGCCAGTCGGCCAGTTTCCTGGTACTCCACAATGAGATGGTATCCACTGCATGACAACCTTGCGCTGGTCAAATTATTAGATATTAAAAAAACGTAATATGCTACTCTCTAAGACATTTACAAAACGATCATGGATTAAATAAAAGGATGAAATGTAATTGCTGATTAGCACAGGGGTAGAGCACTCGTTTTCATGGCATAAGTCCAGGGTTCATCTACCGCTTATGGCAGCTACTGTCGACCCACCTATAAATGGCTGCATGGCTGACAGCTAGGAAAGAAAAAAAAAAAGCGGGCAAGGGAACTTACCACTGCACCTCACAACCATGTAGTTTAGTACAATGTACAATAATTTTTTACGAAAGAGGAAGATGAGTATTATAAAAACAATGGCTTGTAATTCATTTAGCCAATACGTCTCAGTCGTTTTGGGTCATTTTAATCTAAACAGGAGGAATACGTCTCAGTCGTTTTGGGTCATTTTAATCTAAACAGGAGAAATACGTCTCAGTCGTTTTGGGTCATTTTAATCTAAACAGGAGGAATACGTCTCAGTCGTTTTGGGTCATTTTAATCTAAACAGGAGGAATACGTCTCAGTCGTTTTGGGTCATTTTAATCTAAACAGGAGGAATACGTCTCAGTCGTTTTGGGTCATTTTAATCTAAACAGTAGGAATACGTCTCAGTCGTTTTGGGTCATTTTAATCTAAACAGGAGGAATACGTCTCAGTCGTTTTGGGTCATTTTAATCTAAACAGGAGGAATACGTCTCAGTCGTTTTGGGTCATTTTAATCTAAACAGGAGGAATACGTCTCAGTCGTTTTGGGTCATTTTAATCTAAACAGGAGGAATACGTCTCAGTCGTTTTGGGTCATTTTAATCTAAACAGGAGGAATACGTCTCAGTCGTTTTGGGTCATTTTAATCTAAACAGGAGGAATACGTCTCAGTCGTTTTGGGTCATTTTAATCTAAACAGGAGGAATACGTCTCAGTCGTTTTGGGTCATTTTAATCTAAACAGGACGAGTACACTCTACGCATATATATATATTGAAAGAAAAAATAACATTTATTAATACATGCTTTAACTTTTCGTAAAGCTTGTTTTAAAAGAAAGACTGAAAAACAACACACATATTAGTTACATAATTTTCTTTGAACACAACTCTTACTGGAAATGTATATATTATACACATTAATGGACAACTACATGGACACAATCATTGTCTCAACTGCATTTGATAAAATAGATACGCCTTCGGTTATTAATGTCAATCAGTGAGGGGACGGCGTGGGCTAGTGGTTAAAGTGACATGGATCACAACCCGAAGGCGCTGGTTTCGATCCCCGTCACAGCACTGTCTGTTACCCCGGGGAAGCAAACCCTTAGAAAATGCAGGAGAAAGCAGAACCTTACATATAATGTATGCTGAAGTTGGATGCACTGGACAGATAGGCGTAAAATAAAAACGTAGTGCAACGCACACGGCCTTGGAGAATAGAGAAATGACGCGAACACAACAAATTTATTTCTTCAAATGTCAATCAATTAACGAAAATGCTGTAAAATGTGCAGTGTATATAAACGATAACTATCGGTGTCATAAAATAACAAAGAAGACGTCTGTTTTGATAAATCAGTGCAGTTTACATAATGTCTGCATAACACATTTAATGTATCAGGGGGAATCGAGGAACATATTCTAGTTGGTTGGTAATAAATTATTTAGAAATTATATTCATTTCGACAGCGGGTATATCTGAACGCACCACCATTGATTTCATGCATGTATTATGTAAACGTAACAGCTGTAGGAACGCAATTGAAGTCATTTGATGCTTGCGACTGGTCGAACGAATTGAACACCGGTTGAATTTTTACAATAGTATGTTTATGCAATATGTATTTATGTTGAGTGCGTGAGGGTGTATGTTTGTGTTCATGTTTGCGCGAGTTTGTGAATGAGTTTGTGTTCATGTGTGCGTGAGTTTATGTATGAGTTTGTGCGAGAGTGTGTGTGCTGGTGTGCGTGTATGTATTCATGCATGTATATATGCATCTATGTATGTGTTTATCTATGTAGGTATATATGCTCTTTATGTAGGTAAGAACAGCGTCCAGTCATATTGGCGATTGGGGACGGCGTAGCCTAGTGCTTAAGTGACACGGCTCACAAATAGAAGGTGATCGGTTCGAGCCCCATCACTAACACATCACCTGCATGAAGGTAAGATTGACGTGGCATGTATCCAGGAAACGCACCTCAACAATAATCATAAATTCTCAATCAGAGGATACCAGACATTCCGTCTCGATAGAGAAGGCCACAAAGGACGGGTCCTGATACTGGCCAGAAAATGCATACCGAGTAGCGCGGTATCTGTCAATCACACCGGACAAGCAGAAATTGTAGGAGTTGACATAATGGCTCAAGAGACGAAGCTCCGCATTTTCAATCTGTACGGACCACCAAATAGAGACCTATCGCTCTCGAGTATGGAGGTCAGAGACTCCAACTGCATAGTAGTTGGAGATTTCAACAGCCACTTGGAGAGATGGGGAAACGCTGACACAGACAGCAGAGGTGACGAAGTGGAAGATTGGGAGATGATGCAAATCTCTCCCTAATCAATGGGCCGGAGGATAGCCCTAGCTTCTATTCAAGAACATGGCATACCACCTCGACTCCAGATTTGGCCTTCTCCACACAGAACATACACCATAAAATAGACCGCCAGGTGCTAAACCAACTGGCAGGTAGCGACCACAGGCCGATCAGGCTAACCATTGACATGGAAGTAGGCCCACAGGAAATAAAACCACTCCCACGTTGGAATTACAAACGAGCCGACTGGGACAGATTTGCAATCCTGACAGATGGGCTGTGTGAAACCATCAACACACGAAACAATAAAATGAAGCCCATGGTAAAAAGCCTAAGCAAGGCAATAATGCAAGCCGCCACTGAAACCATCCCAAGAGGAGCTAGGAAAAACTATAAGCCCCACTGAAATGATGAGTTGCAGAAAGCGGAAGATGCAGTAACAAATGCTAGGAACATGGCAGAGCGAGAACAATCCATGGAGGCAAACATCGCCCTCAAAGCCGCTACGGCGAAATACAAACACACTCTCAAGCAAACAGCAAGAGAAAGCTGGAAAAATAAAACGGAAAGCCTAAACCTGGACAAAGACGGGAACAAGCTATGGAAGCTAGTCAGAGCCATGAACGACGAAACCCCGTCAAAGAAACAAATTACCATCAAGCAGGGCGAGAACTTGATCACAGGTAAGAAAGCCGCAAACGCTTTTGTCGATCACTATGCCAGAGCAAACCACATCGAGGTCCCTGCAGATAAGCATACAGACATTAGCGAAGAGCTAAAGGGGCACGACAACATGAATACGGCACCTGAAGAGCACATGATGGCCAAATTAACAATGCGCGAAATGGAAGAGGCTATGAGAACATTAAAGAAAAGAAAATCTCCCGGAAAAGATGGGATAACAAACGAAATTCTGATGGGGATAGGCCAAACAGCGAAGAGGAAACTGCTATCGGTCCTGAACCAAAGCTGGAAAAGGGGAATTGTACCCCAGGCATGGAAAGACGCAATACTGGTACCAGTACCCAAAAACAGGAAAGGACAAAACAGATCCAAATGGATACAGGCCCATCAGCCTACTGAGCTGTGTCAGCAAGCTGATGGAACGGTTGATAAACACCAGACTGATGTGGCATCTGGAAGAAAAACGAATACTAATTCCACAGCAAGCCGGCTTTAGACAGCACAGATCCACTGAGGACCAGGTCATCCTCATAGCCCAGGAGATAGAAGATGCCTACCAGGCACAGAAACACACAGTAGCTGTTTGGGTGGATCTGGAAAAGGCATTTGACAAAGTCTAGAAAGACGGACTTAGAATCAAGCTAAGAAGAAGTGACGTTTGTGGGGAAATGTTCAAGTGGATCAACCACTACCTCAAACAAAGAACGGCCAGAGTCCAAGTACAAGGGCAGATGAGCAAAAAGGTGACACTCGAGCAGGGAGTACAGCAAGGGGGAGTACTGTCACCCACACTCTTCCTGGTATATATAAACGACATTACAGAGAATATACCAAGGAGAGTCCATAGCTCAATGTTTGCAGACGATCTGGCTATGTGGAGCTCTGAAAAGAATCTCACCATAGCAAGAAATCGGATGCAGACGGCCCTAACATCGCTGGAAGAGTGGGCGAACTCAGGGCTGGTCAAAATAAACGAGGAGAAAACCACATGCACAATATTCTCGCTTTCATTAAAACCCCAAAATACCAAATTAAGTCTAAATGGCAAATTCCTGCAGCCAAACGACAACCCAACCTATCTGGGAGTCACATTTGATCAGCGCATGACATGGAAAAGTCAGATCGAGAGAAACCGAATGAGAGCCAGAGAAAGAATGGCAATCATGAGGAAACTTGCTGGCACAAGCTGGGGAGCAGACGAAGGCATACTAAAGAAACTGTACACTGGAAGAGTGAGACCAGTGCTCGAGTATGGCATTGCGGCATGGACAACAGCAGCAAAAGCGAACTTCGATAAAGTTAGCAAACTTCAAAACCAATCATGAGAATTATAACTGGAGGCATGAAGTCAACGCCAATTGTAGAACTTGAAAAGATTACAAAACTGCAATCCATGACCGATAGAAGAGACTGCAGAGCCCAGCTGCAGTCAGAGAAACTCCGAAGACTGACTGACCATCCAATGCACCAGAGACTAAACAATTTGGGAAATGGGAAACTAAAGCGAAGAAGCTTTGCAGAAATAGCCAAAGCAAAGATGCACGAAGATCCCATAAACGCACTAACAACACCAAAACCCATCACTACTGTACGAAAACCTACCTGGAGGCAGGATATATTTCCAGAGGTGGTAGAAAATATACCAGGTATTGGAAATAAATACTGCCAGACTGAAAAAGAAAGGAGAGATACTACCCTAAGCTTCATATCGAAAAGCTACCCAAGCATGGACTGGACCCATGCATACACCGACGGTTCTGTAACAAACACAACACAGAACGGAGGGGCAGGAGCATTCCTGAACCTACCAAATGGCAGGAAAAATAACACTGTCATTCGCTACTGGAAAATACACAAGCAATTTCAGAGTGGAGGCAGAGGCACTGAGGGTGGCAGTGGAAGAAATGGTGACTCACAATGAAAATGAAAACCATATAGTCCTGCTTACAGATGCTCTCGCCGTAGTCACAGCGCTAAAAAGCCAGAAAAACACTGATCTTAATGACTTAAGAGCAGCACTCTGCAAACTGTGCCAGCAGTCCGCACCAAAAAGGGTAGTGGTACAGTGGGTCCCATCACACTGCAACATCCAAGGCAACGAGGAGGCAGACAGACTGGCAAAAGAAGGTGCAAGACTACCACAAACAGATACTAGTATGACGTACGAAGAGTCAAAACGGCTTATCAAAGCCAGATACATGACCAAATGGGAAACCGAACATACTGGTTACACCAAAAACGATGCCTATTACCAGTTGAACCGAAGACAGCAGGTCGTTGTCTTCAGACTTCGCACTGGCCACAATAGACTGAGGTACCACCTATTCAACAAATTGAAGATAGGTGGTACCGACGAATGCCCGTGCGGTACTGGTAAAATGACCGCTGAACATCTGCTGCAGAACTGCCCGACATACGAGGATCAGAGAGAGCAGATGTGGCCATCACCAGTGGAACTGCAAGACAAGCTCTATGGCAGTGGCGACAGCCTCAGGATGACCGCCGCTTTTTTCGAAAAAATAATGGTTACTGTCTGACTGCGTACGAAGAAGAAGAAGAAGATCCCCATCACAGCACTGGCCGTTACCCCGGGGAAGCAAACTCTTAGAAAATGCAGGAGGAAGCAGGCCCTTACATAAAAAACATGCTGAAGTCGGATGCACTGGGCCGACAGGCGCAAAATAAAAACCACAGTGCAACGCACATCTGGGGCAATAGAGAAATAGAGATATAAGACGAATGCTAAAAAAAAAAAATATTTGCGATTGACGAAACTCGGAGGTACTGTGTACACCATGTGTACCTACAACAGTCATTGACAGTTCAACATCAATAATAATAAGTTATAAGCCACTGTCTGAGCACAATTCGAAAAATGGTTGAAATTACTTTTCAATACGCAATCTACCTTGCCCGAGGTCTAATAATCCGCAGAAATAAAACTTTGCAAAATAAAAGGACGGTATACTGAAAACCTTCAGCTACTTCACAGCAGGTATAACCTGCCTGTTTGAATACCGGATTCCTAGTACGCACACACACACATGCGCAAGCACACTTAGTGCGTCTCACAATATATCATCACAATTATCATCAGGAGGGAGTTTAGGACTGGACAGTCGTCCAGGTAATAATCCTTCCCAGCGGTAATAATCTCCATCGCAACAACGCCATGTTTGTACAAGGTAGGTAGGCGCGTTGTCACGAAAACAAATACTAACCACGGGCGGAGGTGGCAAAAGTGGACTAAATACATCGGGAGGGCGAGAGAAAACTTCCGGTCGTTCGAATTACGTTAATCCGACTTACGTGAATTTGAATAGCGTTAATTTGACTATTTGTTCGCATGGCACGTTTTTCGTTGTAACACTTAAAATGTTACCAAAATGTTACACACGGCATCTTGACGTACATGACTTGCTCAGATAGATATGTCATGATCAAAGACATTCAATAGAATTTGCAGACGATCACACAATGGTGTATTAATTCAAGCTTCCGGATAAATCCTAACAAAGTATGCATGATGGGATGTACGTTGGACAACTCTAAGTAGCCATTTTCAGTCATGTCTGACTATAGGTTGATGTGATCTTGGAGCAGCAAGTCTGTACTGGGTTTTTGGTTTTCATTTTCCTTTCGGCGTTGTCTCTTCACTTCCCTGTGTTGTCTCTTCACTTCCCTGTGTTGTCTCTTCACTTCCATGTGTTGTCTCTTCACTTCCCTGTGTTGTCTCTTCACTTCCCTGTGTTGTCTCTTCACTTCCCTGTGTTGTCTCTTCACTTCCCTGTGTTGTCTCTTCACTTCCCTGTGTTGTCTCTTCACTTCCCTGTGTTGTCTCTTCACTTCCATGTATTGTCTCTTCACTTCCCTGTGTTGTCTCTTCACTTCCCTGTGTTGTCTCTTCACTTCCCTGTGTTGTCTCTTCACTTCCCTGTGTTGCATGAGCTTATTTTCGCACAGCCTGAGGTGGCTCTTCAAATTGCAACTCCATTTGGATGGGTCTGCAGCTATGTCTTCCTAAGATGTTAGATCCATATCCAGAGCCTTCATATCCCGCTTACATGCGTCTTTGAACCGCAGCTGTGGTCGGCCAGCTATTCTTTTATCACACGCCAGATGTCCATATATAATATCTTTGGGGATGTGGCCGTCATCCATGCGACAAACATGACGAGGCCATCGTAGTCTTCATTGTCGATGGAAGTACACCTCTACAGAGACGCTAATATTGGAACACTCAAAATCATATCAGTGCCATTCTTACACTATCAAGAGTACAACGTGAACGGTTAGAAAGATTCATAATACAGATATGTGATTGATTCTGGTATGCACTATACCACGATATTGAAGATGTGGTAGATGCTGGGACTTTTGTTTGAGACATCGAGATGTAAATTGGTACAAGGCAAAGCTTATATACGTTTGATCACAAACAGGCGGATCCACTGCACAAAAACATCTCATACATCAAGGGATTAGGAATCTAGAAGAGAGCAGGATGGATAGTCGATAGTCAAATGAGAAGAATAGAATCACGCTGGAGATAGATTAACAGATTGCAGTAGAGTCGTCATAGCCCAACGCAGGGAATGCAGAGTAGAGCTCGAGGCTAACAAGCTGATAAATGATAAGATACAGTATAGTGATGCCGGCATATTTACCGATGGATCTGTGCTACAGAGTGAGATATCTAGTTAGGGCTTCACAGCTAGAGGGGGAGGGAGAGGAGTGGCAGGTGGTCGCCGAGCAGAGCCTTTCATACAGAGCAGCAATCTCCGCGACGAGAATGGAGATGTTGTTGTTGTTGATGTTGATAATTCTCACAATGAGTAGGTTTACTCTTTTGTGTGCCCTGAACAGGACGTATAGTTGCGAGCTGTCGTAGCTTTTCTCACATCCCGAGCGTGCTGATGAATGTGGACCGGGTTCCTTCAGGCGGTTGTGCTATACTTGGCCCCATCTGCGTGTCGCTTACTACTACAGAGATCTCATCGATACCCCACCTCGTTAGCCAAACTGCCAAGAAAAACAGTCCGTTTTCAGGAAGGGTTGAGAGGAATCCAAGGTGAGGGTCTTGGCCAGTATATTTTGCCTGACATTGACTAACATGTCTTATGTGTATGTTATGCCTGCCATTGACTAACATGTCTTATGTGTATGTTATGCCTGACATTGACTAACATGTCTTATGTGTATGTTATGCCTGACATTGACTAACATGTCTTATGTGTATGTTATGCCGGACATTGACTAACATGTCTTATGTGTATGTTATGCCTGACATTGACTAACATGTCTTATGTGTATGTTATGCCTGACATTGACTAACATGTCTTATGTGTATGTTATGCCTGACATTGACTAACATGTCTTATGTGTATGTTATGCCTGACATTGACTAACATGTCTTATGTGTATGTTATGCCTGACATTGACTAACATGTCTTATGTGTATGTTATGCCTGACATTGACTAACATGTCTTATGTGTATGTTATGCCTGACATTGACTAACATGTCTTATGTGTATGTTATGCCTGACCAGACATTAGTCTTCCTTCGCAGAATGGAGACTTAAGCAGTGACTGTAGCTCTGAGATAACTATACGGGACTTCTTTAACAGGGAGAGTCATCGTTTCAGAATCTCAATCTTTCTTCGGATGGTACAGAGGGGGTGGCTAAGGTATGAATGTATGGCAGTTGTAGAAGCATCAAACCTGGAGGGGCTGATGGTAGATTTATAGTCCTGGTCATTCTGGGGTTCAGGGCAAAGAAAGTGCTGACATCCTGGCTTTCACATTTTGGGTACTCTAGATACAAATAGGAGTGACATTTTGGAGTCTATCAATGGCCGCCTGTTAGACGACCACACTTCAATAGATGAATCAACAATTTAATGACTGCAGATATGTTATATCGAACGAGGTTCGAGCAGAAGGGGGCGCAAGAGACGGATGGAGCAGAAGGTTATTTGTGGCAGGTAGTCTATGTAGTGGGTGGGTTAGCTTTCTATGTAACACCCATTTAGAAAAAGCCTAGGCCTTCAGTTTAGTTCAGTTCAAGTGCCATCTCCCCATCGAAAGTCGGCTGCAATGGTTCTCCGGTGTACTCTTGCCGTAATAGTGCAATCTGGCAGTTTTGTTCCATTCCTTCTTCTGATGTTATCTACCCACTTACAACGGTGTCTAACTTTTGAACGACTGCCGTCCATCCTACCCTCCAGTATGGTCTTCAACAAAGAATTATGCCTTGCTTTATGGCCAAAATAACTTAATTGTCTAGCCTACATTTCGGTCACTAAATCCATAATTCTGTTTAAAACCTCCACATTTGGTTTCTTCTGTTTCCAAGAAATGCGATCCAATCTTCTATATACCCACATTTCGAAGACTTCGATACTCTCTTCCAACTTGCTATTTAGTGTCCATGTTTCTGCATCATAAAGTAGTGACGAGTATACATAACACCTGACAATTCTCATTTTCAATATATGGTTTACCTGTTTGGATGCAAGTATGTGTCCGCATTTTGCTGAATACCATTTTTAACATACCGATTCTCTTTCTGATTTCTTTTTCACGGCTGCCTTTTCCCGTTATTGCTTGACCTAGATTTGAGAGACTCTGTACCTGTTCCAGTAGTTGATCTTTTATTTGTATCTGCATACATGGTTTCTTGTCACTTTTCCAAAGTATCATAATCATTGTTTTCTCTATGTTTATGTCTAATCCAAACTCTTAACTTATTTTGCATATTGTTGTCCCAAGCTAGACTTTACCAGGATCGGAACCTCTGTCTTTCTGTGTAAATACTTGAATTCCTACAATTCGATCACGTTTGTGTAGAAGCAATGAAGTATAAATATTTGCAGGAAGGGCGGACCGTCTCTGACTATCAGATCCTTTCTGTTGTTCTACGTAGATCTGTCTATCATTCATGGCACGGGCTGTTAAGACGGAAAACCATTCCAATTGAACGTGTGATCACAGTTGCCACTTTAATCAGCGGGAAATAAAGTATCTACTTCGTCGATAAAGTTGCGGACTACCAAACAGCCGGCATCAAAGCGAGAAGGGAATGTAGACTAGTGCGTTTGGAAGCTTGTGGATTTCTGTAGCTGCTGCTGCTTCTTCTTCTTTTGCTTCTTTTTATACTTTTTTCACATTCGATTTCCTCTTCTTATATTATTTTCTTATATTTCTACTACTTCTAGTTTTTGCTGCTACTTCAACTGATTCTGATTATTGCAAACTACTTCTATAATTTCTACTACTTCACATATTCCAACTGCAAATATTTCTACTACTCCTAGTTTTTTCTGCTACTTTTACTATTTCTACTAATTCTAACTTTTCCTTCCCCTTCTACTATTTCTAGTAGTCCTAGTTTTTCCTACTACTTTTACTATTTTTACTACTCCAAATTTGTCCTGCTATTTGTCCTACTCCTAATTTTTCCTGCTACTTTTACTACTTCTAATTTTTCCTACCCCTTCTACTATGTCTACTAGTCCTAGTTTTTCCTAATACTTTTACTATTTCTACATCTAATTTTTCCAACACTTCTACTATTTCTGCTACGTCTAAGGGAGAAAGACTTACGTCTGGTCAGGCAAAATATACGGATTAGACATGTTAGTCAGGTTCAGGCAAAATATACTGGCCAAGACACTCACCTAGGCGTGCTCTTTGCCCTCCCTGGATACGGGTTGTTTTCATGGCAACCTGGCCAACGAGGTGAGGAATCGACGTGATCCTCGTAGTAGTGAGCGACATGTAGATGAAGCCAAGCATAACACAAGTCCCGGACGCCGAATGGTCGGACAGTTGTGCGGTTACGTTTTTTTTTTTGGGCCGATTATTCGGCGCTTACATTTTGTTTCGTTTCTATCGCTATATTGTCACTTTTATACACACCATACACCGTTTCCCACTTCCGTTTACTAAATACAAAACTAGCGAGGTAAGAAATTGACATCCCTGTTGAAAGTTTGGTAAATTTTACTGTTATTTATTCAAATATTCAGTGTGTATTCGACAGTATTTAAAATGGCAACGCCCACCTCAGGTAATACTAGTAATAGGCCTCGTCGTTTTACAGCAGATCAAGCTATAAAGATGTTTGAAGAGATGAGAAGTCAACAATCTAATTCCGATATGGATGACAGTAGCTCTGACGATGGAGAATTGTCAGATTATCATTACGAGGAGTCTGAAAACGAACCGAACGACGATACAGAAAGTGATAGTTCGACTATGAGCACAGGACAACCAAGTCAGATTGCCACAACATCAACGATTGTGTCTGAACCAAGAAGGAAGAAAATGAGGAAGGATCGTAACGTTGTTAGTAACAATGATTACAATGTTACCCATGGACATGAGGCTAATAATAACATATCAGCTTGGCGATCAGTTGAAACTGGTGAGACCAACTCAAATTTTACTTTTCGCCAGACTAGAAACAATATAAATCCCGTTTTCTATCAAATGGAAATACCCTTGGATTTTTTACAATTTTTTCTAGATAATGCTGTCATTGGCATTTTAATGGCAAGCATAAATGCTTATGCTGCAAAGGTTATTGAAGCCAATAACCCACCAAGGAAGTACTCTACATTTGCTTCATGGACACCACTAACACATTATGAATGGCTCAAGTTCACAGCTGGGATGATCGCCATGGGCATTGATCCAAGACCCAAAATGAAAGACTACTGGCGTACTGTTGGAAATTATTATGCACCATGGTTCCATCAAATGTTTTCAAGAGACCGCTTCCCGTGTATTTTTCACAGCATGCTACATGTTTGTGAACCAGAGTCACAAGATCAAGCCAAGATTGAGCCATTTGTGGATCTGTTACTGACAAGATTTCAAAGTGCTTTCTACCCTTTTGAGAATGTGTGCATTGATGAAATGGTTATTGGATGGAAAGGGAGATTCAAGTATAAGCAGTATAATGCCAGTAAGCCACACAAGTACCACATCAAGACATTTGGACTTTGTGATTCCGCCACGGGCTTTGTATTCAATTACAAAATTTATTTTGGTAAGAATACTGTCTATAATCCGGATGTTGATCCCAGCTCCGCACATGCTGTGAAAGTTTTCAGCACTCTTTTGAAGCCGTTGAGACCTGGACATCATATTTTTGCAGACAGATTTTATTCTTCCAAGGCTGTAATTGGTTATCTGCTTTCGCACAATTACAATTATACAGGAACACTAAATGTCAACCGCGTCGGCTTTCCCCCGGAAATAAAGACATTGAAGCTTGGACACCAAGAGATGAAGTGGTTTTTGGACTCAGTGGACAAAACATGATGCGTAGCTTGGAAGAATAAAAAGGCAAAGAAGCCCTGCATACTTGTTTCAACAAAAGCCACAGTATCAACTGTTGAGAAGGGTACCTGGAATAAAACAACAAAGCCGAAAGTGGTTGATGACTACAATATGAGCATGAATGGCTGGTATCGGATGGATCAAATGGTTCGTTATTATGGCATGCACAACCGTAAAAGCCGAAAGTGGTTGATGACTACAATACGAACATGAATGGCTGTGATCGAATGGATCAAATGGTTGGCTATTATGGCATGCACAACCGTAAAAACCGAAAGTGGTGGACAAAAATTGACCATTGGGTTATTGAGATAACCCAGATCAATGACCACATTATTTTGTGCCGGGAAGGTAATGGAAAAAAGAAGCTCTCACTTCAAGAATTCAAACAGCGGCTAATTAATCATCTGGTCATTGAAGCTGCGAAGCTGACACCTGATGGACTGATAAATTGTCCATCAAAAAACTTCAAACATTCCATGAAAGGAACAGAAGTGGAGAGGACAGTTGACGCTAGGCATCTTGTGGAATTTGTTGGGAAGGACAGAGATTGTGTTCACTGCAGCCAAGGCCGCGGTAAATGGCGTCGAAGATCTAGCTATGTGTGTTCAGGCTGCACATGCAGACCTCACCTTTGCCCTAAAAATTGATTTCTGGCTTTCCATAAGCAAAACAGCTAGCTTGATCTGATTAGTTTCAATGAAATAGCATGTAGCATTGATAGCTAGTTGAGTTGTGGACTTTAGGTTATTATTGTGTGCATCTTTTACTTGGATCATCATTGTATGCAGCTTTGTGATATTTGTTCTGGATATGGATATAGCAGTTCAACAACAAGGTAAGACACTTTGTACTACTGTCTCATCATCATCTTCTTTGAGTATCAATTTTATAATACATAACCATACATGAAAACATGTTTACACTGTCAATTTTATATGCCAAACAATTAATTTTTCACTGAAATCAAATATACATAATCAAGTTATGTAGCATAACTAACATTTTTTTAATTGAAAACATATATACATTATAAACAACAGCTATCTACACCCATTTGTCATCATTTTCATATCTAACAAGATATGGATTTTGCACACAAACATCACAAATATATGTTCATTCTACTGTCTTGATATGTTATGAAATGTCATGGTTTTTTTTAGCCTAATGACCTACTTTTGTATTCTGAGAAATTTATTATTTTTATTGATTTTATAGCAACAAATTAAGTATATGTTATGAGAATATAGTTGTTAGTGACATTTTTGCAGTTTTTACAAGAATATTGACATTTCAAGCAGTTTCAGAACAAAAAAAGTGTAATTTTATATAGCCAAATGTTATCACATCCTTCTTTGTGCCTACATTTTACTTGGCATAACTATATATTTTTTTATGAAATCATGTTTATATTATGTATACCTGTAATCTACAACCACATACCTTTATTTTCATATATAACAACACATGTCTTTATATACATGAGCATCACAAGCATTCATTTATAAAGGCTAACTATCAACACACTCAGTGGAAGCCATTTTTGCTTGGGTCAAACCTGCTTTTTTGTTTGGGACTAAAAGTGTTAACGCCAATTTCAAGTAGCACAAAAGAGTAGACCTATTCATTGTGGGCATGTGAAATAAAAACTACTTCTAATTCTCCATACTACTCTAAATTTCTGCCAATTCTATTTGTTCGTGCTACTTCCATTGCTACTACTTATGCTACTACGTCTGGTATTTTTAGTATTTTCAGTTTTATTATTATTCTATTACTATTATTTAAACTATTTCTTCTCCTTCTACTTCATTTACTTTTGTAACTACTTCTAATACTTCTATTTCTGATACTTTTTAATCTTCCTTTTTAATTTCTACTGCTTCTTTAATTTTAAACTCCTTTCCTTGCTTTTTCAGTCTAATGTTGCAAAGCGCTACCACTACAGATGGTCCCTCACAGGAAGACTGTAACCAAGTACTTATCGTGTTATAAAGTTGGTAGTGTCTGTATGTGGTGAGTTGAGTTTAATTATCTAGGTCGCTCATATCCATTTATCGTTGTCATTTACTACACGCATTGGCGGGAAAACTAAGAGCATATCCACTGACAAAACATGACTGCAGCCACAAATTGCTGTTAATAATGAAGAATTGAAAAATGTCACACATTTTGAATAACTTTGCTCTACGTTATCCAACGACGGAGACTGTTTAAAAGAAATTAAAAGACGTTTGACCAAGGCGATACAGAAGCTTAACAACATGCACAATTTATGCATAATACTAACACGCAACTAAAACTGAAGGTTCTGAGAACATGCATTTTCCCTGTGGCAATGTACAGGTGCAAGACATGGCCACAAGAAGCAAGGAAGAAAATTGAAACGTTCAAAACAAAATGTTACAGAGGAATTAAAAATTCCTTAGATAAAGAAAGTGACAAATAAAACCATCCTAGAAGATCTGAATGTTGAAGAAAACTGACTCATGAACAATGTTATGATTCGGAAATTGAATTCTTTTCGACCACGTCAAACGTCATGGCGGACTGGAAGGAACGGTCATAGAGGGCATGGCACCTGGAAGGGGACGTAAGGGTCAACCAAGGCGACGGTGGACACAAGATATCAAGGAAGCTCTAAACATGAATATAGAGCAGGCGGGAAGATTGACTGCAGACCGAGATTCATATCGGCTGACTTTTATAAGAACGACGTTCCACAAAGTACATGCTACTTGATGATGATTGAGGGGAAATAACCTTCTCCTTACTAACTGGTAGCGAACCCTTGGCCTAGCATGAGATACCCAATTTTAATGATACGATATTGGCTATATGAAAGTAAATGTGCTTCACTACAGCTAGCCCATTACAAGGAAGACTAAGTCAGTGTTGGGGGCGCTTGTTGTAGTTGGTTTCAGTAGCAATGGTGTTAAGTGATGACGTTACTAGACCCAAACACAAGCCTCTTTTATTCTCCATTTACGATGTGCTTGGAAAATTATAGTCGGCATATTCTCTTTAATCTGTTTACCAAAAGGGAGGAAGACACAAACTTGTTATATTTATATTTGTTTTTAAGTCCTGTAGCAGGAACTGCCATCGGGGAGGAAATGATGGAGGCCATATTGTGCTAACCCACAGCTTGTGTGAGGTTGGGTGGCCAGATCCATTCCTCTGTGCCTTATTTTCTTCATCTTAACCGTAAGTCAGGAATCTATTTACAAATGAACCGCATATCAAACTAGTACGACTAAAGCGTGCCGGGTGCGAGAGTTGAACCCCGTACTGTTACCGTGAACAGCGAATGATCTAACACTGCACGAATCAGACGCTTCGTTGCTAGCTAATTGATATGTCGAACATTACAGCAAAACCTAATATTGATCAGACCAAATATTTGTAATTTCATTTAGAGTTTAACACATGCTAAGTCTTACACACTTGACCTGAGGCCCAAGTAACATTCAATGAAACGATAACGGCCAACGATTCATAGATGGCTCATTACGTTACTTAACTTAACTTAACGTCTTTATACTGGTTTAGAAGACCCTGCAGAGTTTGTATACAACTAGTTACATTTACATCACCTTGCTTTAAAAGCGATGCGCATCCAATTTATTCTTAAATGCATTAACTTTCCCTGCCTCCACTACCTCTTCTGGCACTGCATTCAACACTCTCTGACTTAAAAAATATTTCCTAATATATAATCCAGACCTCTCTTTAGTCAGCTTGTAGCTATGCCCTCTTGTTATTGTAGATGGCTGTATTTTTGTTTTTTTAAATGTTATAGTCTAATTTATCCATTTGTCCTCTGATCATCTTATAAACCTGTATTAAGTCACCGCGAATTCTTCTCTCTTCTAGACACTGTAGGCCGGTTTTTCTTTCCTCATAACTGTAATTCTGGGTTCCCACTATCAGTTTTGTCGCTCTTTTTTGTATTCTTGCCAGCATGTTTATATTCCCTCTATGATAAGGACTCCACGCCTGTACACAGTAATCCAATTTAGGTCTAACTAATGCTTTATACAGTTTGACTATCACTTCCCTGCTCCTATGTTTAATATTTCTTGTTATCATATCTAACATTGCATTTTCCTTTTTCACTGCTACCTGGACTTGCTCACTCACCTGACCTGACTGATCAATTATAACCCCTAGGCCCCTAGGTTACGTAAGGGGTCAGTGAATCAGAGCTGAGCACGATCATATTCCGCCTCCAAATGATGGTCATTGACATCCCCCAAACATGTATTCATCCCTTCTTCTATGATTTGCTAGCTCAGCATTGCTGTTTATTTTTGTTCCCCCAGAAGACCTATTAGTTGTAACGTATGTTAGGTTTGTATTCTCGTCTCGGTCCGATATCTGACCATTTCCATTTTTTGTATTTTTTATTTTGAATCAATTTAATTTTAATCAACTTTAAACATTTTTTTTCATCGGTCCGATATCAGACCAATCCCATTTTTAATTTTATTCATTTATTTTTTCTCACTATGGTCACAGAAACATACTGCGCTATGCAATGCGGCTGAGAGAATTTGTATCGAAAACGGAAGGCAAAATTGGGCCCTAACATGTCGTGCAGAAACTAGATGTGTCGGTTCGAACGGGGCAGATATCGTAGACTTGCTGTAAACTACGAAACGACGTCACAAAACTTCTTTTTCTGTACGAACGCACAAGATGAATAATAATAATAATAATAATAAACGAAGAAAAAGAAGAAGATTAAGAAGAAGAAGCAGTAGAATAATGAAAAGAAGAACAAGAACTATAAGAAAAAGAATAACAAGACGAAAAAGAGGAAGAAGAAGAAGAAGAACTATAAGAGCAAGAACAAGAAGAAGAAGAATAAGAATAACAAAAAGAAGAAAAAAAAGAAGAAAAAGAAAAATAAGAACAAGAATAACAACAACAGGGGAAGCACCTGCATACGAAGGAGAATAAGAAAACGAAGTAGAAGAAGAAGAAGAAGAGGATGAAGAAGAAGGAGAAGAAGAAGAAGAAATATATTGGAGAAGAAGAAGAAGAAGAAGAAGAGGAAGAAGAAGAAGAAGAAGAAGAAGAAGAAGAAGACGACGACGAAGGAGACGAAGAAAAAGAAAAAACCTTGACACATGTTTATGTTAAAGTCTATGTTTCTTAAAGTTTCTAAAGGATAGAATAGCTGGCCCAGTGCTACACCTTCATTAACTGCATCTTACAACATGCTTGGTAGGGTACAGTGTTACTATTCTCTGCCCCACCCCCTTACCTGTCCCTCACCGCCTCTTTTCAGCAGAAATAATCGCTGCAACAGACAGCCGGCTACTTGAGAGTCGTAAGCAAGCATAGAAAAACGCTGACTTGTTTTTTGGCATTTCCTGTTCAGCTGTAGTGCCAGATTTTAACAGGTGTCTGCCAAACTTCTTTTGCTCTTTCTTATCAATGCATGTTGTACCTGTGGTCGTCTTTACGAGTGTGCTGGGTGCCAATGTGTTATTTCCCTTGCTGAGCCAAGTGATTTCGTTTTCGGAATGCATTTGTTCAGGGCTGCTTGTCTAGGCTCTGACTGCTTCCAGCATACCTGTAAGGTAACAGCTGTTTGATGTTAGAGGCGATTGGGATGATGCGGTACATGTTGGGATTGTTATCGGTGACATCCACACATAAACTGGCACAAGTCAAAGACTATATGCGTGTCACCATCTGAACAGTAGCATATCATACATCAAGGGATCAAGAATCAAGAGAGGGGGGTTATGGACGATACAGACAGAGACAACGATAAGACATGTCACTCCAGCCGACATGATAGCCAAGGGGGAATAATGGGTCCACACTGGTGATTGAATATTGAATACCAGAAACTCGAGTATTAACAACGGGAACATATTCCAATAATTTCCGTGCAGAAGCAGAGGCACTGAAGGCCGCAGCTAAGCTTGTAATTCAAGATAAAGATATCCACCAAGAAAACATAATATTCATGTCTGATGCAGCGTCAGTATTAGCAGCGCTAAAAGAACACAAAGATGAAGATCTCGAGCAATGTATGTTCTCCCTGACACCGCTCTCAGCAGAACACCAAAGGTTGGTCATAGAGTGGATCCCATCCCTCTGCAAAATTGAAGGCAATGAAGCTGCATACAAACTAGCAAAGAGTGGAGGAGCATCCCTACAAACAGACCTGAGTATCACATATAATGAGGCCAAGACCATAATTAAAGCCAAATTCAGGATAAAATGGGCTGATCAACACATCGACTTCCAAATAGAAGACAGCTACTTTAACTTAACTAGAGAAGAGCAAGTCCTCATCTTCAGACTGAGAACTGGGCATAACAGACTCAAGGGTCATCTTTACAACAAAATGACGATTATGACAGGTGCCCATGTGGGACGCATACCATGACCGTGGAACACATCCTGCAAAGCTGCACGCTCACGCAGGAAAAGAGAGAACAATACTGACCTCGTGAGACAGATATGAGACTAAAGCTGTATGGAGATGAAACAGCCTTACAAACAACGGTGACCTTTGTAAGAGAAACCGGAACCTTGATTTGAGGATGAACGAAGAATAATAATAATAATAAGAAGAAGAAGAAGAAGAATACCAGAGAGTCATCATAACCTTATGCAAAGAATGCAGAGAATGGAGCTACGGGAAAGCAGATCACGAGGTGAATCAGCTAATAACTGAGAACACGCAAAATAGTGATGCCGTCATACACACCGACGGATCAGTGCTGCGCAGTGGGACATCATGATGGGGTTTCTCGGCTAGAGTGAGGGGACAGGTCGTTGCTGAGCGCAGTAGGGCATACATGTCAACAACCTCAAGTATGAGAATGAAGATGGAAGTAGTGACCTAAGCCATGAAATAGAGTTCTGAGAGTTCTATGACAAGGGCAGTCATCGTGACAGACGCGCAAGCCGTACTTTAGAAGGTAAAGAAGGGATGGCTTAGGTACAGCAGTTGTTGAGGCATTAAATCTCCAGGGGTTGACAAGGATCTACTGTTTTGCTCAAGCTGGGGTTCAGGGCAATGAAAGAGCTGACATCATGGCTTCAGAAGATCCCATCATGGGCACATTAGGGATTGATAGAAGTGACATTTTGAAATCAACCAATGACCGCTTGTTATATGAGAACACCTCAATAAATGAAGCAGCAATCAACAGACTGCAAAGTTTCGACATTAAGCGAGGTTCGAGCGGATTATGGCGCATGAGAAGGACGGAAGAGGAGAGTGTACAACCAGCGAGATGCAGGGACCATCAGCATCCATACCCTACGCCATTTGCTGAGAGAGACTGAGCACCTAAGGATATGCCCGGAGTGCAGTGACGTCTATTCTTAGAAACAGAAACGCACTGTCATTTACGGTACATTGCCGGTAAACAAAACAGAAGATACATAAAATAAATAACATCTTCCAAAAATTGACTGACACAACATGGGGAGTACAGAGTAATGCGCTCCGAATATCAACAATTGCCCAGTTTTTCTCTTGATCTGAGTACTCCGCTCTTGTTTGAAAAAAAAACTATACTTATATCAATATTATTGATACAGCAATAAATGCGACTAGTCGGATAGTTACAATGTACTTGACAACTCCTCTTATTGAAAAAAATATATTCTATAATCGACGTAGCACCAACTGAAACACGAAGAATTGTCGCATCGTAAACCGAAATAAATAGGCAGACAACTTAGGGCACCCTATGTTTGGACATCAGATGCAGTGCAGGACTGGAATCTAGACGAAGTTTCTTACAGTCAACACAGCCCCTACAGATTAGTCTCGGAACACGCCGATTCGGAAAATGGAATGAAATGACGAAGATTCTTTGGCTTTATCTGCGGGAGGAACGTGTCTCTGGACATCAATTGTCTTATGTTGCATGGAAGGGGTGGCTGTAGACAAGAGGTTAAAGCCCTCGCTTCTCACAGCGATGAACGGAAACGGTGGGCGATCGAATCCCGCATGTTTCAAGCGACCCCTGGTCTCACGGGAGATAAGACCATAATGCCCTGCATCCTGAATTACCTCCAGTCGTTTCAACTAATAGTCTTACCACTGATCCAAGGTAGAGAGTGAGATTGATAATCAGCGCATTAAGTTCCTTACTATAATCAAAATCACATCATAAAGACAAAATCGTCTGACGGTGTGGCCACCATCGCTTGCAATGGGCAATAGCTAACATGGAAGTAACTAAATAGACTCAGAACTGGTGTATCATGATACAGCAAGAACTTAAAGAGATAGTGACACAGAGATTACGAGACATGCAACTGTGGAGAAACACAAGAACCAGACCACCTGGTGATATGTTCAAACCGTCTGGATACATGCACCATTGATGATATGCTGAGGGGGAAAAAACAATGAAATCCACGTGTCTAAAGACTGGAAACATGCAACATTGATGATATGCTGAGGGGGAAAAAAAAGGAAATCCACGTGTCTAAAGACTGGAAACATAATGTTTGTCGTGGTGCCCAGGACACGGGAAGTAATAGTTGAAGACGCATCTCTTCTAGGAAAGATGCCCCCTGGACTATTGAGCCAGTCGAATCTGTAGCCATTAAAGAAACTACGCAATTTGACAATAACATGTTTATAAATAGATCACGACAGCTCGGGGCAAGTGGACATAGTATTTTTTAATTTAGAATTGGCTTATTGATTTATACTGATATTAATATTTAAGCCTGTCTGCCGAAGGCAACGCAGAAGTTTCAAAGTCACATAATTGGGTTTTTGAGTCTTAGTTCACCCTAAACAAAAATTATTTTTTTTCTATCACCGATTTCGGTAGCGACATCATAGAATAGTCCACTTTTTAACTGTTGGGGGCGTCTTAATCTTCTTCTACTTTCGGGTTTTTCTCCTAAATCTTCAGTCCAATCGCCAGGATGAAGTCCACAGTCCTTTCCAGGCCTGAGCAGTGACCCCATTGTTTTTGCCTCAGTTTTGCTCCATCTGGCCAGGTCTGGCATCATAGTTCTTCATAGGCCGGGCATTCTTGAAGTACGTGTTCAGGGGTCTGGACTCCTGTCCCACTTGGAGATTTATTTGTTTTGATTTGTTTTGAACTGCTTTATGTGGCACAGCAGTAGTCTGCTGTCGTCCGTTCTCAGGCGGGAGATTGCAGTTTGATTGCGTCTTTGTAGCTGGTGAATCTGGTGAATCTGGTGAATCTGGTGAATCTGGTGAATCTGGTGTATCTGGTGAATCTGGTGAATCTGGTGAATCTGGTGAATCTGGTGAATCTGGTGAATCTGGTGTTAAACATTCTCCGAGAAAGGTCGAGCATTTCCTGAATCTACGTTGGTCCACGAAAAGGGGATAATCATCCAGTTTCTACAGTAGCATGACATTATCCATGTTATCAGACAATATAATAACAACCATTTTATCTAACCCTAACCCTAACCATAACCCTAACCCTAACCCTAACCAAAACCCTAACTCTAAACTTAACATAATCATAAACCTGAACCTAGACATAAACCTAATTATAAATCTAATCATAACTCTAACCATAACTCTAACCCTTCACAAAACTGAATATAACCATATTTATTTATTTAAAATAAAATTATATCGACATGGCTTCAACTTAGCCTGAAATTGAATGTCCCGTTACGTACGATGGGAGCCAGTAGAACTCTGTTTGGGATGAACTAAGAGACACGATCCCATGAATGTATCGGTTTCAACATTTCTGGAGCAGCCAGATCTGCTGCCTTGGTCATTCTGGGGTTAAGCGCAACAGAAGAACTCACATCATAGCCTCACAGGCTCTAATCATGTGTACACTAGAAATGGATGGATAAGAGTCACATTTTGAAGTTTATCAACGACCGGTTCGAACGGTATGGGGCGCAAGGGAGGACAGAGTAATAGTGTGTACAACCATCGAGCTGCAGAAACCGTCAGTATTCAGTGTGTAATGGCAACAACACTGACATATGTTTATGATGGTGCTCTTTATTAATTACCAAAGTACATATATGATACAAGTAGATTTGGTTACATGGTACGATGTAGACTCCATGTTAAATGGGAAGATGAATTAACCCAAACCCTACAACAGAAGTTCTCGATTACGATACCAAGATGGTGGATGTGTTTACCTCCGGTCTTTCGATTTGGATTAAAAACATATATAGTTATAGTTTTGTGTGACTGTAGTTACCAAGCTTAACCACGAAAGTGTTATAAACATCATCATTCATCTTATAGTTTCATAAAATAATCAATAACCGGTCACAGGACCTGTAAATTTACCGTTTTGACATTAAAGCTGAACAGGCCTAAAAACTGCTATAGTAAAAACTGTTCACCCACTGCCTTGTGGGATACCTGTTCCCGAGAAAGGCTTCGGGAGTAAAACATGGATCCTAAGAAAAAATCCGGAGCTGGTGTCCCTAAGGCAGTCTAGTGGTGGTTTCATCGCTGGAGCTGGTGTCCCTAAGACAGTCTAGTGGTGGTTTCATCGCTGGAGCTGGTGTCCCTAAGGCAGTCTAGTGGTGGTTTCATCGCTGGAGCTGGTGTCCCTAAGGCAGTCTAGTGGTGGTTTCATCGCTGGAGCTGGTGTCCATACGGCAGTCTAGTGGTGGTTTCATCGCTGGAGCTGGTGTCCCTAAGGCAGTCTAGTGGTGGTTTCATCGCTGGAGCTGGTGTCCCTACGGCAGTCTAGTGGTGGTTTCATCGCTGTAGCTGGTGTCCCTAAGGCAGTCTAGTGGTGGTTTCATCGCTGGAGCTGGTGTCCCTAAGGCAGTCTAGTGGTGGTTTCATCGCTGGAGCTGGTTTCCCTAAGGCAGTCTAGTGGTGGTTTCATCGCTGTAGCTGGTATCCCTAAGGCAGTCTAGTGGTGGTTTCATCGCTGGAGCTGGTGTCCCTAAGGCAGTCTAGTGGTGGTTTCATCGCTGGAGCTGGTGTCCCTACGGCAGTCTAGTGGTGGTTTCATCGCAGGAGCTGGTGTCCCTACGGCAGTCTAGTGGTGGTTTCATCGCTGGAGCTGGTGTCCCTACGGCAGTCTAGTGGTGGTTTCATCGCTGGAGCTGGTGTCCCTAAGGCAGTCTAGTGGTGGTTTCATCGCTGGAGCTGGTGTCCCTAAGGCAGTCTAGTGGTGGTTTCATCGCTGGAGCTGGTGTCCCTAAGGCAGTCTAGGGGTGGTTTCATCACTGGAGCTGGTGTCCCTAAGGCAGTCTAGTGGTGGTTTCATCGCTGGAGCTGGTGTCCCTACGGCACTCTAGTGGTGGTTTCATCGCTGGAGCTGGTGTTCCTACGGCAGTCTAGTGGTGGTTTCATCGCTGGAGCTGGTGTCCCTAAGGCAGTCTAGTGGTGGTTTCATCGCTGGAGCTGGTGTCCCTAAGGCAGTCTAGTGGTGGTTTCATCGCTGGAGCTGGTGTCCCTACGGCAGTCTAAAGGTGGTTTCATCGCTGGAGCTGGTGTCCCTACGGCAGTCTAGTGGTGGTTTCATCGCTGGAACTGGTGCCCCTAAGGCAGTCTAGTGGTGGTTTCATCGCTATTCTGGCAACTCTTGTGATGTAGCTAATTGCAGGCTGTATCAGTTAATGCTGGTCCCCTGGATCAATTAGTTACGTGGAGAGGTGGGACCTGCTGCACGGGCAACAGCTTGTTCTCCATAGAAGAATGCCCAAGCTGATGACCTAGAGAGGCCTTCTAGTTTCACCCTGCGGTGTAGACACAAGTACATCAACAGTTAAACTGGGATGTTGGAATGTCCGTAGCATGTTGATTGGACTATCTGATAAAGACTTTCTTGGCTGAAATTGTAGCTAAGGTACGTTTTCCCAGCTGAGTAGATAGAAACGTGCCGAGACATAGAACCAAAACCGATCCCTTTTCAGCGAGAAACAACCGCTCTGAAACATGTCTATTCACACGCCCCGATATTTTATATATAAATGCAATATAGAACAGTTCATTTACATAAACAAGGGAAGGAATCAGGATCAGTTTGTCACTGAAATGTGGTTTCTAGCATGTATTCGGTCCATGTGTCATCTCCACATCGAATGCCGTCTGCAATAGACACCAAACGATTTGTCCTGTACCCGGTTGGCTCAATCTGCCAGGCTTTTCCCTGCCCATCATTTCTTCTTATTCTTCTTCTTCTTTCTTTTTTTTCTACTGTTCTTCTTCGTTCGTCCTGAAAGTGACGTTTTATAGTTTTACAGCGAGGCTGAGATTTCTGCGCCTTTTTGCCCTACACATTCGACCATCCGATTTTAACTGCCTTGTTTTTTTCCGTTCTTCTTATTTTACCAAGACTACACTAGTGCAATCTTGTTTTCAGTGCCACCACTTGAAAGCGGAATAATATCTTGGACTGCTGTAATCTACTGAATCTGATGCAAGCAGCCAACTATGAGTCGATAATTCCTGTCAGCTGCATCTTTATCTTTTGTTCATCTTTTGATGTCCCCTCACCCCCACATCCCCATAGCCGTGTTTGCCTATGCACCGCTGCCCTTCATCTTTCCTTCCAGAACTGTTTTCAGCAAAGTGTTAAGCGATTTGATCTGATCAATGTATATTAACCGTTCTTACCGTTAATTCTTCATTTAGTTCATCTATTCCCTACGTGGAATGAGTTACTCAAAGACTTATTTTTCTTTTCTTTTCTGTCTACGAAATGCACCTAATTCTTTTATATTTGTACATTTCAACGGCATCAATTCTCTTCTCCGACGTTGTCTTAATTGTCAGCGTTTCGATAAACACACATCACGCCGGACCGATCCCATTTTTATTTTGTAAGGCATTGGTTTGCATGTCTGTAAGTGACTCATATTGGTGAAAAGCGACTTGGTCATCTCTCTTCTTCTAAGTTAACTGAACTTAACGTCGTTATACCTCTACGGCCATACCACGTTGAAAATACTTAGACGAGTGACCGCTTGGGAACACCACGTGTTGTAGACACTTAAGGGCAGGGAACTAACGTCTGGTCAGGCAGAACATACTGACCAGACATGTTGGTCAGGGTCAGGCAAAATATATTGGCCAAGACCCTCCCCGTGGCTTCCTCCCAACCCTTTCTGGAAACGGGATGTTTTAATGCAGCCTGGCTGACGGGGTGAGTGATCGACGTGATCCCGTAGTAGTGAACGACACGCAGATGAAGCCAAGCATAGCACAACCGTCTGGAGGACCCCAGTCCACCTTCATTAGCACGCTCCGGATGTGAGGGGTATACTGCAACCCGTCAATTAATATTCTTTTCAGGGCGCACAAATAAGTAACTTACTCATTGTAGGCATTCAAAACAAACAAACAAACAAACGAACAAACAAACAAACGAATATATTTATACTGGCTTACAAGTCTCTACAGAGTATGTGTACAACCAGTTTCTTGAAATGTGGTTTTTACCGATGTGCAAGTTCATCTTAAAAGACTCAAATACTAGGGCTAAGTAGACGCGCAGCCAGTTAGGCGCCATTTATAGCTGCTCTTAACAAACCACTTGGGGAAAAGTACAAATAACTTGGGTAGATTTTTTAGCTGGAATGTTGTCCTGGCGGCGGCTGTTAAGCCTACTCTTATCGATTTCCAACTGCCAAGGAATTTTTAACATGCTCGACAGGGGACCTGGGAGTCCGATCTCACTACCCAGAGATCCGTGGGAGTTTTAACGGAAGATCCACGTGATAATAATCCCGGTCTCTACCGTGATTCGAACACACGACCTCGTTCACCCGAGGCGGATACCTTACCTCGAGATCACTGAGTCCCCATCCTCTTGATTTCTATTTCCCATTCTCCCTACCAATCTTCTTGATTTCTATTTCCCATTTTCCATCCTCCCTTCCCATTCTCTTGATTTCGATTTCCCATCCTCCCTACCAATCTTCTTGATTTCTATTTCCCATTTCCATCCTCCTTTCCCATCCTCTTGATTTCTATTTTCCATCCTCCCTACCAATCTTCTTGATTTCAATTTCCCATTTTCCATCCTCCCTACTCATCCTCTTGATTTATATTTCCCATTTTCCATCTTCCGTACCAATCTTCTTGATTTCTATTTGCCATTTTCCATCCTCCCTATCCATCTTCTTGATTTCTATTTCCCATTTTCCATCCGTCCTTCCCATCTTCTTGATTGCTATTTCCCATTTTCCATCCTCCCTATCCATCTTCTTCATTTCTATTTCCCTTTTCCGTTATCCCTTATTCCATGTATTTAGTCAGTTATTCTTATCTTGTAGACACGATTTATTATCTATTTTGCTAATTATCAAAGTTTTTGTTTTCTCAATGCTAATGTTCTATTCAAATGATTGACGTTTTTTAACATGAATCCCCAGTTCTTGTAGTTCGTCTTATCTTTTAGCTAACAGAACTGTCTGATCGGCATCTCTGAGATGTTTGGTGGACACTTCACCGATAATCAGCCTTGGCATTTTCTCTATCTGCCGACAAATTTATTCCGCGTAAATGTTATTCAAACAATGGTGCCGCACGCATCTAATATAGATTATAGATCTCTAATAAAGAAAGACGCCTGTTGTGGTCAAACGGTTGGGATACAGGCCTCTTGACCACAGATACATGGATTCAAAGCCCGGGAAAGGCTTAAGCTTTGTATTTGTTATGGTAAAATTAAAACAAAACTTAGCCTCATATACTACGATGTAGCTGCATGGAATAGCTGCATTTATTCCTAATCAGTATACGTTGCATTTTAATCATTGTTTTTTAATTAACAGAAAATACAATGTTAAGGTCAATTTGTGACGCCTCGTATCATAGTTGGTGAAACTAAAACACAGGAGACTAAAGAACATGCTATGTCCGACATTAAGTGAACAATTGGAGTCATTAACAAATCATGATGCACTGAGCAATGGGGTGGCGTGCTCCAGTGACCTCGGAGGTTTACATGGAAAAGGAACCCAAATAAATATTAGAAGCCTTACTACTGAACAGGGCGTGTAGACCAGCCTTGTGATCAGGCGGCGTTTCATATGCTTTGTATATATCTTCTGACAATGACAGAGGTAGACTAACAAGGACATTTGTGTACTGGCATTAATATATATTGACTGACATTGACAGAGCTGGACCGAAGTAATAGAAACTGTATGACAAGGCAAAGATGGTCTGATAAAGACAGAGGTGGTCTCACAAAGACAGAGGTGGGCAGACAAAGACAGAGGTGATCTGACAAAGACAGAGGTGGACTGACAAGGACAGAGGTGTGCTGACAAAGACAGAGGTGGTCGTACAAAAGCAGAGGTGGACTGACAAAGACAGAGGTTATCTGACAAAGACAGATTTGGTTTGGCAAAGGCAGAAGTAGACTGACAAAGATAGAGGTGGTCTGACAAAGACAGCGTTGGACTAACAAAGACAGAGGTGGACTGACAAAGACAGAGGTGTACTAACAAAGACAGAGGTGTACTAACAAAGAGAGAGGCGGGCTGACAAAGACAGAGGTGGACTGACAACGACAGAGGTGTACTAATAAAGACAGAGGTGGACTGACAAAGACAGAGGTGGTATGACAAAGACAGAGGTGGGCTGACAAAGACAGAGGTGGTCGTACAAAGACAGAAGTTGACTGACAGTGACATAATTTTACGGACAGTAAGAGAGATAAAGAGATGGATGGAATGTGGGGTGTTTCCACAGTTGTGTTGTAAAGCGCTCTCCCTTCAAGAAACAAACGAACGAAAGTGATACATTGGGGAGTTTGTCAAGATCTGAAAGGAGGTGAGATCTACGCATAGTCCTATCTGAAACAGGCAATAAACTCGGAAGTCCCGTGCTTACAATGGGTTTGAAAAAGAACCGTCGCCAATTGCAATTGAAAGAGCAGAATTTTAGCTGCTATTTGAACAAAAAAGTATAAAAGTAACGAAGCTCACATCAAATAGTGGCTAATTATGACACTAACAAATGGTGACTAACAATGACACTAACAAATGGTGACTAACAATGACACCAACAAATGGTGACTAACAATGACACCAACAAATGGTGACTAACAATGACACCAACAAATGGTGACTAACAATGACACCAACAAATGGTGACTAACAATGACACCAACAAATGGTGACTAACAATGACACCAACAAATGGTGACTAACAATGACACCAACAAATGGTGACTAACAATGACACTAACAAGTAGTGGCTAACAATGACACTAACAAGTGGTGGCTAACAATGACACTGACTATTGGTAACTAACAATGACACTAACAAATGGTGACTAACAATGACACTAACAAATGGTGACTAACAATGACACTAACAAATGGTAACTAACAATGGCATTGAAAAATGGTAACGGACAATGACAAACGAGGACTGATTCCTACACTGACAAACGATGACTGATTTCTACACTGACAGTAACACTGACAAACGATGACTAAAAGTAATACTGACAAACGATGACTGAGAAAAACACTGACAAACGATGACTGAGAGTAACAATCACAAATGATGACTGATATCTACAATGACAAACGATGACTGACAATAACACTGACAAACGATGACTGACAGTAACACTGACAAACGATGACTGACAGTAACACTGACAAACGATGACTGACAGTAACACTGACAAACGATGACTGACAATAACACCGACAAACGATGACTGACAATAACACTGACATACGATGACTGATATCTACAATGACAAACGATGACTGACAGTAACACTGACAGATGATGACTGAAGCACGCCGAGGGTCACTGAAAAAGGACACAAACAGGTGACAGTCACTGAGTGGAACTTAATTCACTATGACTGACAACGTGGCTGACAGACGGTGATTGCCACTGGCAGAGAGTGACTAACACTGACATAGAGTGACTGACATTCAACACATTGAAATACAATGGAAGAGAGTAAAGGCTAAATAATTAATACGAGACCATTTGCAATCAGGGAACATTACGAGGCAGAAATGCAAAGCATCGTGCGAAACGAAATACACTTTACATTCACTCCTATGTTTTTACTTACACCCATTTATAATCCAAGTAATCGCAGAACACGTCTGTGTCTCATCCTTTACAGAACACAGCTAACACGCTCCGTCTACACCACAGAAAGCACAGACATTGAACCACGACTCACTGTCTGCTGGCCTGTAAACCTAACAAGAATAGCGAACATAACACATTCCCCTCACGTGCACGGCAGGTCCTAAACACACCGTTCCGCCGGCGTAGAATTGCGCGACACACGGGGAACGAACTCGGTCGGAAAGTACACAAAGTGCGCGTTAGAATTTCTTCTCTCAACTGATCTGGAAACGTATTGTTCCATCACTGGATCTTGTAGTATATAAAGGGGTATTTCTTAAGCTTTCTTTCAATCCAAGTAAACAATTGGTTTCAAATTGTGTATAGGTAGTGAACATTCATTAGCCAGTGGTTATTCGACCCTGCTCACAATTCACCCATCCCCCACCCTCCCCCAGTCAACGCCGTATCAAAAGAAATATTATACCTATGCATACAAAAACAGTTTGCAGCATCAACTATTTCCACTTTCTGGGCGTTCGTCCTTAAAAGGACGTTTCTGACTTTGAGTTGTTTTTTTTTCAGCGAGGCTGCGATAACTGCGCATTTCCGAAAGAAACACCCGATTTCAGCACGGTACTTTGGGATCGGTTTGCCTTCCCTCATCGATTGCTTATCGCTTAGTGAGACTGCTTGGTTACTGTGTTTCCAGGGCCGCCGATTGTAAGTTAAATAGGGTCTTGGTCAGCTATGGGTCACTGACCCTGATGCAAGCAGACAGCAATCAGTGGATGGATGCTGTCAGCTCATTCGGACCCTGTCAGCCATTTCATATTAATACTTACTTACCTTTCACTTTACATATCCATCCAGGTTTGCTATTAAGCGCCGCATGGAGATTAACTGATTCACAACGTAGAGCCGACATCTCGGCTTGTTTTAAGGCTACATAGCCGATATATTGGATGGATCTATTGTCGGACTTATATTGAAAAGTCCCTCAAAAACAAATTTTCCAAAAATTTATGATGTTAAGAGGCTTGGTGAACTTAACTCTTTCCGTACGATGAAAATTAACTAAAAGACGTGTTTTAAAAATAGGAAAACATTGCAGATATGGTTTTTATAAGTCAAACTCAAAGAGTATATAAGTTTATCAAAGAAACAAAAGATGCAATTAGAGTTGCAAGACGTAGGAAGCTGAAAATTATGTGGCTGTTAAAGTGGATAGACGTATTCAAAACGTAAACTGATTTAGAATGTAGAGCCGACAGATCGGCTTCTTTTAAGGCTAAATAACCGATATATTGGCTTGATCTATTCTTAGTTCTTAGTGAACCTGTACTTTTACAGGGGCAGATGCCCATGTGCAGGTCCCAGCTCTAGTATGAGCTGGATGGAGCCGAGAGAAAGGTTTCATGTTTAGCAGGCTAGGCTCGAGCAGCTTAATACTCCGTTGCGTTGGTACAAGCGCTTACGGAGGGGGGTTAACCGACGTGCGAGTCCATCTTAATAGACTAAACACTAGAGCAAAGTAGACCCGTAGCCTATTAGGCGCCATCTATGCTACTTGAAACAAACCACCTAACCGTGTCTGGTGTTTTGCCATGTCACACAGTTAGTCGCCTCTTACAACATACTCTCTGTGGGGCGGTGGTGCTATTCTTGTCCTTGTCATACACAAAAACCCCGCCGGACCACTCGGGCACTGTTGATCTATTGTCAAACATATTGAAAAGTATATGAACAACAACTTTAACCAAATGTGTGCCATTAAGCGTAGTACTGCCTATTCCAACACATATAGTCCAACATATTCCTGAGCGAAGTAGTTCACCTTCTTAGGTACAGTGTGATGCTGTGGTCGTTGTAGGCCCGTGTTGTTATTCGATTTCTGTTATTTTATTATCCTTCTGCACTTGGTATTCTTGTTTTGATGTTGCTATTTTATCCGTATATCTCTTGGTGACATGATACCTCTTCTCAAACGTTTTATTTCACTGTTTGTAATTTTCCTCTCTTGTGACTTATAATTAGGACCAAATTTGACATTAGTGGCACAGAATTTGTATAAATGCACTGTTTGGCAAATGTTGAAATCTTATCTCTGCCCATGGGATTAATGTCACCTTGCAATGAATCCAAGGAAACAAGATGGCCGACTGATTGGCAAAAACAGGAACCTCCAAACAACAATTGAATAGACCCTGCAGTAGAGCACAGTAAAACAAATTATTTAGAATAATACCAGGGAAATCTGAATGAACAGGCGGGCGACATTAGCAACAGGTCGCAGTGTTTTAGAGAACTGTCACAGCCAACAAAGTAATGTTGACATAAACAAACTACATAGAAGAGATCAAAGTCTAATCTTTCAGTTCCGAATAGGACATACCAAAGTCTATAGCCACTTCAACCGCATCAATCCCCAGCACCTGCCCTTGTGCATACATTGCTCTCATCCTGATGAAACAGTTCGACACCTACTCATTGAGTGCAATGCTCTTGCGGAAAAAAGGGACATATTCTTAGATGCACTGCCAAAAATTGCCAACATACTGGACGGAGCAGTGGAACAACTGAAGAAGCCCTGCACCTATTTCAGAATGACATTGGGCTGCAAAGAACAACTTTGCTCAACAGCTATGGCATAACACTAACAAGAACCACAACATTAACTGTTATTGAATCCCTATATTTGTGAGCTTACTAAATAGTCTTACAGTGTACCACAACCGAGAAAACCACAGGTCATATTCTCATGTCGGTACGGCACGTAGCAAGTACATTAATTCTGTTGTTGTAAACTACGCTTTTCTATAGAAGCTTTTATTTGTACTAAGATGAAGTAAGAGGACAATTCTTTTTCGGCGTTAGTTCTCAGTAGGAATCTTAAACGTTGTGTAGAAGTTTACAGAAAGACTGCGATATATGCGGTTTTCGGTCCGACACAAGCGATTTGAGCTAGCTTTTTTGGGTACAGGGTCTGTGTACCCACTACGACCCATATCCCTTAGCCAGACTACACTAGAGGAGTCTGTTTTAATGGCTGCCATTTGAAGGGGAGATATGGTCTTGGTCAGCTGTGGATCGCTGACCCGGATGCAAGCCGCTACTACATCTACGGCTTTGGGAGAGGAGATACAACATTAGGCATAGGAAATTGTTTGGACATGTTAGTCAGAGTCAGGCATAACACTTTGATTGGACGTTCTTGTCAGAGTCAGGCATAACAATTTGATTGGACGTTCTTGTCAGAGTCAGGCATAACATTGGACATGTTAGTCAGGGTCAGGCAAAACATACTGATCAGACATGTTTGTCAGGGTCAGGCAAAACATACTGATCAGACATGTTTCTCAGGGTCATGTAAAACATACTGATCAGACATGTTTGTCAGGGTCAAGTAAAACATACTGATCAAACATGTTTGTCAGGGTCAGGTAAAACATACTGATCAGACATGTTAGTCAGGGCCAGGTAAAATACACCGATCAGACATGTCAGGGTCAGGCAAAACATACTGATCAGACATGTTTGTCAAGGTCAGGCAAAACATACTGATCAGACATGTTTGTCAGGGTCAGGCAAAACATATTGATCAGACATGTTTGTCAGGGTCAGGCAAAATACACTGATCAGACATGTTAGGGTCAGGCAAAACACACTGATTAGACATGTTAGTCAGGGTCAGGCAAACTTTACCCACCAAAACCCCACCTCACTTCCACCCGGTTCTCCCTGGAAACAGGCTGTTTAAGGGCAGTCTGGCTAACCAGGTCTGGTAATCGAGGTCATCACTGTACTAGTGAGCGATACGCAGATGAAGCCAAACATAGCACAACCACTGGAAGACCCGATTCACTTTCACCAGCAGGCACGGGATGTGAGCAGAGCTTCAGAAACCCGTCACCTAACGCCGTTTTCAGTGCGCACAAAAGAGTTGTTGTTATTGTTGTTATTGTTGTTTGTTGTTATTGTTGTTATTGAATGCCCACAATGAGTAGGTCTACTCTTTTGTGCGCCCTGAAAAGGATGTTTAGTCACGGTTTGTTGTAGCTTTCCTCATATATCGATAATTCTGATGAAGGTGAAATTGGATCACCCAGGCAGTTGTGCTATACTTGGATTCATCTAACTAAAGCTGCTAAGACCCTTCTACACCTCCACGCGATGATCCTGGATAACAGGCTGCAGCAGGGTAGACTGGCTGACGAGAAGGGATCGAAGAGGGAATGTTAACCCGGTACTCAAAAAACGGTTGCTGAAGTCGGATGTGTTGGAGCGAAATGTGCAAATATCGCAGTCAAGCTGTAAACTATGACACAATGCATTCCGTTCTCTGGACTAAATTCTGCTACTTAAGCCCTTCCAGTGTTTGGTAGTGGGAGATTGAGAATGAACGAAGTCCAGCCATCTACGTGTCGCTCATTACTACGTGGATCACGTAAATCCCTCACCTCGTTAGCCAGGCTACCATGAAAACAGCCGGTTTCCAAGGAGGCTACGAGGAAGACAAGGCGAGGGCCGGTATATTTTTGCATGACCAGACGTTAGTCTTCCTCCCCATCCCAAAAGAGTAAATGTACTCATTGTGAACATTCAACAACAACATATTAAAATGTGTTTGTTCGTCATTGTTGGTGAGTTGAACTACAGAAAAAAATGTGTTTTTAATTTTGGTGTTACTTCGATGAATTTATAAAATTTCGTCTCTTGGTAATTTTCGATGGTGAATTATTTTCAACACGACAATCCGTCAAAATTGAATAGGACGAAATTGAGGCTGGTCACAAAATGTAAACTCTAGATTATGGGGAAGTTGGTTAAAAAAGGAGAAATAGAAGTCCACACAAACGGACAACGGCCATGTCATGTTAAATAAGAGCTTGTAAATAGAACGACTGTAACCCGCTACCAAAAACAAAAAAGAAAAAGTCTCGTCCAGAGCTTTTTCAGTTCAGTTCGATTAGCTTCAAAGAACATCAATTGTTTTGTTCTTATTAAGCCGATAAATTTGGTGTTCCAGCAATGTCAACAGTTGATACGCAACAGCTGATGCTTCTCGAATATCTAGTTTCTAGTTATGTGTAACGTATCTTATTACTCTGGATGTTTAATTGATTATAGGAGCGGTACAAATGGATGTAATAGATGTCGTTATTATTGATGTCTATTTTCTGTTGGCTCCTACAAAACTGTCATCCGAGTCGCTTCTCTTCTATCTCCTGTGTTTTACATGTCTTTTCTATACAGCTGTATTCTTTTTTTCATTTTCTTCCTGATTTTTTACTATTCTTTTTTTTCTTATTCCTTTTCTTCGATATTTGTTCCAAACAGGACATTGTGACGTTGTGTTGTAGCTTACGGTGAGGCTGCGATATCTGCGCATTTTGGTCTAGCACATATGGTTTCAGAACGCATTTATAGGGACCAGGTTGACCCTAATCTTTGCGATTCATATTCTCTTAGTCAGACTATACGAGAGCAGCGTGTTTCTAGGGTCGTTGAATGGATGGAGAATATGGTTTAGTCAGCTGTGGTTCGTTGACTCTGGTGCAAGCAGCCTGCTGTGAGTCGATGGTTGATGTCGCCTTATTTACTGGTAAGGTATGAGACAAAAGCTGGAAAGAGATAGAACATTCTGACAATCAACGGCCTACTTGATCCGAAGATGAACAAATAAGCAGAGGACGAGAAGAAGAAGAAGAAGAAGAAGAAGAAAAAGAAGAAGACGAATTGAATGATCAAGACAAACAGGGGATTGCACTGTTGTCTCTATGTATGGTGGAGGGGTTGTCGCCTGTTTGGACTTCATGCAGGCCACTATTGGGCATCAATGTCATTATCATAATTTATGCCTGGATAGCAAGTTAAGTGCCGCTTCTGTTACATTTTTAATTGTCTAGAATTCCTTTACGTGCAGAGCATGTGTTAGGGGCTTCTGAGTTTATTGTCCGTCTCCGTGTGTCTAGACGCCGATCTGACCACCTATCAGGCCAGGTGACGTGTGAAACTTGCATAAATCGAACATCCACCCTTTCGGAGTTTCGTTGGCTTGTTTCTTGGGAGACTAAAAAAATTACCTGACAGCTATAGTGAACCTCCCCCCTCGCCCCACCTCCTCCCTCACCCCACCCTAGTTCGCCACCCCAACAATGGTTGTAAATGTCGTAATGGTTACTTATTACATAACAAAGTGGTTCTCAAACGATTTTGGTCAATGCCCCCAGCCCGCTAGTGTTCTATAATTTTTCCACGGCCCTCCTAGGTCAGAAAATAAACCTGCTAAACATTTCCAGTAGACAGTTGATGAAAATATTGCAATGTGTCAAGATACCCCTGCAAGCCAGCAACGGTGCCCCAGGGTGCTGCCGCAACGGTGCCCCAGGGTGCTGCCGCAACGGTGCCCCAGGGTGCTGCCGCAACGCCCAGTTTGAAAACTACTGGTATTTAGAAGGAAAGCTCGGATGTTTACGTACATTACTAATAATGAGGAAGGAACAAGTGACCAAGTTGTTAGGATTCATGTCTTATGTTAGAAAGGGATATAGGTTCAGAGCCTTGGTAAGGCGATAGCTTATGTTTATTTGTAAAGGGAAAGGTATCTCATAATATACACTGTTGTCAGAGATGAAGTGTTAGTAGCTTCTTTACTGTTGTCAGAGATGAAGTATTAGTAGCTTCTTTACTGTTGTCAGAGATCAAGTGTTAGAAACTTCTTGTTACTAGGTCGCAGCGTGTTTATTAGGTGGGGGTCGCTAGTTTCTTGTCAATACTGTTTATTCCTGAGCAGCAAGTCGGGTACTAATTTACAGCCTGGTTGAATTTACCGAAACGGAATTGAGCAAGGTATCTGTGTCTTGAAGAAAGAGCGTATACAGCTATACTACTCAGGGACATAACTAGCCTACTTCAGTCTTTACTTACTATGCGATGATTCGACCTTGAAGTAATATTTTTGTTGGTTTTTTTCAACTAATCCTTTTCTCATTTGCTTGTTGTAATTATCTATTTTCGTCCAATTTGTGGTGAAGACGGAGAAAACCTGTCCATTTTGTGCGATCAACAGCTTCGTCTTTCCATGATTTAAAATCTAAATGGCCAGTGCTTTCATGTCTCTCTTGCTCACATCCATTGACTCTCAAATACCAAAATATAAATGTCCAGTGCTTTCATGTCTCTTTTGCTCACATCCATTGACTCTCAAATACCAAAATATAAATGTCCAGTGCTTTCATGTTTCTCTTGCTCACATCCATTGACTCTCAAGTGCCAAAATCGAAATGTCCAGTACTTTCATCTCTCTGTTGATCAGACCCATTGACTCTCACGACTTTCTGTTTGTCATGTGCCAGTTGGCCGTAGCGAACATCCTCGGGAATGCGTCCATCCTTCATGAGTTGAGCCTGGCCTACTCATGGCAATCTGCCTTGCCTCAGCAATGTATACATGCTCTGAAGGCCACTACGGGTCAGCATCTCGACATTCGTCCTTCCCTCCCAGGTGATGCTTGTCACGAAAACAATGATTATGTTGATTAACGTCTGCCCTGTTAAGTCATGTTATGCCTAACTCCCATCAACTCCAAAAGTTGCAGCGCGGTTTGACTTGGGCTTGGCTTCGCTTCGTTCGTTCTCAATCTCCCGCTATCAAACCCTGAAAAGGCTTAAGTAGCAGAATCTAGTCCAGAGAACGGAATGCGCTGTGTCGTAGTTTACAGCTTGACTGCGATAGTTGCACCTTTCGGTCCAACACATCCGACTTCAGCAATAATTTTTTAAGTACCGCGTTAGCATTCCCTCACCGATCAAGATGCTGAGTAGCGCATGAGCTTCAGCGTTCAGCAACCCATAGCTGACTGCTAATGTCAGAACCAGCAAACAAAAGCTGCCAAGACCCTGTTACACCTCCACGATTACATCCTGGATAACAGGCTGCAGCAGGGCAGACTGGCTCAGAAGAAGGGATCGACCCTGCGGTTTGAAACCCTATTCTCCTTAAAAAAAAGCTTTCTTCGGGACACACTTCTCCCACCGGTATCACGATAGCTGGAGGCATTAAGGAAGGCCTCTTTAAGAATAGAATACATAACGTCTTCTCGGGATTCAAATCAGGTCTCTTTCAGTGAAATTTTCAGCTTTGAGAATAAAGATAAATTGCAAGGAGCCATGTCAGGAGAATATTGAATAAAGGTGAAGGTAGCACAGCTTGTGCGCATGCCAGATAGAAAACTGTCGAAGAGACTCCTGCATGTAAGGTGGCGAAAAGGCGACCGGCCAAAAAATCGTTTAAGGACATTCTGAAAGAAAATCTGAGATGATGTCACACAGATGAAGACAACTGGGATAGTACCGCAGAAAACAGATCAAACTTGAGAAATGTACTAAACGTAGGCATTGCTGCAAGATAGAGTCAGCTGACAGCGCGAACAAAAATCCCCTGATCATGTCAAGAATGAGCAGCGAGACTGCCCTCCCCGGCAGCAGAAAACATGGTGTGCGAACCGTGCAATAGAACATTCCGTGATCTCATTGAATTGATAAGTCACATACGGTCCAGCAAACACCGGGAAGAAACAGGAAAGGTAGTGCAAAAACAAAACAGAACACATGCAATACTAATGATATCGTCGGCCGTCGTCATCGTCAACAATGAAGAGTTGTCATGTATATATATATATATAATCAATTCCATTTTAGTTAGAAAATGCAAATACTTTGATCACATCAAGAGACACAACGGTCTCGAGAGAACAGTGATGGAAGGTATGGTGCCAGGTACAAGAGGAAGGGGTAGACCAAGAAGACGATGGCACAAACATATCCAGGAATGCCTGGGTGTGACTTGCAGAGGCTGGATTTTGGCAAGGGAATGAGTTTCTTTCAGACTGCGATGGGAGCGAAGTTCTATAAAGGACATGCTACATGATGATGATGATATATATATATATATATATATATATATATATATATATATATATATATATATATATATATATATATATATAATGTTGTGTGGTTCTGACTGAGATATGGAATATTTGTTCTTCACAACAACAGGACCGTAGTTATTTTTTCTAGTTTACCGTCAGACTATATCTGACTATCTTGCATGGTAAGGCGTTAAAGTGTCTAACACCTTTCCTCTACGTTCTTTTCTGTACTTTTTCCCAAACATTTTTTTAAGTTGTTGCATCGTGTCCCAGCCCTCCTGGTTGCGCTAATTTCCCGATTAAAGATAATTACTTTGATCTTATGCAGGAAATATGTTTGTCTTTGCGAACGAACCTTCCTCATTACACTAATTAGACATGTTGCTGTTTTCAAATTTGCTGGTACTTCGTTTTCGTGTCTTTGATTATTGATTTTCACATCCTCAGACGAGTTTTCTTGATGAATTCGATTATTGTCTGAATCTTCACTTAATCTCCGTACAGTTTTGAGTTTAGTCTTGAGTCATTTGGCCAGTGAGTTACTGAACAGAGTGGCCCTGCAGCACTACTTCAACTGTCAAAAGTACGATATGAATATCAATACATAAAAAACAGAGGCAATGAATATAGCTAGAAAGCACACCACACTTGAAACAAAAATAAAGCTGGTACAAGAATTTAGGTATTTGGGAACTGTTTTTACTGAGGATTGCAGACTCGACAAAGAGATAGAGACAAGAGTGCAGAGGGCAAACGCTGTCACATACCAACTGTCTCCACTACTAAGACACCTCAAGGTTTCCCTTCAAACAAAAAAGCAGGTGATAAACAGTATCTTCATCCAAACCCTGTGCTACCAGTGGCCAGACATGGGCATTAAATAAGGTCCAGGAACGAAGATTAGCCATCTGCGAAATGCGATGCCTACGAAAGGTCACTAAAAACATAAGAAGAGACATAATCACAAATACGAGCATTCATGAGAAGGTTGGAACAATTCCCTGCCTACAGTACATAAAGTAACAGAGAATGAATTCGTTTGGCCACATTGTGAGAATGCAATCAGACTATATTCTTCATGCAACCTTCTACAGGAGAACACCAGGAAGAAGGGCTAGAGGTAGACCGAGGAAAAGGTGGATAGACGGTGTAAAAGAGACCTAACGTTAAATGGGGAAAAATGTTACGTGGGCCTCGAGAGAGGCGAAAGACAAATACATACCAGGACACCTGGGCTATAACACGGTAAAAAATGAGACGACAAAAGAAGAAGAAAAAGGCCTGTAAAGCACGCCCTATCCACACGAGGACAATTGTGAAGCAGACGGACGAACCTGGTACACATGTTGATATAGTCTATTATGTGAAGTTATGTAGGAAAGAATGGCGTCCTGTTCCTGCCGGCCAAGTGTACGGTAGTCTTAGTCGGGTTGCGTTCTGATCTATTCTAACAGCTTGGATATCTTTCTTTTTCTCAAAGAATTGCGATTTTACTTTCTTCCTGTTTACATTCTCTTCCCACTGTTTATGGCATGTCTGCCCTTTCTTTTCCGGGTACGCCACAATAGGATGGTTACCACTGAAGTATGGTTCGTATCTCGTTAGCAGGGTATGATATCCATATGAAATACCCGGATGTGTTCGTATCTTGTTTGCAGGGTATGATATCCAAATAAAATACCCGGATGGGTTCGTATCTTGTTTGCAGGGTATGATATCCATATAAAATACCTGGATGGGTTCGTATCTTGTTTGAAGGGTATGGTATCCATGTGAAATACCCGGTTGGGTTGGTATTTAAGTTTTGTCATTCAGGCTAAAATCGTTCAAATGATGAAGCGGAGGCCGAGGCTATAAAAACAGAACCACGAAGTTATTATTAATAGTAACAGTAGGGAAATCTGGATGAACAGGTCGGCGACGGGAATAACGGGTCACAGTGTATTTAGCAAAATGTCAGAGCCAAAAAGTAATGATGGCATAAATAAACTACTCGTACATAGAAGAAATCAAAGTCTCACCTGTCAGTTCCAAACAGGGCACACCAGAGTGTCGATAACCACTTGAACTGTATCAATCCCCTGCATCTGCCCGTGTACACATCATTGCGTTCACCTTGATATCTAGACACCTTCCCATTGAATGCAAGACGCTTCCGGACAGGAGGAAAAGATTCTTACAAGCACTACCGTCAATTGCCAACACACTGTACGGAGAAGTGGATCAATTGAAGAAAACCTGTTTCTTTATACAAAATGGCATTTGACTGTCTAGAGCAGGTTTGCTCAGCAGCTATGGGATAACAACAATAACATGATTGGTATACTGACATCTGACCTAATTATTTCACTCCTCAGTACAACAATTGAGGATTGGCAGGTGTTCACTAGTAGCTTGTTTGTAGTGGCTATTCGTATATACTATTTGTAAGAATATTCAGACTGCGACCAGGACACTGCAGACTGAAACAATCGTCTGCTCAAAATGTGAAAATTGGACAAGCAGAACTACTTAACTTTACTTAACGTTTTTCTACTGAATCAGAAGACTGCATACAACCAGTTTCTTTAAGTCAAGTTAAGTCATCTCGTAACCGGTGAAGTTGTTGGGAATACATGAAGGCACCCCCGCAACACAACGCCCCCCCCCTTCCCTTCGCTGTCAGCGGCGGCTGCCTGTGGCTCCTCTGGTTAGAGATTAGTCTATTCTTTTATGTTGCCCTCCCATCTATTTTTGGGACGACCGTTTCGTCATCCGCCTTGCACCTTTCCGCGTCGTATCGAAGTTTCTTGGAGGGTGGTTAACCAATGTGTGAATCCATCTTAGAAGACTCAAACACTAGAGAAAAGTATACCCGCAGCCTGTTAGCTATGCTGCCCTTAACAAACTACCTAACCAAAGCCGATGCCACGCCATGGCACACAGTTAGTTGCCTCTCATGACATGTTTTCCGTGGAGCAGTGGTGCTATTCTTGTCTTTGTCATACACACAGACCCCGGAAGACCACTCGGGAAAAACACTCGGGAAGAACACTCGGGAAGACCACCAGGGAAGACCACTCGGGAAGAACACTTGGGAAGAACACTCGGGAAGAACAATCGGGAAGAACAGTCGGGAAGACCACTCGGGAAGACCAACAGGGAAGACCACTCTGGAAGAACACTTGGGATGAACAATCGGGAAGAACACTCGGGAAGACCACTCGGGAAGAACACTCGAGAAGACCAACAGGGAAGACCACCAGGGAAGACCAATCGGGAAGAACACTAGGGAAGACCACCAAGGAAGACCACTAGGGAAGAACAAACAATCGGAAAAAAACATGTTCTAAAGGCCTGCCGGCTCTACAAGAGGAGCAAAGTGACACCATCGCTCTCACTCCAACCCAGTTGCGAGATACGCTGTATAGCGACGAGAGAAGCCCGAGAAGGACCGCCGTGTTTATGAGGGAAATACATGAGAGTATCCTAGAGCGAGCGACGAGGAAGACGAAAATCCCAGGTCATACTGAAGAAGGTGAAACTAGGTCCTTTCCGCTGTAGTGCACTGCAGTGATTCTCAGTAGGTTCGCCATTAAGGGTATCATATATTCATCTCCATATCGTTGCCCATGCTGCTGCTGCATTGGACTTCCGTGTAGTTACTTCACCAGTCCTGGGCATCACGCCAGACATACCGTTTCCAATATTCTGACATCTGGATCGCCTTCTCACTTCCCGTCAACATGTCTTCCATATCGCATGTGTCCATCGGGTGGTCTGAGTCTTGTGTTGCTCCACAGTCGCACTGCTCTTCATAAATTAGATTACAACAAGTTTAACAAAGTACAGCCAACTACAATAACAAGAGAACATAGTTACAAATTAATTAAGAAAAGGACCAGATTAGATATTAGGAAATACTTCATTAGTCAGAGAGGGACGAATGCTTGAAATGAATTGCATTCGAGATCAAGATGCCGAGCAGCGCATGAGCTGCAGCGATCAGCGACCCATAGCTGACTGCTAGCGTCAGGGCCAGCGAACGTGCGCTGCAAAGACCCTTCTACACCTCCGCGCGGTGATCCTGGATAACAGGCTGCAGCAAGGCAGACTGGCTAAGGAGAAGGGACCGAAGAGGGAATGCTAATCTTGTACTCAAATAATGCTTCCTGAAGTCGGATGTGTTGGACCAAAAGGTGCAAATATCGCAGTCAAGCAGTAAACTACGACACAACGCATTCCGTTCTCGTGACTACATTCTGCTACTTAAGCCCTTTCAGGTTTTGGTAGTGGGAGATTGGAACGAACGAAGCCAAGCCAATTGCTTTAGAAAAGCATAGGGACAGGATCAATTAATGCATTCAAGAATAGATTTGATGCACATTGATATTTTTAGATCAAGTTGAGTAGATGACACTGGTTGTATACATATCATGAAAGGAATATTGTGCAAAAAAAACCTTGTCGCTGGAGCTGAGAAAAAAAGTCGTTGGAAGCTACGTGGAACCAGTACTGACAAATGGCAGTGAATCATGGGCGATTAGATCTTTGGAAGCAACGGAGATGTGGTTTTACAGAAGAATGCTGCGTATCTCATGGACTGGAAGGAAGACTAATAATAAAGTACTAAAAGATGCACAAACACAAAGATAACTTATTGCAAGGATCAGAACAAGGCAGTCAGAAGAAGAAGGCCGAGAGAGAAGATGTTGGACAGCCTGAGAGACAGAAGAAGGCCGAGAGAGAAGATGTTGAGAGCCTGAGAGACAGAAGAAGGCCGAGAGAGAAGATGTTGGAGAGCCTGAGAAAATGCCATGGGCGACAATCAACAACAGAGTTGGTAAACGACACACGCGATAGAAATGGATGCAGGTCCACCTGATGATGATGAAACAAACTGCAGAGCCTTCCAATCCAAGATAAAGAAGTTCAGTTAAATTATCATTTCAATTCCCCCATCTCTTTAAGCTTTTCCTGCATCGCGACAGACCAGTTTTGTGCCTTTTTAGTGACTCCCATGTTACATAAGGAATGTGATATGAAGACCCAGTTTCTTGCCACAGCTTGATCCAAGGGAATATGCATCAGTTCATACTATTTTTCGATGCTACTTTTTTTCTGGAGTCGTATTTATAATATTTGTAAACTATAAGAAACTTGGCCTAGATTTCAGTCTCACGCACTGCACCTGTGGCCAATCATAGGATGCCATGGGTCGTTTACCTGTTCCAGATGCCCTGGCCGTGGTTACAGCACTAAAAAGCCAGAAAAATACTGAACTTAATGATTTAAGAGCAGAACCCTTGTCAACTATGCCAGCAGTCCGCACCAACAAGAGTAGTGGTACAGTGGGTTCCATCCCACTGTAACATCAAAGGCAACGAGGAGGCAGACAGCCTGGCAAAAGAAGGTGCAAGACTACCACAACCAGATTCTAGTGTGGCCTACGAAGAGTCCAAAAGGTTTATTAGGGCCAGATACATGGCCAAATGGGAAACAGAACATACTGGATACACAACAAATGATGCCTACTACCAGCTGAATAGAAGAGAGCAGGTCGTGGTCTTCAGACTCCGCACAGGACACAACAGACTGAGGTACCATCTATTCAATAAACTGAAGATAGTTGGTACTGACGAATGCACATGTGGTACAGGGAAAATGACCGCTGAACATCAGAGAAAGCACATGTGGCCATCACCAGTGGCAACACTAGACAAGCTCTATAGTAGTGTTGACAGCCTCAGGATGACAGCTGCTTCCTTCGAACAAATTCAAGTTGACGTCTGACAGCGTACGAAGAAGAAGAAGCAGTTTACCTGTTCATCTTTTAAAAATTTTTAATGGACATTTCATGGTGTCTCAGGTCGATTATGGGGGTAAATTTTTCAGTTGGGTAAGTTTTAGGTACCCTTGGTTCGTGGACGGGAGATGGGAGTCCTAGTCAGTAGGCTGCACCTAACACAGACACCAACCTTCGTACTCGATATTGTTGTCCGTTGGTTTCTGAACATTCTTCAACTGATTGGGTAATATGTGGAAATAAAAGTGTAGTAAAGTAAAACAAATTAAAATATTAAACTTCAATGTAAAATCCGCCTCATTATGTAGCCAAAAAGATATGTTGTTGTTGTTGTTGTTATTTAATGCCCATAATGAGTACGTTTACTCTTATGTGCTCCCTGAAAAATGGGTCAAGTGGCGTGTTGAAGTAGCTTTCCTCACATTACGAGAGTGATGATGAAGGTGACCTGTGGCCCTCCAGGCGGTTATGTAATGCTTGAATTTATCTGCGTGACATTCACTTCTACGGGGATTACGTCGATCGACATTTTGTCAGATAGTCTGTCTGACGAGATGTGGATCAACGTAATCTCTGTAGGCCTGTAGAACATGTTTTTTTCCGATTGTTTGTTCTTCCCGAGTGGTTTTCAAGGCGTGAGCCTTGAAAACAGGCTGTTTCCAGGGAGCTCTACATGGAAGAGAGATACTCGTCCTGTTCAGTATGTTGTGCTTGACCCTGAGGCGATGTTCTGGTCAGTCGATTGTGCCTGAACTTGACGTAATGTACTGGTCAATCTATTGTGCCCGACCCTGACGCGACGTCCTGGTCAGTCTATTGTCCCTGACTCTGAGGCGACGCACTGGTCAGGAAGTGGGACTGATCCTAACGCGAAATCCTAGTGAGGATACTGTGCCTGACCCCGACGCGACGTCCAAGTCAATATAGTGTGCCTGACCCTATCTCGAAGTCCTATTCAGTTTCTTCGGCCTGACCTTGACCCGGCCTCCTAGTCAGTATGTTAGACCTGACCTTGACGCGGTGTCATAGTCAGTACGTTAGGCCTGACCGGGCTGGCGTCTCAGTTCCCCGGCCTCGATTTGTGTATTTCAGTCCAAGGCAAGGGTTGCAACTCCGTATATCAAATAGTCCTTATTTCTTAAAAATAAAATAAATTAATATTAAACAATCTTTAAATCTCTAAAATCTCTAAATGTTCAAATCCTGGTAATCAACCACATACATATGTCTGATGCCAGGTAGCCAAATGTTGAGGACACTCATTTCGCTCTTTTGCCTTCGTGTACCACGTTGAGACCATGGTCTCCTTCAGGTCAACACTCAATCTTATCCTCGGTCACCCGTTAAGGCGTCGGAAGTTGTATGGCCACCACGACGTCACTCTACGTGTCCGTCTGTTATCCAGCATGCGAACCAAATGGTCGGCCCATCTGTATTTAATAGAGCGACATCTATGATGTCAGTGAAGCAAGTACGACGTCTGATCTCTGATCTCGAGTCGGGATCTTCAATGTTCTTCGCTCCATCGTTCGTTTGGCAACGCAGAGTTTATCTGAATCATCTTTCGGTAGATTTCACACCTCGGAACAATATACCATTCCTTGGTTAACCACTCTGTTGAAGGTGTGAGCCCTAGCTTTGACGCTTCGCATCTGTTGCATTATGAATTTCTTCTATTTCTTCTTCTTCTTCTTCTTCTTCTTCTTCTTCTTCTTCTTCTTCTTTATCTTCGTACGCTGTCAGACGTCAACTTGAATGTGTTCGAAGAAAGCAGCTGTCATCCTGAGGCTGTCAACACTGCCATAGAGCTTGTCTAGTGTTGCCACTGGTGATGGCTACATGTGCTTTCTCTGGTCCTCGTATGTCAAGCAATTTTGCAGCAGATGTTCAGCGGTTATTTTCCCTGTACCACAAGTGCATTTGTCAGTAGTACCCATCTTCATTTTATTGAATAGGTGGTACCTCAGTCTGTTGTGGCCTGTGCTGATTCTGAAGACCACGACCTGCTCTCTTCTGTTCAACTGGTAATAAGCATCGTTTTTTGTGTATCCAGTATGGTCTGTTTCCCATTTGGCCATGTATCTGGCCCTAATAAACGTTTAGGACTCTTCGTAGGTCACACTAGAATCTGGTTGTGCTAACCTCGCACTTTCTCTTACCAGTCTGTCGGCCTATATCTTCTTCTGGGCAGAAGTTTCTATTGAAACTATAAAACTATTATTAATAAATTTACATTAAACAAACTGAGCTACAATTTTGATTAATGGATCTATTTCTGTTTCCGTTTCTGTTTCTAAGTATGGATAAACTAGCGACCGCCTACCGTGAGCATTCATAGCGTGGCTCTTCAGCAGGCTCAGGAGGTTAGGTACTTTGGCAGGCTTGTCTCTAAGGAAAGCAGACGCGACAGATATATTGGGACCAGATGCCAGAAAGGAGTGACTTATAAACTGGTACCACTGCTCAACATTCCCATATTAGTCTGACAAGCAGCAACTGACTCCAAACATCTGACTATAAATTATGTGCTACCAAAACCAAGCAGGGATCATTTCCGAAGCGCGATAGAGCAAATTATCGACAATCTAAATGAGATGCATTTCGAATTGCCGCAGTGAATTTGAGGAGAGACAGACTGAGGAACGAAGATATTCGCAAAATGGTTTGTCCATCTTCTGTACCGAAGATATGCCCAGATAAGACATGCCCATGTAAGATATGCCCAGATGAGACTTGCCCAGATAAGATTTGCCCAGATAAGACTTGTAAAGATAAGACTTGCCAAGATAAGACTTGCCAAGATAAGACTTGCCCAGCTAAATAAGACATGCCCAAATAAAACATTCCCAGATAAAACGTGCCCAGATAAGACATGCCCAGATAAAACGTGCCCAGATAAGACATGCCCAGATACGATATTCCCAGATAAGACTTGCCCAGATAAGACTTGCCCAGATAAGACATGCCCAGATACGACATGCCCAGCTAAATAAGACATGCCCAGATAAGACATACCCACATACGACATGCCCAAATAAGACTTGCCCAGATAAGACATGCCCAGATAAGATTTGCCTAGATAAGACTTGCCCAGATAAGACTTGCCCAGATAAGACTTGCCAAGATAAGACATGCCCAGCTAAATAAGACATGCCCAGATAAAACGTGCCCAGATAAGACTTGCCAAGATAAGACTTGCCCAGATAAGACATGCCCAGCCAGATAAGACATGGCCAGATAAGACATGCCCAGATAAGACATGCTCAGATAAGACTTGCCCAGATAAGACATGCCCAGATAAGACATGCTCAGATAAGACATGCCCAGATAAGACATGCTCAGATAAGACATGCTCAGATAAGACATGCCCAGATAAGACTTGCCCAGATAAGACATGCCCAGATAAGACATGCTCAGATAAGACATGCTCAGATAAGACATGCCCAGATAAGACATGCTCAGATAAGACATGCCCAGATAAGACTTGCCAAGATAAGACATGCCCAGCTAAATAAGACATGCCCAGATAAAACGTGCCCAGATAAGACTTGCCAAGATAAGACTTGCCCAGATAAGACTTGCCCAGATAAGACTTGCCAAGATAAGACATGCCCAGATAAGACTTGCCCAGATAAGACTTGCCAAGATAAGACATGCCCAGCTAAATAAGACATGCCCAGATAAAACGTGCCCAGATAAGACTTGCCAAGATAAGACTTGCCCAGATAAGACATGCCCAGCCAGATAAGACATGGCCAGATAAGACATGGCCAGATAAGACATGCCCAGATAAGACATGCTCAGATAAGACTTGCCCAGATAAGACATGCCCAGATAAGACATGCCCAGATAAGACATGCCCAGATAAGACGTGCCCAGATAAGACATGCCCAGATAAAAGGTGCGATAGTTCGGTCGTCTCACAGAAATATTCCCCGATCAGCTTACCCTGCGGACTTCCAGTGCCCAACCGTATGTCTTCCAAGCGACTGAAATGTGATTAGGCGACCTAAAGGTAATATTACGACTAGACGGGGTGACGACCTCAGACTAGACACATCTGGCTCTGAAGAGGAGTCTTAGGCTCCCCACGATGGACTGATAACTAACAGTAGCTACCATTTTAGGCTCAGACAGTGGACTGATAACTAACAGTAGCTACCGCTTTAGGCTCAGACGGTGGACTGATAACTAACAGTAGCTACCACTAACATCGACAAAGTAAAAGTTTATTCAAAAAAGGCTTTCAAATATCTTGCTTTATACTCATTCAACGATACAATCTGAATCATTCTTCTGAACCCTCGTGTTCCATTTGAAATGAAGCGACGTTAATCAATAATACAATTTCTATTTATTTTAAACAGCTCAATAGGCTGTTATGTGTTTCTTTGTGAAGCATGACTCTTTGTTTATTACAATTCACTGGCTAAAGCGATTGTTGAATACGTGCAGTTTATTGCCATTAGCAGTTTTCCAACATCAGCCACAGTTTCAAAGTGCTTTAATAACAAGTGAGGATTGGACGGGAAAGTGAAATGTAATTTCCGTTGTTGCCGTAGCGCAGAGGACAACTTATTTACATTTCTTGAAAAAGGGAAACACAATCCTGATCACCTCAGTGGCTAGAGGTCTTGTGATAAATATACGAGCTGGTGCATTAATGCAAATGTAGTAGGGACTTTTGATTAAGGATCGAATGGACATTATGGTGGTCATTCGTACTCGCCTGATGCCAGAGGTAGGAGGAGGTGGGGGTACTTCATTTGTTGAACTGGCAGTTTATATATGATTGTTGTTGCTATCATGTAGCTGCTGGGCAAACCTTCTCTTCGCAGCCTAATGCCATTCGTATGTCAATGCAGATCCTTTTCAGTTGTCCTTTTCACTATACCCTGCAGTGGTAGAGCACTAGATTTTAATGGTAAAGTACGGGGTTCAACTCCTGCTACCGGCGGTTCCAACCGATCCAGCTGTAAGTTTGTACCTGGCCGATTGCTAGGGGAGGATAAACACATCGAACACGGGAATAGTTAATCTTTAGTTTCCAGAGTTCAGAGTACAGTGACATTATGATTAGCGCGCTGTTGATATTGACCTTTGCCAAAATGGAATATTTCTTTGTGTCCAAATGCCGATATCATGATGAAACTGATGTTTAGTGGAGTTTTGATGGAGAACAAATTACAGACAATAGCCATGTTTGTATTAGATGACAACTTAACAAACTTGAATGAGAACAAAGTACAGACAATAGTCAAGCTTGTATTAGATGACATTCTAACAAGCTTGAAGTCATTTATATAGACCAGAACAAGGTGCTGCCTAGTAGTCAGCTCTGTGGTAATCCTTCTTCTGGTGTTCTTTTATATGAAAGTAACACCTGCAAAGTTGGTGTCAATTGTGACTATGGGTCTTTGATAACCATTCCTTCTATTGCCACGTTACATATTTGTATTAAAAGGCCCATCATCAAGACTATGTCGAAGGCATGCTGCAGATCAATGAACACGGCTCACGAACCATTCCCTTTATGGAATCCATCCATCAGATGATGTGTAATCCTAAAGAGGTGGTATTCTTGGCAATACCCACGTCCAAACCCTGCCTGTTTTATCAAAAGAAAAGTCATTTCTCGCAACTCCTACGTTTTCTTCTTCTGCGTTCATTCTCAATCTCAAGCCCTGAACAGGGCTTTGTAAGAAGCAGGATGAAGTCCGGAGAACGAAATGCGTTGTGTCGCTAGTTTATAGTTTGACTGCGATATTTGCACCTTTTGGTCCGAACATCTATATTCGGCAGTGTACCTACAACTATAATCTGATATTTCCCATTCTTTCAAACTGAGCCCTTAAACATGAGGTGAGAGATACAGGTCTATCTATACCTTGAAAGTAATCGTTCTATAGTATGGGTTTAATTGATGCAATCTGGCGGTAGATGTTGCTCGTCTACAAACTATAGGCCTGTTATGGTATATTAATGAATTACTCTATGTTACATTTCATTCATAAAGATAAACATTTACTGTGCCCCATAAAACTCGCAAATTGTTGGTTTCTTCAATACACTTCATTTCACTTCAGTTAGGAAAGGAAAGACAGCATCGAAGATCAACCACTTTCTTGGAGGGTAGTTTTTACTGATGGGCGAGTCCATCTCAATAGACTCAAACACTCGAGCTTAGTACACCCGCAGCCAGTTAGGTGCCATCTACAGTTGCTCTTAACAAACTACTTGGGGTGAGGGTCGATTTTTAATTCTAATTTTGGCCGTTAAGCCAACTCTTTTTGATTTCCATCCGCCAAGGAATTTTTAAAGTGTTCGACACTGCATCAGAGGCGGACACTTTATGTCGAGACCGCTGAGTCTTCCTAACTGGCCCCCTCACCTATTATACAAGAAGCGGCCTCGTACAATAAAGTCTCTAACACTTCATCCCTGCCAGCAGTGTTTGCCTTGGGACCACCTTTACTTTCACCACTTAGTAAGTCTGCGCCAAAGTACTCTCAGATTTGTGGTTTCTGTAGTGTAGTCAATCGTTCTACACTATGAATTTCAGTTGTCTTATACGTGAATGTAAAAAACAAAAAAGGAGATGGTTTCAAAATAGCGAACTCATTCCGACAGCTCCTGCCGCTGAGCTGGTGCCAAACTGCCATGATTTGCATTCCTTTGGATTACACCAACAAGGCCAAGAGGGAAATACTGCAGCTTGGGCAGCCTGGGGGCTCCATATTCAGCGCCCAGGCTTGCGCCCTGAGAGACTACTCACAGGGTGCCACGCACATGGTTTGCAAAGACTGAGACGACACCTATGAATAAATGGAAGTGCAGTAGCCCTTTCCTGTACCCTAAATTATAGAACTCCGGAGATCACACTAGGGAACGGAAAACAGAATGAAGAAAATAACACAATCATGATTGAAGTTATAGATGCCATTACTACCGTAATGTATATATACACATATTATGTGTAAAAGTAACCCATAGCATTACTGCGTAGGGGAGTGAGATCGCTAGCGATCTACACACCCCTACGCAGTAATGCTATGGGTATGATATGTGAGATGGCTAGCAATCTCACATTTCAAAGGCTCGGCTATATGAGGGCGGTAGCCATCTCCTCTCCCTCGCCGCTTTTACTTCTCGGACTGAACCGGTACCCATTTAAGGCTAGGTCAACCCGGGACCCATTGCGGTCTGAAAAAATACTACCGCCTCAACTGGGGAATGAACCCAAGACCACTTAGATGTGAAGCCAGCTCGCTAACCACTGCGCTACCCGGCTCCCTTCTAATGTGTATTTACCTGTAACAAACCATATTGATCTGAATATATCATGATTGTTTTCGTTCTAAATGTGGCCAATCAGAAAATATATGTATATATAAACGAAGGGCGATAAAATCAAACAGCGACTTTTTTGTTCTAGTTCTACCCGCATGGGTTATAGCGTGCTGGAACTGCTATCATTAGTTATGGACACTTGTATCCTATTACTATATATATATATATATATCGGTATTGTACAGCCAGCGACTCAAAGCTGGCTGCTTGCTTCAGGGTCAGTAAACCATGCGTGACCAATATTCTATTCCGTCTCCACGTCGTTGTCATGGAAACAGGCAGCAGTAATCACTAATGTTGTCTAGCCAAGAGATAAGGCAGTGAGAAGGCAAACCCAGTACTTAAAAAAGAGACTGATTGAAATCGGATGTGTCGTGTCAAATGGCACATATATCGCAGTCTGGCTGTAAACTACGACAGAACGTCACAGCGTCCTTTTCTGGAAGAGGGCCGAAGAAGAAACATGCATCCCAGTAGAAAGGAGTGACAGACAATTCAACACAATCTCCCTAAAGCGACTGACAGCGGCTATCCCAGAGATCTTCTAGTAACACATGTGGATCTAAAGAGGCGTTAAGGTCGTCCCACAACGAGACTATGGGAAGATGTGGAATGTTTACAATGTAACTGTACTCAGCTTTTCACAAGGGGGAATGGACAATTTCTTACATCGCTTCTAGTACCCAATTACAGCCGGGTTCAAGAAGAATCAGAAGAAGAAGAAAAGAAGACGAAGAAAATTAAGAAAAAAAAAGAACATAGAAGAAAAGGAAAAAAATTGGATAAGAAGACGAAAAACCGAAGAAGAAGAAAAAAAAGAAAAAGAAGAAGAATAACAAAGAAAATGACGAAAAAGAGGAATACGAAAAGAAGAAGAAGAAGAAAGATTAGAATAAGAGAAGAAAAAGAAGAAAGAGAAGATGAAGAAGAAGAAGAAAAGAAAACGAAAAGAATATCAGTGGATTGATTTAAAGATCGTGACGAAAGACTGACCAGACAAAATCAATAGAAAAGACAGCAGATAATCCAGTCAAAGAACAAGGTGCAATGTCATACCTAATAGGGTCCAAGACACAGGAGTCAATGAGCCGACATCATCCCATTTTGTTTTGTGTCAATCTTACTTTCTCTTCCCATTCTCCATCTGTATTGGCTGTCGCTGTGTTCGATACCAAGCCTACATGTTTGTTGTAACATCTGACCATCTACCTGACTTGCTTGTGAGTGTGCTCTGAGTTCAATAGTTATGAGAATTCGACTTTTACCATATTGTAATCATGTCGCAAGTGGCTACTAAGAACTCGAACCAATAATTACACAGTAGAAGACACTTCAACCCAAGTAATTTACACGCGTCCTTTTTTTCACACATGGAAAAACGTCTAGTTTGAAAGACAAATCAAGTTTGAAAAAAAGCTTTAGTAGTTTGAAAGACAGCTCTAGTTTTAAAGAAAGCCCTAGTAGTTTCAAAGACAGTTCTAGTTGTAAAGAAAGCCCTAGTAGTTTGAAAGACAGCTCTAGTTTTAAAGAAAGCCCTAGTAGTTTGAAAGATAGCTCTAGTTTTAAAGAAAGCCCTAGTAGTTTGAAAGACAGATCTAGTTTTAAAGAAAGCCCTTGTAGTTTGAAAGACAGCTCTAGTTTTAAAGAAAGCCCTAGTAGTTTGAAAGACAACTCTAGTTTTTAAGAAAGCTCTAGTATTTTTAAAAAAAATTTTGTTTGCGTTCGCCTTATATTCTCTAATCCCCAAGGCGGTGTGTGCGTTGCACTGTGGTTTTTATTTTGCGTCTGTTGGCCCAGTGCATCCGACGTCAGCATGCATTTTATGTAAGGGTCTGCTTCCTCCTGAATTTTCTAAGGGCTTGCTTCCCCGGGGTAACAGCCGGTGATGGGGATTGAATCCAGCACCTTCGAGTTGTGAGCCGTGCCACTTAACCACTAGGCCACGCTGTCCCCTCTCTAGTAGTTTGTAAGACAACTATTGCCAGAACGACAGTTCTAGTTTGACAGAAAATACTATTTTGAAAGAAATCTGAGGTCGGAAAAATATCTCGTCTTTAAAAATAAACTCGTCTGAAAGAGCACTAATCTGAAAGAAAGCTTAAGCTTGAAAAACAACTAGTCTGAGAGAAATTTCTAGTTGAAATAGCTCTAGTTTGAAATAAAGTTCTAGATTTAATGAAAGTACAACTGTGAAGAGGAAGGTCTAGTTTGAAAAGGTAGCTCCAGTTTGTAAAAAGGTTTTGGTTTAATAGAAAGCCCTAGTCTGAAAGAAAGTTCTGGTCTGAAATAAAACTATAGTTTGAAAAGTAAGCTTTAGTTTGAAAGCAAGTTCTAGTTTGAAAAAGAAGCTGCAATTTGAAAGAAAGTTATAGTTCGAAAAGAATGCTGTAGTATGAAAGCAAGTTCTAGTTTGAAAATGAAGCTGTAGTTTGAAAGCAAGTTCGAGTTTGAAAATGAAGCTGTAGTTTGAAAGCAAGTTCTAGTTTGAAAATGAAGCTGTAGTTTGAAAGCAAGTTCTAGTTTGAAAATGAAGCTGTAGTTTGAAAGCAAGTTCTAGTTTGAAAATGAAGCTGTAGTTTGAAAGCAAGTTCTAGTTAGAAAATGAAGCTGTAGTTTGAAAGCAACTTCTAGTTTCTTCTTCTTCTGCGTACACAATCAGACAGTAACCATTATTTTCTCGAAAAAAGCGGCGGTCATCCTGAGACTCTCGCCACTACCATAGAGCTTGTCTTGCAGTTCCACTGGCAATGGCCACATCTGCTCTCTCTGATCCTCGTATGTCGGGCAGTTCTGCAGCAGATGTTCAGTGGTCATTTTACCAGTACCGCACGGGCATTCGTCGGTACACCCTATCTTCAATTTGTTGAATAGGTGGTACCTCAGTCTGTTGTGGCCAGTGCGGAGTCTGAAGACAACGACCTGCTCTCTTCTGTTCAACTGGTAATAGGCATCGTTTTTGGTGTAACCAGTATGTTCGGTTTCCCATTTGGTCATGTACCTGGCTTTGATAAGCCGTTTTGACTCTTCGTACATCAAACTTCTAGTTTGAAAATGAAGCTGTAGTTTGAAAGCAACTTCTAGTTTGAAAATGAATCTGTAGTTTCAAAGCAAGTTCTAGTTTGAAAAGAAAGACCAATCGCCCCCACATATGATATACACAAAAATATAAAGCAGCTCGTTTTTCCACGAAATGAATCTGAAACGAAGCAGAGAACAGAGATAACAGTTGGTTAATGGCTGTTGTAACAATACGAACATCAAACTGCCGTGCTAAGCTTATCATATGAGCAGATACGTATTTCACCGTTCCTCGTTTGTAATGGTTTGACAGAACGATCACTGGGCTACTTTCCTCTTGGCTTGATTCCAGTCTAGTCTGCACAATCTTATGTTACAAAATACGTAAACAATTCTAAATTCGGGCCAGACCAATAACTTATAAGGGTCATAATACTTAGACAAAGGACACACAACTTTACACTGACATAGTTAACTACGAGAATCTAAAACGTCATTGTTAACATTTTTACAACAATTAGGAGATGTACAGTTCGAATGTGAACTGAATTAGTGGATTGGTTTAGATCACCGTTGGCGAGGTGAGTGAATGATTTGTTAATAAAGCGATCGGATCATGGCGTCGAACTAGTATGGCAAACGACGACGATTCATGCATAATGAATTAACTGGGGAACTATAGGTTTGTTATAATGATGCCTCTAAGGTCCATTTTGTTTGGACAGCTGGTTGATACTGAGTTGCTTTATGTTATTTTAGAAAGAAATGAGATTACTGCATTGCGGGCAATGAGTATATATGAGTATTCAGTTTGGGACCAATTTTGTTCTTGATGAATATAAACTATTCGGACAGTGATATTTGATACATGATTGAATCAAATTCGGGGAAGATACAAAATTATGCTGAAGTGTCTCATCTAAAGTAGAGGTAGATATATTGAGGTTGGATTTAGATACACTTCTGGAATTGTCTAAGAGCTGGTAAATGAGAGTTTTATGTACAGTTTTCCCCATCGTAGATTCAAAATGGATCATAATTTTTAAAAATGAGAGAGAACAGTATTAGAAAGATAGAAAAGGCAAAGGACCAAAGCGTTTTAGTAGATCATGCAGGTATGGAAATTGAGAAAGTCCAGGTAGCAGTGAAAAAAGACAAATGCAATGTTAGGTATGATAAAAAAATATTATTAAACATAGGGGCCAGGAAATGATAGTCAAATTGTATAAAGCTTTAGTTAGACCTAGATTGGAGTACTGTTTACAGCTTCTCATAGAGACACGCTATAAACATGTTAAAAAGGATACAAAGAAGAGCGACAAAACTGATAGTAGGATTCCGGAACGATAGTTATGACTTTTCTGACAGTCTCAGAAAAACCGGCCTACTGTGTCTAGAAACGTGAAGAATTCGTCTGACAGCGTACGAAGAAGAAGAAGAAGAACTGATTTTATATATGCTTATAAGGTAATCAAAAGAAAGGATAAATTAGATTATAATAGGTAGTTTTACTTTAAAATACACCCGCCTACAAGAATAAAAAGAAACATCCACAGATTAAAAGAGAGGTCCAGATAATTTACCAGGAAATATTTTTTAGTCAGAGAGTGGTGAATGTATCTCTTACATATGCATTCCTGGAATGCATTGCAGCAGGAAATAGTGGAGGCGGGGTCAATTAATACGTTCAAAAATATATTGAATAGCAAAGAAAGCTCAAGTTTGAAAGAAATTTATAATTTAAAAGAAATCTCTAGTCTGAAATAAAGCTCTAGTTTGAAAGAAATTTATAATTTTAAAAAAATTTCTAGTCTGAAAGAAAGCTCTAGTTTTAAAGAAATTTATGATTTAAAAGAAATCTCTAGTCTGAAAGAAATGTATCATTTAAAATAAATCTCTAGTCTGAAAGAAAGCTCTAGTTTGAAAGAAATGTATAATTTAAAATAAATCTCTAGTCTGAAAGAAAGCTCTAGTTTGAAAGAAATTTATAATTTAAAAGAAATCTCAAGTCTGAAAGAAATTTATAATTTAAAATAAATCTCTAGTCTGAAAGAAAGCTCTAATGTGAAATTGAGTTCTAGTTTGTTTTTTTAAACGTTTGAAATAAAGTTCTAGTCTGAGATACATCTCTAGTCTGTTAGATCTAGTCTGTAAGGAAGCTCATCTGAAAGAAAGCCCTAGTCTGAGATACATCTCTAGTCTGTTAGATCTAGTCTGTAAGGAAGCTCATCTGAAAGAAAGCCCTAGTCTGAAAGAAAACACTAGTCTGAAAGAAAGCTCGTTTGAAAGAAAGCCTCAGTCTGAAACACATCTCTAGTCTGAAAGAAAGCTCTATTCGGAATGACATTTCTAGACTAAAAGAAAGCCTTAATATGTAGGATATTTCTAGTCTGAAAGAAAGCCACAGTCTGAAAGACATCTCTAGTGTGAAAGAAAGCACGTCTGAAAGACATCTCTAGTCGGAAAAACATCTTAAATCCGAAAGAGATTTCTAGTCTGAAAGACATCTATAGTCTGAGAGAAAGCTCTAGCCTGAAAGAAAGCACTAGTCTAAAAGAAAGCCCTCGTCTGAAAGAAATCCTTGTCTGAAAGAAATCCTTATCTGAAAGATATGTCTAATCTGAAAGACATCTCTAGTCTGAAAGCCCATCTCTAGTCAGAAAGCCCATCTCTAGTCAGAAAGCCCATCTCTAGTCAGAAAGCCCATCTCTAGTCAGAAAGCCCATCTCTAGTCAGAAAGCCCATCTCTAGTCAGAAAGACATCTTTAGACTGCAACAAAACTTGAAGCTGAAAGGCAAAACAGGTTAAAGGAAAAGAAGAAACAGAAGTAAGGTGTGAAAAGCTACGCAGAAAGTTGGGACATTAAGATTGTATAATTCCAATGTTAATTCAGTGCTCATGTTTGGAACAGAAATTTGGAGAACGACAAAGGCAATACAAAGGGAAACTCTACTATTCCGAATCTTATATAATTGTCAAATAATGCTTATTTTTAGTCATTCGATCTAAAGTAATTAAAATTATTTCCTTTAAAAAGGTGGTGGTCGGTCTCTAGATTCTCTGTTCATCATCAAGTTTATGACTCAACCTAATTGGAGAATTTCATGCTGTCACTTTACTCTTCTCGTGGAGTTGACATCCATTGAGAGAATGTTCTACTGTTTGTCAGTTGTTTCCACACGAGCACAGGTACAATACTCATGCACGGAGCAGAAATTTGGAAGAGGCAGAGAGCAGTTCAAGTCGGAACCCACTGGATAAAGCTTGTCAATGGCTTATGCTCCGATAGGAGCGGTGGACATTGATGATGACGGTACACGGACTCGGATGCAGACTTCATGTGTAGGTAAAACTATAGTCGCCACCTCATGCTTCACCAGGAGCGGAAATGGGAATCAATCAATAAATAATATGTGGCTGTGGCTCCGCGCCAAATCCGACGTCTTATGGTACCCGATTTGTGTCAGATTTCAAACTCCATCATTTTTATCCTCATTATCTTCACCATCCTTATTATCATTTGTCTGTCACTTCTAATTGTGACGCAGATGTCCATCATTGCATTTCGTTTTTCTAACCAGCTTTAAGAGAACGATTAATCCATTTGCAGCGCGGTTTCGGCAACAATAGTTTTCATGTGGAGAGATTCAAATGGCCCCATCCCCAACTTTCCCTCACTAATTAGATCACGAGGTATTTGGCTACCTTAAAGGGACTCACCTACTTCCATCCATTTCCCCGCGCTTAGTTGCATTTCTTCAGTAAGGACCCGGCTTATTTAATCGATTGTAATGTCAACATCTATTAGCGGTTATTGATTGATTTTTTAGCAAGCTTACCATATCATTTCTAATGCACCCAGGATGTCATATTTGTCATTACTATAATCCCCAGTATGATCAGGACAAAACACCATTGCATGGATTCATCATGTATCTCTTACATATGCATTCCATTGCATGGATTCATCCTGTATCTCTTACATATGCATTCCATTGCATGGATTCATCATGTATCTCTTACATATGCATTCCATTGCAATTGGATGTTGCACCTTCTTAACGTTTGTATTAAGAATGCGGTATGGTAAAGGGTTATGATACATATATAACATGATAACTGTCCATCGTTGTCGTAGACAATCACATACAGTATCCTCGTTGTATGTGTTCTGTTTTGTTTTGTTTCTGCACTGGCTGCCATGTTTCGACCCGGTGTTTGCTAGACCTCAAGTGGCCGATCAGCCCAATGCGAGCACGGAATGGTCTTTTGCACGGTTCACATACAATGTCTTTTGCTGCCGGTAAGGGAAGTTTCTCTTCTCTTTCCTTTCCCGATCAAGCGTTTGAGTGGTGCTGTCTGCAAACGGTGACTCTCTCCTTCAGCAACGCCTATCTTTACTGTACTTCTATATAATATATATATATATATATATGGCAACAAAATGATGAAAGTAAAAGTCTTGAGAGCCTGTGTTTTTTCTGTGGCAGCTTATGGCTGTGAAGCATAGACGATTACCAAAACTTCTAGACAAAGAATCGAATCCTTCGAGTCAAAATGTTATAGAAAGATCCTCAGAATACTCTGGACAGAGAAAAGAACAAATGTAGACATTCGGCAAGAGTTGAGCAATTGGTTTACCAATTCCATTTTGGCTAGAAAATGCAAATACTTTGGTCATATCAAGAGACACAACGGTCTTGAGAGAACGGTAATGGAAGGTTTTGGTGCCAGGCAAAAGAGGAAGAGGTAGACCAAGAAGACGATGGCACCAAGATATCCAGGAATGCCTGAGTATGACAGTGGCTGAAGCTGGTGTTTTGGCAAAGGAACGAGTTTCTTTCAGACAGACTGTGATGGGAGCGACGTTCTACAAAGGACATGCTACATGATGATGATATATGGCAAAGGCAAGGCAAAGGCCGCCGTCCATCGAAGACGATGATAGCATAATTAATTTTGCTATTTTTAGTAAATGTTTAAAGTCAAGGACAGGGCGACTAGGGGGCGACTACGAGATGCAGAGGACTCCGCATCGAGCACCCGTGAAAAAGACGGCTGAGTCCGGAGTCGAACCCACACCACCTGTTGGAATAATCGAGGGGTTTTAAAGCTTTGCTGCTACTCTGTCGCCGCGACGTTTGCTCGATATATTTTTTTAACACCCTCCACCCCCACCCGAACAACAAATAAATATATATAAATAGATAAGAAATTAATTAATTAAATCATCAAAGGCCTTAACGGGTTTCGATCCGCTGCCATCGTTGTCTGCAAGCAGGGATCGATATTTTTCGGGCACGCGCTCTCTATATTGTGTGTTTAAGTAAATATTGCTATTTAAACTACGTTTTTCGGTACAAGCTTTACTTTATTCTAAAATATGGGTTTTGTTGTTGTTTTTTGTTGTTTTTTTGTGTGTGTTTTTTTTTGGGTGGGATGGGGGGGGGGGGTTGGTTGGGGGGGGGGGGGGATTATAAGAATAAAACTTTTACAGATTAATGGCAACGGTAGACACAGAATAGAATATTATTCAACCTACTCAACCTACTCAACCTATTGGATCTGATACTGAAGAGGAGGGGGTGTTGTCACAGCCAAGAACCAGTGCTTCAGAAAGGCACAAAAGTTTGACTGTACCATCAAAAGAAAAAACGAAGAATCAATATTTCTAAATCAAACTCGAGAAAACGTGATACCTAATGGGTTTCAGTACCAAATTCCATCACCCTTGAGACCCAGAACTCATTCAGATTGCTGCCAAAATGTGGTTGACCATGTGGAGTGAATGGAGACCTGCAACTCACTGACACATCAACTCCATCTGATTGCTTCAGAAAATGATGTTCTTGTAGATATTATTTATATATATATTACTATTATTCTGAAGTATACTAGACCAATCTGCATTACGATTTAGGGGTTATTCATTGATAGGTGACATTTTGTGTGTGAAAAATAGTTTTTATTATACAAAAATACGAAATAATTATTAATAATTACTTGTAAAAATTTATTAAATTCTAAAAGACCTGCATATTCTTACTACACATTTATTTTCATTTAATTTGATAAATAACATGTTTGTCTTCCTTGTGAAATAATTAAGACAAGTCAAGTTTCATAAAGAGACTGCTTTATAGAAAAAAATATTGTGGCAAAACTAGTTATTAAATTATGGCCTTTAAGAATTAACAAATAGAAGTCCACGCAAACGGATAGCGGTCGTGACAAGTTAAATAGATGCTTGCTAATATATATAATTGTATGAAATACAGTCAGTTTTATTTGTTTTAAAGGTTGTCCACTGGTCAAGTATTCGTGTTTGTTGTCCTTAGACTCTTGTCTCGTCGCCTAACGTTACGTTGTTCTGTTCTGTTCTGTTCTGTACTAGGAGTCGACTTCACTGCACTCCGGAACCCCATCATGACCAGGACAGTAGATTCACACCAGCCCCTGGGGTTTTGAAGTCTCCAGCGCTGCTATCCACTCATGTCGTAGCCACCCAATCTGCACCTTCCGAAGTAGTGTTTGTGAGTCTGACACGGTGACTGCTCCTATTGAAGATGTCTCAGACAGCCACCTCAGAGCTTCAGTCACCGCCTCCATCTCCATTCTCATACTTAATGTGGCAGTCTCGTATGCGTTACGTTGTACCTATAGTTGTCCATCACAAGTGATGAAGACCACTTTCTTTGTTCAGCCCTGTGGACAGTCGTATCTTTTGCTGTGTCCGCTGAAATGGGTGACTTGCGCGGTGAGTTGGATTAAAGTGAGGAAGAAACTGCACCTTTTGTCAACCTCACTCACAGAGCCTAAGCTACCTTTTGCCAGTGGCAAGACATTCATCGAGACGACTGGAGATAGCATAGGATGCAGATTTTGTCTCAGGGTTACCACCGAAGCCTTTCCGTGTTGTACCTACACATAATATAATGCATATAACACGAGCCCAATGCCTGGAACAAAGATGAGGCAAAGTAAAGGAGCTTTACGGCGGCTTATAAATGGGTGATTCCATCAGGCTCAGCGAAACAGAGTTGAATAAGATTATTCTGTATCCAAGAGTCGGACCTGTAAACAGTCTGCACTACTGTAGTCTGGTTAAGATAATAGGGATAGTAGTGGGAAGGGAAACCGACTACAATGAAAGTCATTTAAAACCGGATGTGTTGGCCTGGAAAACTCAATTATCGATACATCACTACTTCGTTACAGGACGAACGAAGAAGAAGACGAAAAATAAAGATAAGAAGAAAAAGAAGACGTAGAAAAAGAAGAAGAAATGCAAGTAAAAGAAGAAGAAAAATAAGAAGAGAAAAAAGAAGATGAAGAGGAAGTAAAAGAAGAAGAACAAATAGTAGAAGAAAAAGAAGAAGAAGAAGAAGAAGGGGAAATAAAAGAAAAAAAGAGGAAATGCAAGAAAAGAAGAAGAGAAAATGAAGAAAAAGAAGAAGAAAAATAATGGGAAGACCTAGAAATGGAAAAAACAACAAAAGTAAATAAAAAGAGAAGAAGAATCTAAAAACAAGAGAAAGAAGAAGATGAAGAAGAAATAAAAGAAGTAAAATAAGAAAAAGAAGAGTAAGTAAAAGAAGAAGAAGAAGAAGAAGAAGAAGAAGAAGAAGGAGAAAAAAAAGAAATATTAGAGGAAATAAAAAGTAAGAAAATAAGAAGAAAAGAAAAAGAACAGGAAATAAAAGAAAAAAGAACAAGAAAAGGAAGAAGAAGAAGAAGAGGAGGAGGAGGAAGACGAAAATGCATTCTTCGTAACTATGTATATTTAATTCTATGTTCATTTGGTTACATATACCAACCAACGATGATAGTACTTTCTTGTGGTGATGGTCAGAAATTCCCAGTGGCACCATATCGCGAAATGCTAACTTGATAATTACCGCCATCATCAAGGGTAGAGTGGGGTCCTGCACTATTGAATAGGCTAAATGCCAGAATGGAAAAGCCGGACGGCTGGTCATTCTAGAGCTGCAGCTTCCCTAAGCATAGAAAGCTCAAAGAAGGAAGTCATCCACACATTTAGGGAGAGTAGCCAAAACAGAGTCTGATAAACACACCAAGGAAGAATCTTGGCGACACATCCTAAGCGCTAACAAGATGGACTGCGGAATAGAATTATAATTTTTAACTAGCTGATATCGGACACGATGTATCTGCTTTGTTCTATCAATCTTCTATATGCGTATATATGTTTTGTTGAACACCAATATTCCATTATTCTCTACAACAAAAATAGTTAAACCAAGTACATTAGTAGCATTGCAGATGACAATATCTTAACAACGTCTTCGTCTTCTGCGTTCAGGTATTTGTTAATGTTAGAACTGCAATTCCGTCGCCTGGATAAAGTTCAGCGTCTTTTATATGTCTAAACGGCAGACACATAGCTTTTGCCTCATCTCAGCTCTCTCTGGCCAGGTCTAAAGGGCAGACATATAACTTTTGCTTCATCTCTGCTCCCTCTGGCCAGGTCTGAACGGCAGACACATAGCTTTTGATTCAGCTGTGCTCAGTCTGCAAGGTCGGAACGACAGTCACATAGCTTTTACCTCATCTCTGCTCCTTTGTGGCCCCGTATGGACGGCAGACACATAGCTTTTGCTCATCTCTGCTCGCTCTGCCCAGGTCTGAACGGCAGACACACCGTTTTACCTCATCTCTCCTCACTCTGGCCAGGTCTGGAAGCCAGACACATAGCTTGCCTCATCTCTGCTCCCCCTGGCCAGGTCTGGAAGCCAGACACATAGCTTGCCTCATCTCTGCTCCCCCTGGCCAGGTCTGGAAGCCAGACACATAGCTTGCCTCATCTCTGCTCCCCCTGGCCAGGTCTGGAAGCCAGACACATAGCTTGCCTCATCTCTGCTCCCCCTGGCCAGGTCTGGAAGCCAGACACATAGCTTGCCTCATCTCTGCTCCCCCTGGCCAGGTCTGGAAGCCAGACACATAGCTTGCCTCATCTCTCCTCACTCTGGCCAGGTCTGGAAGCCAGACACATAGCTTGCCTCATCTCTGCTCCCCCTGGCCAGGTCTGGAAGCCAGACACATAGCTTGCCTCATCTCTGCTCCCCCTGGCCAGGTCTGGAAGCCAGACACATAGCTTGCCTCATCTCTGATCCCCCTGGCCAGGACTGGAAGCCAGACACATAGCTTGCCTCATCTCTGCTCCCCCTGGCCAGGTCTGGAAGCCAGACACATAGCTTTTGCCTCATCCCTGCTCTCTCTGGCCAGGTCTGAACGGCAGACACATAGCTTTTGATTCAGCTGTGTTCAGTCTGCAAGGTCTGAACGACAGACACATAGCGTTTACCTCATCTCTGCTCCTTTGTGGTCCCGTATGGACGGCAGACACATAGCTTTTGCTCATCTCTGCTCGCTCTGCCCAGGTCTGAACGGCAGACACACCGTTTTACCTCATCTCTCCTCACTGGTCAGTTCTGGAATCCAGACACATAGCATCTGCTTCATCTCTCCTCACTCTGGTCAGTTCTGGAAGCCAGACACATAGCATCTGCTTCATCTCTCTTCACTCTGGTTTGACCTGGTATGTCTTTGTGGGCTGGTCAATGCTGGGTGTGTTGGGGATTTGTCCCACTCTGACTTCGCCCTACTATTACGTTAACAGCGGTGCCGCCTGAGAATACGGACACCGATTTCGTTCATTGTTGGTTGTAGAGGGTGGGAACTATACAATGACAACAGATTAAAAGAACAACAACAACAAAAACGAAAAAAAAGGCATGCCCCATTTGTTTATTTGAAAAGAAATTGGTATGGAACATTTGTTCACCTACACAAAACAGGCATGGCACATTTGTTCACCTACACATAAACAGGTATGGAACATTTGTTCACCTACATAAAAACAGATATGGCACATATGTTCACCTACACAAAAACAGGCATGGAACATTTGTTCACCTACACAAAAGCAGATATAGCACATGTGTTCACCTACACAAAATCAGATATGGCACATTTGTTCATACACACAAAAAACAGGTATGGTACATTTGCTCACACACACAAAAATATGTAAGACTCATTTGTTCATTTGCCCAAAATAGGTAAGACGCATTTGCTCATTTGAAAAAAATATACAAATGGCTTATTTTACCACTGGGAAAAATTAGGTACAGCTCATTTTCTCACTGGGACAAAACTGGTATGGCTCATTTGTTCACCGGGACAAAATATGTTTAGCTGATTTGCTCACCGGGACAAAAATATGTTTAGCTCATTTGCTCACCAGGACAAAACAAGTATGACTCATTTGCTCACCGGGACAATATATGTATGGTTCATTTGCTAACCGGGACAAAACGGCCAAGGCTCATTTTCTCACCTGATCAAAACATGCATGGCTCATTTTTTCATCGAGACAGAAAATGCGTGGCTCATTTATCACAAGGACAAAACTGGTATGGCTCATTTATCACAAGGACAAAACTGGTATGGCTCATTTGCTCACCGGGACAAAATATGTTTAGCTCATTTGCTCACCGGGACAAAATATGAATAACTCATTTGCTCACAGGGACAAAATATGTTTAGCTCATTTGCTCACCGTGACAAAATATATATAGCTCATTTGCTCACCGGGACAAAACAAGTATGACTCATTTGCTCACCGGGACAAAACAAGTATGACTCATTTGCTCACCGGGACAATATATGTATGGTTCATTTGCTAACCGGGACAAAACGGCCAAGGCTCATTTTCTCACCTGATCAAAACATGCATGGCTCATTTTTTCATCGAGACAGAAAATGCGTGGCTCATTTATCACAAGGACAAAACTGGTATGGCTCATTTATCACAAGGACAAAACTGGTATGGCTCATTTGCTCACCGGGACAAAATATGTTTAGCTCATTTGCTCACCGGGACAAAATATGAATAACTCATTTGCTCACAGGGACAAAATATGTTTAGCTCATTTGCTCACCGTGACAAAATATATATAGCTCATTTGCTCACCGGGACAAAACAAGTATGACTCATTTGCTCACCGGGACAAAACAAGTATGACTCATTTGCTCACCGGGACAATATATGTATGGTTCATTTGCTAACCGGGACAAAACGGCCAAGGCTCATTTTCTCACCTGATCAAAACATGCATGGCTCATTTTTTCATCGGGACAGAAAATGCGTGGCTCATTTATCACAAGGACAAACCAGATATGGCTCATTTGCTCACCTGGAAAAAACCAGATATGGCTCATTTGCTCACCTGGACAAAACCAGATATGGCTCATTTGCTCACCTGGACTAAACCAGATATGGCTCATTTGCTCATCTGGACAAGACCAGATATGGCGCATTTGCTCACCTGGACGAATCTAGGTATGGCTCATTTGCTCACCTGGACAAAACCAGATATGGCGCATTTGCTCACCTGGACGAATCTAGGTATGGCTCATTTGCTCATTTGGACAAAACCAGATATAGCTCATTTGCTCACCTGGACAAAACCAGATATGGTGCATTTGCTCACCTGGGCAAAACTAGGTATGGCTCAATTGCTCACCTGGACAAAACCAGATAAGGCGCATTTGCTCACCTGGACAATACTAGGTATGGCTGATTTGCTCACCTGCAAAAAACCAGATATGGCTCATTTGTTCACCTACACAGTAACATTTACGGCTTAATTGCTCTCCTACACGTAATCAGAAAAGTGAAATTGCTCACCTATACAAAAACATTTAAAGCTTAATTTCTCATCTACACAAACACATGTATGGCTCAATTGTTCACCGAGGCAGAAACAAAACAAAACTAACGGCATAGTCCCATGCCTTTTGTCAGTAACCAAACAAAAGAAAAACAACAAAGAGAACACAGTGGTGGTAGCAATACAACAAATAGTAGTAGCCGTAAAAATAAACAGAATTTATGCAAAGTACGACCAGCAGAGCACGAAAATCTATACATTTAGACACTAAAGTGTTATTGATTAGGAAGAAGGCTGGTGGAACACGTGATAATGTTTGTAGTTTGCTTAACCAATCACCGGTAGAATTTCCTTGATAATGGACGACGTTGAAAAATATAGCACACCATGGAAAACAAGAAAATTCAGTGAGTAAAATGAATAGTACACCAGGCTTTCATTCCTCTAGAGAATTTATGGGAACAAAGAAAAAGTATATCACAATAAAATTACAGAATTTTCAATTGCAATGTGAAGTCCGTCCTAGTGTATGGAACTGTAATGTGGAGAGCAATGTAAAGTCCGTCCTAGTGTATGGAACTGTAATGTGGAGAGCAATGTAAAGTCCGTCATAGTGTATGGATCTGTAATGTGGAGAGCAATGTAAAGTCCGTCATAGTGTATGGAACTGTAATGTGGAGAGCAATGTAAAGTCCGTCCTAGTGTATGGAACTGTAATGTGGAGAGCAATGTAAAGTCCGTCATAGTGTATGGATCTGTAATGTGGAGAGCAATGTAAAGTCCGTCCTAGTGTATGGATCTGTAATATGGAGAGCAATGTAAAGTATGTCCTACTGAATGGATCTGTAATATGGAGAGCAATGTCCGTCCTAGTGTATGGATCTGTAATATGGAGAGCAATGTCCGTCCTAGTGTATGGATCTGTAATATGGAGAGCAATGTAAAGTATGTCCTAGTGTATGGATCTGTAATGTGGAGAGCAATGTCCGTCCTAGTGTATGGATCTGTAATATTGAGAGTAATGTCCATCCTAGTGTGTGGATCTGTAATATGGAGAGCAATGTCCGTCCTAGTGTATGGATCTGTAATATGGAGAGCAATGTCCGTCCTAGTGTATGGATCTGTAATATGGAGAGCAATGTCCGTCCTAGTGTATGGATCTGTAATATGGAGAGCAATGTCCGTCCTAGTGTATGGATCTGTAACATGGAGAGCAATGTCCGTCCTAGTGTATGGATCTGTAACATGGAGAGCAATGTCCGTCCTAGTGTATGGATCTGTAATATGGAGAGCAATGTCCGTCCTAGTGTATGGATCTGTAACATGGAGAGCAATGTCCGTCATAGTGTATGGATCTGTGATATGGTGAGCAATGAAAACTGCAAAGAGGAGAGTTCAAGCATTCGCACATGGATACATGCGTCGTTAGAGAGATTTTAGTTGTATGTGAAGTCACTTCTATAGAGCTGGCTGAAAGAGCCGGACAAATGCCAGTTTGGCTTGACGTGATGAGTAGGTGTTGGAGTTTGAAGGTTACAGGTGAGGGATCAACTTCTTTGCCGTGGGTCTCCCTATATGGCTCGGTCTCTCTGTATAGGTACCTGCCAAGAGCATAGCACATAGCACGAACTCTATATCTCCAGAACGGTTTCCCACCTGACAAGAGCATCGCACGAACTCCGTAGCTCAAGCGACGAACCTAGGAATCTCAGGAAACAAAATGTCATCATTAACCGACCGTTTCAGTTCGAATTCGAACCCTGACCGGAAACGGAGCAAACGGCTGGACTACTTATTTAGAAAGCACATACAAATAACGAAAAACAGCTAATGATATTACAAAACAGTCTTTGTTCTGGAATCCACAAAGCAACTTAAGTAGCGGCAGAAACACGAACGGAGAAGAGAGCTTCCAACAAAACTAAAGCCGGTATGAAAGACGTAGACAGGATTGGAAAGGATGTCGTAACACAAGAAAACTTGGTGTGTACTTGTTTATGGCCTATGCGCCGTAGGCAGTTTCCATGTTTTGGTTGATTGACCAGGAATTTCACAAGATAAAATAATGTAATAGTGGTCTCTTTTATGGGCTCGACAATGTATTAAAAAGGTCGGCAAGTAGGTCACAAACTGAAATAGGATGGCTGAAAAAATGTAGTTTGTAGTTTCCAAAGGTGTCATTAAGTGGCAGCAACGTCCAGGTTTAGGATTACTGTATTTAGTTAAGTGTCACATGTACCTGCGCAGCATTCGGATTCAAAATGGCGTCCGTGCTAACAGAATCTACATTCAAAGAACAGCGTGCAGTTTTGTTAGGGGTCAGTGGTGAGGAGGAGATGTTAACTGTTAGAAGTGTTTGTCATGTATAGCGGTTTATAACTTGGTACATACATTTTCAAAAATTGCTGATGAGTTCTAACCCGGTCGTCCTGCTCAGACTGCAAAAGAAGCAGATATGCGGCAGGTACGGGAGGTGATTCGAGCTGACAGGCGAGTAATGATATACAGTAGCAGTTGCAATAGGGTGTTCACAGGAAAATATTCGCGAATGACTAAGAAGTTGAGCGTGGTGCAACACGCAACGGAAGGCACCATTCAACATAGCCTGACAGGCTCTTACATGGAATCATCGAGGGAAGCGAGGTAAGGTTGATTGAAATACACAGAGAAGGGAATGTGATAAAGAACTAAGATAGACTTATTACAGCTGGATAGAGGCAAAAAGAGCAGCGTAGAACCCTACATGCTGACAGAATGTTGTCAACGAACTATGAAAGAAGCGACGGCTTCCCATTTTGATTGATTGATTGGTTGATCGATTGATTTATTGATTCGTTGATTGATTGGTTGATTGATTGATTGACTGAATGATTGATGAAGTTTCACATATTTGACATGTTTAAACGCATTCGCGTGCAGTAGTTGTTTATGTAACAATTCTGTTTACATTACGAAATTGCAAGCATCAACCACAACTCGCCTACCTTTTACTACATATTTGAAAGTTGGCAGTGGTTCTATTATTTTCTCCTTAGATACCACTTCATCACTTCGTTTCATTACATATTCATTTTAACTTCACTAGTTTGTGTTCTTTGTTTATAAGATAATCCACTGAAATAATAAATTGGAATATAACAAGATTTTTTTCTTCAAAATACTGCTGCCCACATAAACAAGAGGGCACATCCACAAATCAATTTAATAAAGGTCCAGTTTAGATACTATGAAATATTTTTTAGTCAAAGGTTGTGAATACATGGAATGCATTGCTACATGAAATAGTGAAGGCCGGGTCAATGAATGCATTAAATAATAAATTGGATGCGCATGGGTATCTTTAAATAAGTGAGTGTAAAAGAAGTTGGTTGTATACAGACTCTGCAGTCTTAATAAACCAGTACAAGGACATGAAGTTAAGTTAAGTTAAATTAAGTTAACTTAAGCTCAACCTCTGCTGTTCATGTTTTGTAGAAGCTGCTCTACTGTTCATATATTTAGCTCCTAGTCTGTTGTTCCATCTACGTTGTTGTTGTTGTTGTTGTTGGTCGAAGCTACTCGAAATTATTTTTTGACACGACATTTATTTGTTAGCAGGTTACAGTGGCTCTTCTTACATCCCGAGGCGTTCTTGAGAAAGTGAATCTAGTTCTCATGTCTGTAATGCAAAGCCCAGATATTCGCTTATTAAGCTCAGCATGTTGCTCAACAGTGCTGATCAACCCCGCAACCACCGAACCGACCCCCCCCCCCCCCACCCCCACTCTCCTGTTGGCCAAGCTGATGTGACACAGCATACTTTCATGAGCGCGGACGAGGTCATGGCGTAGTGTCTTGATCAGTATCTTTCACCCGATCCAAATAACTCTCCTCAACTTCCTACTCTCCCCGTCTACAATACCTTGTATCCCTCGGTTTAGCATAGCTTGAGTGCCAACTGTGTACCGTCATCTCTTTGAGTGCTCAGCGCTCAACGATGTCAGGAAAATGCTTCTTCTTCCGAGACCAGACAAATGGAGCACTTTGTATGGCAATAGATAACAACTGATAAACACGTGCGGATACCATTACATGGTATTAGGCCGAAGAGCGAGAGCCGGAAGCTGCTGGATCACTAATAAAAAACATATTAATAGCAGTCCATATCTCAAATTACAACAATGGGATCAAGATGCTGTTCAGCGATCAGCGAACCGTTGTGATCCCGTAAAACATGAAGCAATAGAGCAGACTGGCTAATGATCGGGGATCGAAGAGGAAAGTCTAACCCGGTACCCAAGAATGATACGCTGAAGTCTCATCTGCCGGAGAAAAAGGTGCAAATATAGAAGCCAAGCTGTAAACTTCGACACAACGCAATCCGTTCTCCGGACTTCATCCTGATACGTGCAAAGTCCTTATCAGGCCTTTGTAGTGGTAGTTTGAGAACGAGCGACAAAGAAGAAGATGAAAATACGGCATGGAAAATACATTTCACTAGAATTTTACAACATGCATTGGGACGGTGAGGCTAACGTCTGGTCAGGCAAAACACACTGATCAGAGAATGTTTGCCAGGGTCAGGAGAAATATACTGGCCAAGACCCTCACCTGACATCCTCGCTGGTCGTCCTGGAAACGGGCTGTTGTCGAGGACAACAGTCTGGCTAACAAGGTGAGGTTCGATGTGATCCCCGTAGTAGTGAGCGACACGTAGATGAAACCAACCATAGCACAACCGCCTGGAGGACCTCGGTCCACCTTCATCAACACGCTCAAGATGCGAGGAAAGCTACTGCAGCCCGGCACTTATCGCCCTTTTCAGAGCGCACATAAGAGTAACCTACCCATTGTATGCATTCCCAACAACAACAACAACATGCATTTAACAGGCTGTAAACTATTAAAATTATATGTAGGTTCAGCAGAGTGGAGCGTCTGAGAGGAATCGGTTGGAGTTTGTACAACGAGTAAGCTACATGACCCATCAGTATCTACACCGATCTTTACCTAGACGGATTGAGTACTTATGGGTCCACCGTGAGTGTTGTGAAGTCCATTTTTGACAGAACCAACCAGTTCTGACAACTGTTAAAATAAGTAAATAAGATCAGAATGTCTGTCCAGTGTTATACCCAATAAAACATTCATCGAATGGAGAAAGAAATGAAAACCCAAAATACGCTGAGCAGATAACATTAAAATATAAACCTGGAACATTTTCAGAGACAAAATCACTCGCGATGAACAGATATGAGATCAGACCGACAATTTTCCGAAATTAGGTAGATATGATGCTACAACCATCTTCAAGTTTACGAGAGATATAAGAGCACTGGAAAACACTTCATTAAACCCTGGGGGATACAGCTTATTTGGAAGCTTATGAACGAAGTAGCAGAAAGAAATAGTATCATCCCTATCGGGCATTTGAAATTTTGCATTCAAGTCTAAGAAGTGATAAACATATGTACTCCACCATGTGTCCTGAGCTATCCGAATGGGTCTTTGTGTATGACAAGGGCAAGTACTCTGCCCAACAGAGCGCATGTCGTAAGAGGCGACAAATTGTGTCACATGGCATAATATTAGCCATGGTTAGGTGATTTGTTTAGAGCACTCTAGATGGCGCATAACAGGCTACGGATCTACATTTCTCTAGTCTTTGAGTGTATTAAGATGGGACTCGCATATTGCTTAACTACCCTCCCTGCTACTTGTTCCGACGCAATGGAGTAGTAAGCTTCTCGAGCGAAGTCCGCTAAGCAGGAAACACTCCTCCCAGCTACATCCACTTCCCGCCAGAGCTGGGACCTGCACAGGAGCATCCGTCTCTGTAGAAGTACAGATCAACTAAGAATTAAGAACTCGACCATGTTAGTAAGATCAAAGCGATGCAAACGCCAAATAAGAATAGAGTTACAGATACTAGTAACGTATTTATAAGCAGATACGCCAGTTGAAGCCCCACACGTTCTGACACAATTAATAGATGATACAACCAAACGTTCAGATTCAGTTACTCCGTGAGAACTATTCATGCATATCCCGATGCTTGGATACATATATTTACTGTCAGGTCTACATTGAATGTCACTGTCGAAACAGATTATTGTATTCACATACAATACCCAGACAAATCCGTTAATGCTAACAAGGAAGTCTACCCCAACCATAAAGCTGCATTGGAAGCGTCACAGACTGTTTCGGAGGATATTTTTCAGTCAAATGCAGGAAATATTGTTATGTTTATGTTCGTTTTTCCAGCTTTAGAAGATGTTGGACAATGTATACTTGTTCTTATTAAACAATCGACAAGGGATGGCCATCGTATCACCTGCCATGACGTCAATGAGACATGCATTAAGAGAGGAATAGCATTTGCAAAATGAGGGCTTAAGGGAAAACTAGAAATTGATGACCTCAGAGAACATCAGAATACAAATAATAACAAAAATAATCGACTATCATGTATGGACAATTTCACTGCATGTATAACAAGGGTAGTCATTGTGACAGACGCGCAAGGCTACTTCCGAAAGAACAGAAGGGATGGCTTAGGTACGAGTGGATAGCAGCTGTTGAGGTCTCTAACCTTCAGGCGTTGACCTGGATCTACTGTCCTGCTCATGCCGGGGTTTAGGGCAAGGAAAAAGCGGACATCATGGCTTCACAAGCTCCCACCATTGGCACTTTAGCAATGGATAAAAGTGACATTTTAAAAGCAATCAATGACCGCCTGCTGGATGAGGACACCACAATAGATGAAGCAGCAATCCACAGACTGCAAAGTTTCGACATTAAACGAGGTTCGAGCAGAGTGGGGTGCATGAGAGGACGGAGCAGGAGTGTATATAACCAACGAGCTACATGCATCATCAGCACCCATACCTTACCCCATTTAATGAGAGAGACTGAGCACCTATGGGTATGCCTGGAGTGCAGGGACGTCGATTTTTAGAAACAGAAAACAATATGGGGCTAGCATAGACTCTAGCAAAGAAGAACGAATAAAAAGCTTGAAAGCGTTTGAAATGGAATTGGGCAGAAAGAAGATCAAATGACAATGCCATTACTGAAGTAGACGCACAAAGACAAATATTGAAAATGAGAGAAAATCGAAGATTAAATTGGCAGTGACACAATTTGCGGCATGAAAGTCTTCTACGGAAGATACAAGAGGGCACGTTTCAGGGGATGAGAGAACGTGCGGGGCTCAGACATGCAAATACACTAAAACACTAACGTATGGTGAAATGAAGTGAGCTGCAGATGGTAGAGTCACATACAGAGACATACTCAGACAACCTTACAACCAGTCTTAGAACTGATCAACCAGAAGATATGGTTAAATGGAGAGACATAGACAACCTTGCAACCAGTTTCAGAACTGGTCAACCAAATTTAGATGATGTTAATGCTGATGATGCCATCAAAATATCTATGTAATAGATCCCTGGACACTCAAATTAACATCGCATAGAACAAATAAGACAGGCTAGCAAAAATGGAATCACACAGCAAAAACTCTACAAACAACCAGACAACTCACCAGAACAGTCACAAACAGCAAAAACTCTACAAACAACGAGACAACTCACAAGAACAGTTACACACAGAATCAACTTTAGAAACAGCTAGACAATTCACTTAAACAGACAACAACAGCAGCAACTTTAAAAACAGCACGATAACTCACATAAACAGCCAACCACAGCAAACAACTTTAGAAACAACACGACAACTCACATAAACAGCCAACCACATCAACAACGTTAGAAACAGCACGACAACTCACATAAACAGCCAACCACATCAATAACTTTAGAAACAACACGACAACTCACATAAACAGCCACACACAGCAGCAACTTCAGAAACATCTAGACAACTCACATAAACAGCCACACTCAGCAACAACATTAGAAACAGCACGACAACTCACAAGAACATCCACACACAGCAACAAATCTACAAACAGCCAGCCAATTAACACGAACAGCCGTATACAGCAACATCTCCATAAACAGCTCGACAACTCCTAAGAAACACTCGTAAACTCGTAAGAGTATCATACACAGAAACTTAGCTGAGCAGATGAGTTATGGGAAATTCTGTGAGAGAGGTCCTCAGATATATGGCAAGGTTATACCACCAACCAGCTCGTAAAAAGACATTTGAGCACCACTTTCAGACTCAGCGCCCAAAAGATCTCTCTTAACAATAACATAAACATTATTCAAGCCCAATACACTCGAGAGTCATTTGTGTACACACCCATGCGAATCCGACGAGCAGTATCTTTGGGAATTCCCGCACTCAACGATGTTTGAAAAAAAAAAGACACGTACATGAAAAACATAAAATGGAACTAAAGAACTAATAAACAAGTGCCTTTTCATTGTACTGGGCGGAAGGGAGAGAGCTCGGGTGCTGCTAGATCAATATCAACAGCAACATGTTAATGTGAAAGCAGATATTTACTCAGATGCATAGAAAACAAGGGAGATCACTGGTCTCGAGGTAAAGTGTAAGTCTCGGGTGCCGGATGTCTAAGGCAAGAGACGAAGCTCCGCATTTTCAATCTGTACGGACCACCAAACAGAGACCTATCGCTCTCGAGTATGGAGGTCAGAGACTCCAACTGCATAGTAGTTGGAGATTTCAACAGCCACTCGGAAAGATGGGGATACTCTGACACAGACAGCAGAGGTGACGAAGTGGAAGATTGGGAGATAGATGCAAATCTCTCCCTAATCAATAGGCCGGAGGATTGCCCTAGCTTCTATTCAAGAACATGGCATACCACCTCGACTCCAGATTTGGCCTTCTCCACACAGGACATACACTATAAAATAGACCGCCAGGTGCTAAACCAACTGGCAGGTAGCGACCACAGGCCGATCAGGCTAACCATTGACATGGAAGTAGGCCCACAGGAAACAAAACCGCTCCCACGTTGGAATTACAAACGAGCCGACTGGGACAGATTTGCAATCCTGACAGATGGACTGTGTGAAACCATCAACACACGAAACACCAAAATGAAGCCCATGGTAGAGAGCCTAAGCAAGGCAATAATGCAAGCCGCCACTGAAACCATCCCAAGAGGAGCTAGGAAAAACTATAAGCCCTACTGGAATGATGAGTTACAGAAAGTGGAAGATGCAGTAACAAATGCTAGGAACATGGCAGAACGAGAAAAATCCATGGAGGCAAACATCGCCATCAAAGCCGCCACGACGAAGTACAAACACACTCTCAAGCAAACAGCAAGAGAAAGTTGGAAAAATAAAACGGAAAGTCTAAACCTGGACAAAGAAGGGAACAAGCTATGGAAGCTAGTCAGAGCCATGAATGACGAAACCCCGTCAAATAAACAAATTACTATCAAGCAGGGCGAGAACTTGATCACAGGTAAGAAAGCCGCAAACGCCTTTGTCGATCACTATGCCAGAGCAAACCACATCGAGGTCCCTGCAGATAAGCATACAGACATTAGCGAAGAGCTAAAGGGACACGAAAACATAAATACGGCTCCTGAAGAGCACATGATGGCCAAACTAACAATGCGCGAAATGGAAGAGGCTATGAGAACACTAAAGAAAAGGAAATCTCCCGGAAAAGACGGGATAACAAACGAAATGCTGATGGGGCTGGGCTAAACAGCGAAGAAGAAACTACTATCAGTCCTGAACCAAAGCTGGAAAAGGGGTATTGTACCCCAGGCATGGAAAGATGCAATACTGGTTCCAGTACCAAAAACAGGAAAGGACAAAACAGATCCAAATGGATACAGGCCCATAAGCCTACTGAGCTGTGTCGGCAAGCTGATGGAACGGATGATAAACACCAGACTGATGTGGCATCTGGAAGAAAAACGAATACTAATTCCACAGCAAGCCGGCTTTAGACAGCACAGATCCACTGAGGACCAGGTCATCCTCATAGCCCAGGAGATCGAAGATGCCTACCAGGCACAGAAACACACAGTAGCTGTTTGGGTGGATCTGGAAAAGGCATTTGACAAAGTCTGGAAGGATGGACTTAGAGTCAAGCTAAGAAGAAGTGATGTTTGTGGGAAGATGTACAAGTGGATCAACCACTACCTCAAACACAGAACGGCCAGAGTCCAAGTACAAGGGCAGATGAGCAAAAAGGTGACACTCGAGCAGGGAGTACCCCAAGGGGGAGTATTGTCACCCACACTCCTCCTGGTATATATAAACGATATTACAGAGAATATACCAAGAAGAGTCCATAGCTCAATGTTTGCAGACGATCGGGTTATGTGAACCTCTGAAAAGAATCTCACCATAGCAAGAAATCGGATGCAGACGGCCCTAACATCGCTGGAAGAGTGGGCGAACTCATGGCTGGTCAAAATAAACGAGGAGAAAAACCACGTGCACAATATTCTCGCTCTCATTAAAACCCCAAAGTACCAAATTAAGTCTAAATGGCAAAATCCTGCAGCCAAACGACAACCCAACCTATCTGGGAGTCACATTTGATCGGCACATGACATGGAAAAGTCAGATTGAGAGAAACCGAATGAAAGCCAGAGAAAGAATGGCGATCATGAGGAAACTTGCTGGCACAAGCTGGGGAGCAGACGAAGGCATACTAAAGAAACTGTACACTGGAAGAGTGAGACCAGTTCTCGAGTGCGGCATGGACAACAGCAGCGAAGGCGAACTTCGATAAAGTTAACAAACTTCAAAACCAAGCCATGAGAATTATAACAGGTGGCATGAAGTCAACGCCAATTGTAGAACTTGAAAATATTACAAAACTGCAATCCATGACCGATAGAAGAGACTGCAGAGCCCAGCTGCAGTCAGAGAAACTCCGAAGACTGACGGACCATCCAATGTACCAGAGACTAAACAATTTGGGAAATGGGAAACTAAAGCGGAGAAACTTTGCAGAAATAGCCAAAGCAAAGATGCACGAAGATCCCATAAACGCACTAACACCAAAACCCATCACTACCGTACGAAAACCTACTTGGAGGCAGGACAGATTTCCAGAGGTGGTAGAAAATATACCAGGTATTGCAAACAAAAACTGCCAGAGTGAAAAAGAAAGGAGAGACACTACACTAAGCTTCATAACGAAAAGCTACCCAAGCATGGACTGGACCCATGCATACACCGACGGTTCTGTAACAAACACTACACAGAACGGAGGGGCAGGAGCATTCCTGAACCTACCAAATGGCAGAAAAATAACACTGTCATTCGCTACTGGTAAGTACACAAGCAATTTCAGAGCGGAGGCAGAGGCACTGAGGGTGGCAGTGGAAGAAATGGTGACACACAATGAAAATGAGAGCCATATAGTCCTGCTGACAGATGCTCTCGAAGTAGTCACAGCGCTAAAAAGCCAGAAAAACACTGAGCTTAATGACTTAAGAGCAGCACTCTGCAAACTGTGCCAGCAGTCCGCACCATAAAGGGTAGTGGTACAGTGGGTTCCGTCACACTGCAACATCCAAGGCAACGAGGAGGCAGACAGACTGGCAAAAGAAGGTGCAAGACTACCACAAACAGATACCAGTATGACGTACGAAGAGTCAAAACGGCTTATCAAAGCCAGATACATGACCAAATGGGAAACCGAACATACTGGTTACACCAAAAACGATGCCTATTACCAGTTGAACCGAAGAGAGCAGGTCGTTGTCTTCAGACTTCGCACTGGCCACAACAGACTGAGGTACCACCTATTCAACAAATTGAAGATAGGGTGTACCGACGAATGCCCGTGCGGTACTGGTAAAATGACCACTGAACATCTGCTGCAGAACTGCCCGACATACGAGGATCAGAGAGAGCAGATGTGGCCATTGCCAGTGGAACTGCAAGACAAGCTCTATGGTAGTGGCGAGAGTCTCAGGATGACCGCCGCTTTTTTCGAAAAAATAATGGTTACTGTCTGACTGTGTACGCAGAAGAAGAAGAAGAAGGATGTCTAAGGTTTGAATCCCGATGGAGACCGTGATTTTGTTGACGTGGATCTTCTGGTAAAAATTATCCTGATCTCTGGGTAGTGAGATCGAACTCCCGTGTTCAAAGTCGAGCACGTTAAAAATCCCTTGGCAGTTGGAAATCGAAAAGAGTAGGCTTAACAGCGACTATCTAGAAAAAATTCAGAATTAAAGTTAAAAATCTACCCGAATTACTTGTATCTTCCTAGTAAGCCACAGGAAGTTTAAAATACTTTCTACTAATAACAGATAGCCTTCGGCTACCTGGCAACTGACATTAACATGCCCATTTGAATACCAGGATTCCAAGTATCCAAAGTTGAATATAACATTCGTAGGAAGGCACGGTTAGTAGAAACACAACAAACAATATGTGACATTAAAGTGACACCATTCTGATAGATAGTGACAAATAGGATTTGCATGATGGTTGATAGGCTAAAAGTAAGGGTTGCAGGTCGAGGTGTGTTAAAAAAGTATTCGACTTTAATTTTGTCCGCGGAAATATATGGAGAATGGTTGTTGCTCTTCCGCAAGGCGGTATAGGGGACCGGCCACAGATTGCGTCAGTCACTGGCAGTCAGCCTTTCAGTGTTGAGTGCAATGAGCACCGGTTTTATTCACCACGAAAAGACGCAATGTCAAAGTTACGTTCATCGTTTTCTTTGACTCCCTTCATGATGTGCATCACTAGTAGGCACATCAAGGTCACAACACAACCAAAGAATACTACCTGGAGTGCATCCGTCGTCTTCGTGATGCTGATCGACCCAAGCGACCGGACCTGTGGATAACGGGAACTTGGCAGCTCCCTCATGACAACACACCCGAATGTTATTCGCATTTGATTCAGACTTTCGGGGCTAAACACACCCTTCCTCTAGTTGTTCGTTACGCTACATATTCTTATGACATGGCTCCTTGCGATATTTGGATGTTCCCCAAGCTGAACATTCCACTGAAAAGGGCCCGATTTGAGTCACGAGAAGACATTACGATGAATGCAATGATATAGCTGTACTTCCGAGTGGTCCGCCTGGGTCTTTGTTAGTTAGTTAGTTAGTTTTATATCCACTTGTACCGTTTAGCGTCGTGAGGAGCTTAAGTCGTCTATCCTGCTCCAAGTGCGTTGCGTTGGTCAATGTGGGCCATTGTCGTTTCACAATCACTCTAATATTATCTATCCACCTACCTCGAGGCCGCTCCCTTGCCCTGTAGCCAGATCTACCAGCATTGTAAGCCATCAGTGGAAGATGATGAGGGTGCATTCTCATGAGATGACCAAACGAGCTTATTTTCTGTCTGGAAATGTATTCGGCACAAGACGTAGTGCCGACCATACTTCGAATGTCGTCGTTCCGCATTTGTGTATGACAAAAACAAGACTGGCACCACTGACCACCAGAGAACATGTCGTAAGAAGCGACTGCGTGACATGCCATTACACCGGCCATGGTCAGGTGGTTTGTTAAGAACAGCATAAATGGCGTCTAATAAGCTGCGGGTTTACTTCACTCTGATGTTTAAGTCTATTAAGATAGACTCGCACATCGGTTAACCACTTTCTAAGAAATTGGTTGTATACAGACTACTAGAGTATTCTAAACCGGTATACAGACGTTAAGTTATGTTAAGTTACTCCATTCCTAAAGAGGCCTTATTCAAATGCTTCAAATAATTGCAAGACCGCTGGGTGAAGTATATAGAGTCCAAAAGGAGAGTACATTGAAGGGGATTAGAGTTTCAAACCGCCAGGTGAGTTATAGTATTTTTTTGGCCCAAAGGTAGGATACTTTTTGAACACACATCGTAACACAGTGTCGGAAGTGATCATTATTTCAGTGAAACCAATACCACATTTTGATGAAACCAATACCACATATCGATCAAACCAATACAACATATCGATTAAACCAATACCACATTTCGATAAAACCAATACCACATATCTTCTTCATCGTACGCAGTCAGACATCAACCTTAATTTTTTCGAAAAAAGCAGCTTTCATCCTGAGGCTGTCGACACTGCCACAGATTTTGTCTAGTGTTGCTACTGGCGATGGCCACATCTGCTCTCTCTCTGATCCTCGTATGTCGGGCAGTTTTGCAGCAAATGTTCAGCGGTCATTTTCCCGGTACCACACGGGTATTCGTCAGTGTAACCGATCTTCAATTTGTTGAATAGGTGGTACCTAAGTCTATTGTGGCCAGTGCGAAGTCTGAAGATCACGACCTGCTCTCTTCTGTTCAACTGGTAATAGGCATCGTTTTTGGTGTAGCCAGTATGTTCGGTTTCCCATTTGGTCATGTATCTAGCTCTAATAAGACGTTTTGACTCTTCGTATGTCATACTAGTACCTGATTGTGGTAGTCTTGCACCTTCTTTTGCCAGTCTGTCTGCCTCCTCGTTGCCTTGGATGTTGCAGTGGGATGGAACCCACTGTACCACTACCCTTTTCGGTGCGGATGCTGGCATAGTTGACAGAGTACTGCTCTTAAATCATTAAGTTCAGTATTTTTCTGGCTTTTCAGTGCTGTTACTACGGCCAAGGCATCTGTAAGCAGGATTATATGGCTTTCATTCCTTTTACCTGTCACCATTTCTTCCACTGCCGCCCTCAGTGCCTCTGCCTCCGCTCTGAAATTGCTTATGTATTTTCCAGTAGCGAATGACAGTGTTATTTTTCTGCCATTTGGTAGGTTCAGAAATGCTCCTGCCCCTCCGTTCTGTGTAGTGTTTGTTATAGAGCCGTCGGTGCAATACCACATATCGATAAAACCAATACCACATATCGATAAAACCAATACCACATTTTGTTAAAACTAATAACACATTTCAATGAAACCAAATAACATTTCGATCAAACCAATACCACATTTCGATGACACCAATACCACACTTCTATTAAACCAATACCACGTGACAGTAACATACACGTAACTGGAACAGTACTGACATAAGTACCGCGAAATATAAATATATGGCTACCTTGATAACATCAGATGGAAAATGGGCTACATAAATCAAGACAAGAAACAGCCCCGGAACATTTCTGAAAATGAAAGAGATTTTGTGTGACATGTCATTGTCATACGGCAGCAAGTCATGGACGATGAACGAACAAGCAAGACTGTCATTAGATGCTGCTGACATGGATTTCTGCAGAAGAACGCAAAGAATCCCATAGACTGGCAGAAAGACTATTGCGTAAGTTATAGAAGAGGTCAACGAGCGGAGACAGCTTATCCCTCAAATTATAGAAATTACATTTTATTTTTTTCGGGCATGCAAATGAAAAACGGCAGGCTGGATCACACTAGGCCTATGAGTAATATTGCAGGAAGGAGCGACAGAAGCGGCAGAGAGAAGATGATCAACAATTTGACAATATGGTACGGGCTAACGTCAACAACGAATTGGTAATCAGTGCTAAAGAGTTGTGAAGATCCTTGATTACCTACGTCAGTTGGTATAACGCTTGCATAAATGAATATAAACATTTCAATGGATGTCCTGTGAATTGTTTTTCTTCGTCTTTTGGTGTCTCACTTTCTACCAGTGTCGTGGTATGTATTTTCTTTCGTCTCACTCGTGTTTCTAGCAACATTTTTCTCTATTTCGATTACGCTGTCTATCCTTCTTTCCGTCGGTCTACCTCTCGTCCTGGGGAGTCCAGTCAGGCACAACATACTGACCAAACATCACGTCCAGGTCATAACAATGACCAAGACCACAATATCTCTTTCTTGTAGCTTTCCCTGGAAACAGGTTGTTTTCAAAGCAGCTTGTCTGACGAGATGTGTATCGATGTGATCCCCGTAGTAGTGAGTGCCACTCCGATGAAGCCAATCATAGAACAACCGCCTGGAGGACCGCCGCCCACCTTCATCAGCAGGAGGAAAGCTACTGCAACTCACCATGTAACATCCTTTTCAGGGCGCACAAAAGAGTAAACTTACTCATTGTAGACATTAAACAACAACAATAACAATCTCTTGCCCTTCTTCCTGGTGTTCTCCTGTAGAAGGTTGCATAAACAATGTGGCCCGTGGGTTACCGTTCCAAAAATAAAGCCAAGAATAAAAGACTGCAACCTGTAAGGCGTGTCACATGAAGCGAGTATGTAGAGTTCGGCATTGGAAGAACGAGAATGTAACAATTTCAGTTCATTTATACTAATCCTACATTATATCGTCACTGAAATGCAAGACATGTTAAAGTGTAATTTTACATAGCGCTGTAGCGTATGTGTTCCTGTCATTTGAATTGAAGCGGTCTGTAAATAAGTTGGAAAATGGTAAAGACGCTGGAAAATTCGTTGAATGCATTTCAAAATAAATGGATTAGACGTCTGCTGTGCTTTGGCTTAAAATAATTCCTGGACGATGAGTAAATACGGCTTCAACTCCCCGAAGATTGTGTTTCAAATGTCATCTGGAAAAACCGTCGGGCGTACACTGCGCACGTTCTGTGGATGAGCGCTAATAGATACGCATTACAAGCGATTATATGGACACTGCATGGAAAAATGAATCTGGGAAAAGATTTAGAGATTCGTTACGGAACAATCAACAGACAAAGTGCAACCACGGGATTAGGCATTATGCAAAAACTATAGAGACTGGCGGCGAACCGATCAGATTGGAAAGTTTTGAGTTCTGCCTAATGAGCAGTTTTTGGAGGTGGGACACCGTTGAGAGATATGGGACTGGGCCCACGAAAACACAATCATAGTCAATAATAGCTGTTGTCAGGTCATCCCGTAACCAGTGAGGTCGTTGGGACACACATTAAGACATCCTCACAACCCCACGGCATCCCTCTGTCAGTGGCCGCTGCCTGTGCCTCCTCTGGTTGGAGATTTTCCCATTCGTTTATGTTGTTCTCCACATCTTTTTGGGACGACCTCTTCGTCGTCTGCCTTGCTCCTATCCGTGCTGGATCGGATTTACAAGACCATTTGATCTCAATATGTGACAGTACCAAGGGAGTTTTGTTCTTTAGACAGCTGCCAAGTGGTCTTCAAAAGGCTTTATTGCTGTTATAATTCTTTCTCGTATTTCCTCATTTGTGGTTGTCATTTGAGCTGTTGTGGTTGTTATTAAATGTTTACATTTTCGTTTGACGAATGTACGCCTTTTCAAGACCAGACACAATCATTTGGGTTTCCTGGTCTTCTTCTTCGGCATTCGTCCCAAAACGGACGTCCTGACTTTATGTTATGCTTTACATCGAGGCTATGGTATCTGAGGTCACCCTAAGGCTGTTTACAGTCACTCTGCCATAGAGCTTGTCTAGTGTTGGCACTGATGATGGTCGCGTGTACTTTCTCTGGTTCTTGTGTGTTCGGCAATTTTGCACCAGGTGTTCATGGGTCATTTTCATAGTACCACAGGTGCATTTGTCATTAGCACCTGTCTTCAGTTTATTGAACAGATGGTACCTCAGTCTGTTGTGGCCTGTACGAAGTCTGAAGACCACCACCTGCTCTCTTCTGTTCAACTGGTGTCTACGTATGTGAAAATGCTTACTTACTGTTAAGGAAGGAAAAGCGGTGAGGAAGAGAACTGGTCATAATAGCCTAGCAGTACACAAACATGATAGATTGAAGCCTCTAACACTTAATACATGACGGCAGTGTATGTTAAAAGATCACATTTTTCTGTTGTATTTGAATTTTATATTATACCAGTATTTGCTTAGCTTCTATCACTGAGTTCTTGCGTGTTGTTTTATTTTGTGAAGCCCGTCATAACATGCCTGGAGATGTCAAAGTGTGTGTCATTTGTTCATCTCCATTCCAGCTGATCCCGCTCCTGGACTTAACATCCTCTAGTCAGGGCGATTCCGAAACCCCCCCCCCCTCCTTATTTTCATTCCACCTCTCCTACCCGTCACGTATACTCTACTCATTGAGAGACCCAGTCGCAGCTACGGCTTGGACAAACAGAAATGGCTACATCGCAGCCAAATCAATACAGACCCGTCTCACGTGCTCGAGTTTTGGCGTTCCTTGGTCTTCTTAAATATCTCCGTGCTGAACAATTCCAATAATTTATATAAACTGAAATGCCTTATGGAGCATGGCGTCCAGCTTCATACGGCGATGGTATACTGATATTGCTGTTTATTAAACACCTTACGTCATGGTTTTTTATATAATTGAATACTAAATAATAATAAAACTGGATAGAGAATACAAAGAGTGATGCAACAGAACAGCAGAGGGCTAGTTTAACCAGCTAATAAATTTATAACACTCAGGATAGTAATGCCGACATTTATATTGCCCAGCCCAAAAACGATGCCTATTACCAGTTGAACCGAAGAGAGCAGGTCGCTGTCTTCAGACTTCGCACTGGCCACAACAGACTGAGGTACCACCTATTCAACAAATTGAAGATAGGGTGTACCGACGAATGCCCGTGCGGTACTGGTAAAATGACCGCAGAACATCTGCTGCAGAACTGCCCGACATACGAGGATCAGAGAGAGCAGATGTGGCCATTACCAGTGGAACTGCAAGACAAGCTCTATGGCAGTGGCGAGAGCCTCAGGATGACCGCCGCTTTTTTCGAAAAAATAATGGTTACTGTCTGACTGCGTACGCAGAAGAAGAAGAAGAAGATATCACCCAGCAGTGATACGAAGTGGGATAAGACGTTATGATTTTTTTGAGTGAAAGGTCAAGCTGTATCTAAGAGGACTGGGACATATAGGACAGCTACTTCATGTAGAAGAAGAGAGATTGAAGAAATTACGTAAGTTCTGAGATGGGTACGTGACACCCCCTGAACAGCGAACGTCATTGTGCCAGACTTCCAATCCATACTTCGGAAGGAACAGAAGAGCTGGTTACGGCATGAGGGAATTGCGTTTAAAACCTCAAACCTACTGGCCTGATCATGCTGGGGTTCAGGGAAACGATAGACGTGATATGCTTGCTGCACAAGTATTCACTGCAGCCTCACTAGATTATATTGTTGTTGCTTATGTGACGTGTACGTTGAGTACTCTTGATTACTTTGTTGGTGGCACGTTACAGTGGTTCTCCTAAGAGCCCAAGGTGTACTTGAGAAGGTGAACATGGCTGTAGTGCAATGCGAGGATCTTCAGTATGTTCACCACTACAGGGATCACAGTGTTGATTCTCAAATCGACAGCTAGACTATCATGAAACAATGTGTTCCCACAGAGAGCTGCCTGGAAATGAGATAAGCTCTTGAACCAGTTTGTTTTACGTGACCCTGACTAACATAGTCTGAACAGTATTGTTGACCTGACCCTGACTAACATAGTCTGATCAGTATGTTTGACGTGACGCTGACTAACATAGTCTGATCAGTGTGTTTGACGTGACCCTGACTAACATAATCTGATCAGTATGATTGACCTGACCCTGACTAGCATAGTCTGATCAGTATAGTTGACCTGACCCTGACTAACATAATCTTATCAGTATGTTTGACGTGACGCTGACTAACATAGTCTGATCAGTATGTTTGACATGACTCTGACTAACATAGTCTGATCAGTATGTTTGACGTGACGCTGACTAACATAGTCTGATCAGTATGTTTGACATGACCCTGACTAACATAGTCTGATCAGTATGTTTGACGTGACGCTGACTAACATAGTCTGATCAGTATGTTTGACATGACCCTGACTAACATAGTCTGATCAGTATGTTTGACATGACCCTGACTAACATAGTCTGATCAGTATGTTTGACGTGACGCTGACTAACATAGTCTGATCAGTATGTTTGACATGACCCTGACTAACATAGTCTGATCAGTATGTTTGACGTGACGCTGACTAACATAGTCTGATCAGTATGTTTGACATGACCGGTCGCTAGTCTCTTCTCCCCCGAGAACACTATATATAGATAGGAGTGACATTGTGAAGTATCTTAATGACCTCCTGTTAGATAATGACAGAGTAATAGATGTATCTGCAGTTGGCAGATTGCCGAGCTGTGAAATAAAACGATGTTCGAGTATAGTGCGACCAAAGGAGAGGACAGTTGGAGTGTGTATAAACAGCGAGGTATAGGAACCATGTGTTCGTCATTTGCTGCGAGAGTGACAGTGTAAGAATGAGAGAGAGAGGGAGAGAGAGATAGAGAGAGATAGAGAGAGATAGAGAGATAGAGAGAGAGATAGAGAGATAGAGCGAGAGTGAGATTGAGAGATAGAGAGAGATAGAGAGAGATAGAGAGAGAGATAGAGAGAGAGATAGAGAGAGAGAGTGAGAGAGATAGATAGAGAGAGAGTGAGAGAGAGACTGAGCAGTCATGGTATGCCCAGAGGGCAGTAGTCATTTTATGGGAACACAATAGAATCGCAACCAGTCGAACAAGCAGGCTTTCGGCGTTCGTACAGCACAATGGACCACATTGCAACCTGCTGATGCCTTATTGAAGTAACCTAAGAGTCCCAGACGCTCTTGATATTTACCTTCTTGAACTTCAAAAACGCTTTAGATTTGTAGAACCACATTCTGTCTGGCGTTCACTGTTGAAACAAAGTGTCGATCCTGGTTACATCAGAATTTTTGCCAGAGTTATACGAACTGCACCATCACATTGCGTCCCTTCCAATGTCCAAATGTGGTCCCAGTTCAGAGCGGGGTCTACCAGGGGGATCATGTCTCACGAAACCTTATCGCCGCATGTTTGTAATCAGTCATCAGTCAATGCAACTGGGACACCTTAACCATCCATATTTACGACTCATTCACCTTCAATTCGCAAACGACGTAGCTCTCATCTACAACAGAAGCTAGCTACTCGCTGGTAGGACTGGAGATCAATGTCTCGAAGACCAAAGTATTGCGCAGTCGTTTCGCCAATTGGGACCTATTTTTTCCTGGCGAGGTACGATTAGACGACGACAACGAGTACATCTATCTTCATCGTATCCTCAATATAGAGAATAGCTTGGAACCTGAATTGATAAGACACCACAGCACGGTATGGGCATCATTCTCGTCCATTAACACGGTCCAGAACGGATGCCCAAACCAGAGTGTTTCTCTTCAGTTCTACTTTGTTCCCTGCGATGTGCTACGGTGCTGAGACATGGACACTAACAAAATCATTGGTAGACAATCTGAGAGTGACTCAGGCCTCTCTTGGGAGACGCTTGATCGGAATCACTCTTCGGAACTATCGTTTGTACAATTTATACAATTCTGACATTAGACTCTCTATTACAATGAGATACCATCCATTACAAGGAGATACCATCTATTACATTGATATATCATCTATTACAATGAGATACTATATATTACAATGATATATTATCTATTACAATGAGATATTATCTATTACAATGAGATACCATCCATTACAAGGAGATACCATCTATTACAATGAGATGCCATCTATTACAATGAGATCCCATCTATTACAATGATATATCATCTATTACAATGAGATACTATCCATTACAAGGAGATACCATCTATTACAATGAGATATCATCTATTACAATGAGATACCATCTATTACAATGAGAAACCATCTATTCCACAAACCAAAAGTACCAGCTACCTGTGTATGTGTTTGAGGCCCTAGTAAATTGACTGTTGAACCATCCGCTGTCCTTCATTGGAAGAACAGACAGTGAACAAAATGGCCGTCACCAGTATCATTCCTTGACAAGTTCTACGGAAATGCAAATAACATCAGGCTACAGATTATGACGGGACATTAAACAAATAACATCAGGCTACAGATTATGACGGGACATGAAACAAATAACATCAGGCTACAGATTATGACGGACATGAAACAAAGAACATCAGGCTACAGATTATGACGGGACATGAAACAAATAACATCAGGCTACAGAGTATGACGGGATATGAAACAAATAACACCAGACTTCAGATTATGACGGGACATGAAATGTAATTCATCCCACACCAATTGAATTAGGTAATAGGAAACTAGCAAAGATGGCCCCATTTACATATCCAAAAGCGCATTTAGGAACAGGCACAAACATTAAAAAAACTGAATCAACAAAGAATGAACAGATTTTGAAGCTGTAAAACGTAAAAATTAAATTAAGTATATACGAGAGGTTCGTACTTTCGATGCATTTGAAATGTGCAGAGTGTAAGAAAGTATCCTAACAAAGGATTGTCCAAATAATCATACTTCCTGACAACATGTCTGATAAATATGTGTATAATTTTCTGGCAAACAATAAAGAAGTGCAAAAAATCGCATATCTGCATGGTCGGATATTGAGTTAAGACAAAAACAAAAAAACGAAACCTATATTACGACCAACATGACTTCATCGGAGACAATGAACAACAAATATTTGTGCTAACGACTCAAAGAGGAAGGGATGAATACAAAGAACAGAGATTTGAATACTTGAAGGAGTAGATATAGGTACTTAGCTGAATAGCGCATACAATATCCTCATCCGTGGACATACCTGACGCCAAATACCAACATGAACTGCATGCCCATAGCAAAGAGGGAGCCACTACACACAAGTACAATGGATGACCTGTCCAGAACTACTAGACACATGTACAATGGATGACCTGCCCAAATCTACTGCACACATGTAAAATGGATGACCTACCCGCATCTACTGCACACATGTACGATGGATGACCTGCCCAAATCTACTACACACATGTACAATGGCTGACCTGCCCAAATCTACTTCACACATGTACAATGGATGACCTGTCCAGATCTACCTACACACATGTACAATGGATGACCTGTCCAGATCTTCCACCACACAAGTACCGTGGATGACTTGTCCAGATCTACCTACACAAAAGTACCATGGATGACCTGTCCAGAACCACTACACACAAGTACCATGGATGCCCTGTCCAGAACCACTACACACAAGTACCATGGATGACCTGTCCAGAACCACTACACACAAGTACCATGGATGACCTGTCCAGAACCACTACACAAATGTAAAATGGATGACCTGTCCAAATCTACTTCACACATGTACATTGGATGAACTGCCCAAATCTACTTCACACATGTACAATGGATGACCTGTCCATTTCTACTTCACACATGTACAATGGATGAACTGCCCAAATCTACTTCACATATGTACAATGGAAGAACTGCCCAAATCTACTTCACACATGTGCAATGGATGACCTGTCCATTTCTACTTCACACATGTACAAAAGATGAACTGCCCAAATCTACTTCACACATGTACAATGGATGAACTGCCCCCATCTACTTCACACATGTACAATGGATTACCTGTCCATTTCTACTTCACACATGTACAATGGATGAACTGCCCAAATCTACTTCACACATGTACAATGGATGACCTGCCCCCATCTACTTCACACATGTACAATGAATGAACTGCCCCCATCTACTTCACACATGTACAATGGATGACCTGCCCAAATCTACTACACACATGTACAATGGATGACCTGCCCAAATCTACTTCACACATGTACAATGGATGACCTGTCCAGATCTACCTACACACATGTACAATGGATGACCTGTCCAGATCTTCCACCACACAAGTACCGTGGATGACTTGTCCAGATCTACCTACACACAAGTACCATGGATGACCTGTCCAGAACCACTACACACAAGTACCATGGATGACCTGTCCAGAACCACTACACACAAGTACCATGGATAACCTGTCCAGAACCACTACACACAAGTACCATGGATGACCTGTCCAGAACCACTACACACATGTACAATGGATGACCTGTCCATTTCTACTTCCACATGTACAATGGATGACCTGCCCAAATCTACTTCACACATGTACATTGGATGAACTGCCCAAATCTACTTCACACATGTACAATGGATGACCTGTCCATTTCTACTTCACACATGTACAATGGATGAACTGCCCAAATCTACTTCACATATGTACAATGGATGAACTGCCCAAATCTACTTCACACATGTGCAATGGATGACCTGTCTATTTCTACTTCACACATGTACAATGGATGAACTGCCCAAATCTACTTCACACATGTACAATGGATGAACTGCCCCAATCTACTTCACACATGTACAATGGATTACCTGTCCATTTCTACTTCACACATGTACAATGGATGAACTGCCCAAATCTACTTCACACATGTACAATGGAGGACCTGCCCCCATCTACTTCACACATGTACAATGGATGAACTGCCCCCATCTACTTCACACATGTACAATGGATGAACTGCCCAAATCTACTTCACACATGTACAATGGATGACCTGCTGGAGGGCAACGAACACCGGTCCTCTGCCGTATGGACACGGAATGTAGTTAAGAATGTTTTCAGTCTCTCTTGTCCATTTGACAAATTATTCTGTTTTTTTTTCTTATTCTTCTGCGTTCATTTTGGAAGGGACATTGAGACGGTGTGCAGTAGTTTACAGCGAGACGACGAGATCTGCATGTTTCGGTCGGACACATCCGGTTTCTGCGGACATTTTGGATACTGGTTTTGCCTTTCCACCATATCCATATTCTCATAGCCAGATTGTACAAGTGCAGTGTGTTTCCAGGACCGATATTGAAGCTGGCATGGGAGTATAGATCAAGGTAATTCTACGAAAAATATTACTGTCCAGAATAAGGTTTTAGAGGTTTCATTATGCTAGGCCAAGTCGTCTTTAGGTGTTTTGGCCAGTAACGTTCCTCACTGCTGTTCCATGCACCAGGATATCAGGTGCCTACTTACCACTGGGTCGACTTAACCGGGTTGAATGCGGAGATCAAACCCAGAACCTTTGTTGTGAGAAGCAAGCGCTCTACAGCACTGCTACTCAGACACTCTTTGGCTGTTGTAAACATCGCTGTCCGTCATTCATATCTTGCTCTCAGTTTGACCCCTGTCTCATTTCAAACTCCTGGAATTTACAAAAGCGCCTCATTCATTTGAAAAAGAGTATGAATAGTGCCACCTATTCCCAGTCGGTGGGGAATGAAATACAAGAACTTATATATGTAGATGATACTGTTGTCCTCTAGACGAGCGCTGTGGGGCTGGAAATAATTATCCTGTCGGTTGGGGACGGCGTGGGCTAGTGGTTAAATGATACGGTTCACAGTCCGAATGTGCTGGGTTCGATCCCCATCACAACACCGGCCGTTACCTCGGGGAAGCAAACCCTTAGAAAATGCAGGAGGAAGCATACCCTTAAATAAAATGCATGCTGAAATCGGATGCACTGGTCCGACAGGGGCAAAATAAAAACCACAGTGCAACGCACACCGCCTAGGCGATTGGAGAAATAAGGCGAACGCACACAAAAAAAATCCTGTCGGTTGAACGACGCAGCGACGAACAAAATCTATTCATAAACAAGAACAAGACTAAGACATTGAGCACTGACAAGGCAAAAATCAGACTAAAAGTTATCTTAAAGAAGCAAAAAGTTAAGAACGTCACTTTCTTTCAATATTTCAGCTCGTCTATAAACAGCAACGGAGATTGGCAAAAAGAAAAATGGAGAAGAATTGTCATGACACTACCGGAACAATTAAAGTGAAAAACTTTTTAACAGAACAACTAACAAAAACGACACAAATAAAGATTCTCAGGACTTGCATCTTCCCGGGGAAACGTATGGAAGTGAGACATTGTCAATCACACAAACCATATGGAATTAGAATGAATCCTTGGAGCTCAAATGCTACAGGAAGGTGCTCAAAATACCATGGATAGCTAACAGGGAAAACTCACAAATCCTACAAGAGCTTGATATAGAACAAAAACTGACTAGTCAAAAACATTTAGTTTACCAAATTAACATAATTTGGCCACATCAAGCGTCCCATTGACCTAGACAGAACGGTACTTGGGGAGGAAGGGGAAATTTGGTTGCAAGTTTTAATAGGCAGAGACATACCGAGGAGAAGATGAACAGGGGACATTACAAAGGCTGAATAGGCTGAAACAGGCATAGGCGGGTGAGCTGGACAGGGATCGAGTGTCTTACCAAAAGACTTACAGATCGGCTGTCGTGTTAGATACGTTCAGTTAAGAACATGATGCATGGTAATATCTAACTCATCAATTGCAGCGTCATCTCATATTTCAGGCGGGCATTGATTGATTTCAGTTGTTTCTCTTTATCCGTCAGTGAAAACGCCACCAAGAGGTTATTAAGCCAAGATTACACACTTTACCTTTGCCTTCGTATTTTGCTAGGAATGAACTAAGCTGACAGGCGAATAATCGATCCAGTAAAACTAAGTATAAACACAGCCATCTTTGTGACAGTTTGCTTTCCATTTCTCGTCTTACGATAGTTTTAAATTGTCACCGTTCCCTGATATTGCGACATCATTTTACGACATGCCACTACCTTCACGAAGTCTAGGTGACATCCGTTTACCTATAAACAATTTACTCGCTTCACTTAACAACAACACCATCAACCCCATTTCCAACTATTGATTTGTTTACCTACTGGTTATTCTTGGCTCCTTTAACATCAGTCTTCGTTCCTCCCATGTCTTACGAGTAAATGCCCAAAATCATTCGTTGAAATTTACTGACCTGCCATCTGTGTCAATCCTCATTTTGTTGTAAATGTGACTCTTGAGTCTGTTAGGTCCAATTCTCAGTCTGAAGATGATGACTTGCTCTTCTCTAGTTAAATTGAAGTAGCTGTCTTTTTTTCGGAAGTCGGGGTGTTGATTATCCCATTTTCCCTTGAAGTTGGCTTTAATTAATGGTCTTGACCTCATTATATGTGATACTCAGGTCTGTTTGTGGGGATGCTCCTCCACACTTGGTACTTTGTCTGCAGCTTCATTGCCTTCAATATTGCAGTGGTAAAGGATCCACTGTATGACCAAACGTTAGTGCTCCGCTGACAGCTGTGTCAGGGAGCAAACTTAATTTGAAATTATTGTTTATTACCCTGGATATTCATAGAAATTTAGTAACAAGAATAGAATGATCAATTAGTAGCATTTATTTGTTTCAAGATATTTTCCCAATCTTTGTAACAACGTAATGCGTTGAAATGTCATATTTTTAATTACTTTATAACTAAAGTAAATGTCAGTAGACGTTGAACAATGGTTGTTACATCAACCGCTCACTCACTATTCGTACTTTATTTTTTTACAACGTATCGTTATCGAAGTTTTCGTTGCTGTTGTCGTTAATGCTCATGATGAGTACGTTTAATCTTTCGTGCGCCATGAAACATGGTGTTAAGTGGAGGGTTGCGGTAGCTTTCATCACATCATGAAGGGGATAATGAAAATGGACCGGGGTTCACCGAGTTGTTGTGATATGTCCCGTACTTCGTTCACGACTACGGGGTTCAAGTCGATCCCCTCCCTGTTAGCCAGACTGTCTTTAAACATGTCTTTTCCCAGGGAGAACTGCATGGAAGTGAGTTGGAGGGTTTTGGTCAACGTTATTTTTCTGACCTTGACAAACATTGTTTGATCGGCATATTTTCCTTGACTTGACAACCCATCCCCTACCCGAAAAGTTAACGACCTTTATTTGTTCTTCTTGTTCTTCTGCGTTCGTTCTCAATCTCCTGATATCAAACTCTGATTAGGGCTTTGCAAGTAGCAAGATGTTGTCCGGTGAATGGCATACGTTGTGTTGCTAGTTTAAAGCTTGGCTGCGATATTTTCACCTTTCGGTCCAACACATCCGTCTTCGGCAGGGCCTCTATTTGTATTCAGCAGAATAGTTCAACATACTTTCGATGAATCTTTAATCGTGACTTCATTAGGTAAAAGAAACAGCAAATATGGCCGCACCCAACCCCCCCCCCCCCTCCTTGTCCACTTCCCCATTTACAAGTTACACATCAAGGGCTTTCACTCATGTTGCCTAACATGTGTGTTGAGCAGCCGAATTATGGAGCGCCCTATCCTCACTGTCAAGATCATCGAAATCTCCTATAACCTGGTGTTGGTAGACGGAGTGGGGAGGTGTAGTTTTCATTCGTGTGTTATATGTTCCACCGATGTTGTTGCCATTTTGTGTTTCTTCAGTGTGTCACTTACACCGTCTATCCATCTTTTTATTGGTCTTCCTCTTTTTCTGTTACCCTATTATCTGATGTTGTAGATCCACCAGTTGTAACTTTGGTTGCATTATCATCAGATTTCCCAATCGGTGTATTGTCTGATTTCCATTTTTCTCCTTGCATTATTAGGTACCAGACGCAATCTCAAATACCGACACGATCCAGACAACAAATATGTAGATGGGTGCTGGGCTTATTGTTAGAAAAGGAGTGACATTGAGGGAAGGAAAAGGAATAGTAAAATGAATCCCAACACTTGATCCTTGACAGCAGAATCTGCTATGGAACTACCGTTACATTGTCTGCAAGGTGGCAAATAATTATTGATTAGATTATCCTTCAAAGAGAGCCAACACGAAACAGTTAGATAGACACTTTAAAAATTAAAACAACAGTGGGTAGAGAGAACAAACAGTAAATACCCACAGGACCCAATCAATAGACTGAATAGGAAACAGTATACCACAATTTTCCGCCTCAGAACAGGTCATTGCAGACTAAATGCACACATACATAAAATAAAAGCAGGACAGACTGCACAATGCACATGTCAGAGAGGATACCAAACTCCAGAACACATCCTGCAAACATGTCCACTGCACCAAGGCTCTAGTAAGAAGACCTGGCCCGAAACATACAAGACAAACTGTGGGGAAACATTGATGACCTGCGACTGACGTGTCACATCATGGAGGCAGCCCATCTGGTGACAGAAAAGGAGAATACGAAATCGAACGCAAAGAAGAAAGAAGAAGCAGAAGATAGAGACTTTGATGGTCCAGGCTAACTACTGGTTTCCTAAAACATGTTAAACCCGCTTTTCGGCTATCAGGTTCCTCCGCCGTGGAGGCAAGCAGAAAGTTTCAGAAAAAAACCGGTCTACGGTGTCTAGAACAGAGAATAATTCGTGGTGACTTAATACAGGTTTATAAGATGATCAGAGGAATGGATAGATTAGACAATAACAAGTCTTTTTGTTTTTTTTAATACAAACACCCACACGAACAAGAGGGCATAGCTACAAATTAACTGAAGAGAGGTCGAGATTAAATATTAGAAAATATTTTTTAGTCAAAGAGTGGTGAATGCGTGGAATGCATTGGCACAGGAGGTAGTGCAGTCAGGGACAATTAATGCGTTTAAGAATAAATTGAATGCGCAAAGTTTTAGAGCAAGGTGATGTAAATGGAACTGTTTGTATACAGACACTGCAGTCTTCTAAACCAGTATAAAAACATTAAATTAAGTTAAGACTAAGAAACGCATATAGTTCATCAATAAATCTAACGGATCCCCGTGGTCGTCATACGAGGAGTTAGCAAACAGGTGGAAGGGCTACTACACGCCTGCTCTTAACCACCCACCAGCAACTTCATGTCCTGAGCTGTCTGCTGAGCCTCAGGATCCTCCTGCAGATACGGAAACCAACATCACACTTATCTTGGGGTACATAGACCAACAACTAACCCTGTCACATCACACTTATATGGGGTACATAGACCAACATCCAACCCTGTCACATCACACTTATCTTGGGGTACATAGACCAACAACCAACCCTCTCACTTATCACTTACCATCTTGCGGTAAATAGACCAATAACCCACCCTCTCACTTATCACTTATCAACTTGGGGTACATAGACCAACAACCAACCCTCTCACTTATCACTTACCATCTTGGGGTATATAGACCAATAACTACCACTCTCACATCTCACTTACCATCTTGCGGTAAATAGACCAATAACCAACCCTCTCTTAGCAGACCAGTTCGTTGCTATTTCCTTCAGTTATTTTCCATGTACCTGCCTAAAGTGCCTCTTTTCCATATGTTATTTAGCCGTTCCATCCTTCCTATTTCCCTGTGCCATAACAGAGATTGTCTTGTGATACAGCTTTGTGCTTTTCGCACTCAGTGACCTAAACATCCCCACCTTCTTCCCAACATTTCCTGTTCATCCTGCTATTGTCAATGTAATTCACCGCGTGAGTACATTTCGATGCTAAATTAACATTCGTGAACAGGAAAGAGCCAATTGCACGACCGGGTTAAAATTAAAATTCTATCTAGGGGGAAGCGGGAGGTAAATCGTTTATGCGACCACAGATTAAGTTGCCAACAGGGAAATCAATACAAAACCACGTGTGGCCAGGCTCATCTGGGACGACGTCATTCAACAAACTAGAGCATTAGTTGTATTCAGAGATCAGGCGGTTCCGTGGACGGTTTTAAGGGCATCTCGACCAGACCAAGAACTGGGCGTACAGCTGATGGGACATTGGCAATTTTATTTAACCTGAGGTGAATGTGCTCTGAAAATATAGATCGTCTTCTCAACACAATGTGGTGTAATCTGTAGTGATAGTACTGTAACTACTTGGCATATTTGGAATCCTGGTTTCTTCTTTTTCTTCTTCTTCTTCTTCTTCTTCTTCTTCTTCTCCTCATTATTATTATTATTCTTCGTCTTCACCTTCTTCTACATTTTTTCTTCTTCTTTATCGTTTTCTTCTTTTTCATCTTTATCGTCTTCTTCTTCTTCTTTATCGTCTTCTTCTTCTGCTTCTTTTTTTTATTATTATTCTTTTTCTTATTCCTCTTCATCTTGTTCTTATCAAACTGCTTCTTTTTATCCTTCTTCTTCTTCTTCTTCTTCTTCTTCTTCCTCTTCTTCTTCTTCTTCTTCTTCTCCTCTTCCTTCTTCTCTTCTTCTGCTTTCTTAAAAGAATGTTTGACGGTGTGCTGTAGTTTATAGCGAGGCTGCGATATCTGTGTCTTTCTATCCAACACATTCAATTTCATCTGGGTTGTTTAGGTACTGGATTTGCCTTTCCACTGCGATTCTAAGCCATGTTACACTACTGCGGCATATCTCCAGTGTCACCGCTTGGAGACATAATAGAGTCATGGCCAGCTCTAGTTATCTCACCTGCAATGAGACGCTAACCTTGTTACAAGCATCCACCTGTCAGTCGCTGACCATGGTACAAGCAGCCACATATGAGTCGATGACTCTGATACAAGCAGCCACCTATGAGTCGCTGACCCTGATACAAGCAGCCACCTATGAGTTTCTGACCCTGGTACAAGCAATCACCTGTCAGTCGCTGACTCTGATACAAGCAGCCACCTATGAGTCGCTGACCCTGGTACAAGCAGCCACCTATGAGTTGCTGACCCTGGTACAAGCAATCACCTGTCAGTCGCTAACACTGGTACAAGCACCCACCTATGAGTCGCTGACCATGTGCAAACACCCACCTGTGAGTCGCTGACCCTGGTGGTAGCCACCTATGAGTCGCTGACCCTGATACAAGCAGCCACCTATGAGTCACTGACCATGTGCAAACACCCACCTGTGAGTCGCTGACACTGGTGGCAGCCACCTATGAGTCACTGACCCGTGCACACACTCACCTATGAGTCGCTGACCCTGTTACAATCACCCACCTGTGAGTCGCTGACCCTGGTACAAGCACCCACCTATGAGTCACTGAACCTGTGCAAACACCCACCTGTGAGTCGCTGACCCTGGTGGTAGCCACCTATGAGTCGCTGACCCTGATACAAGCAGCCACCTATGAGTCACTGACCATGTGCAAACACCCACCTGTGAGTCGCTGACACTGGTGGCAGCCACCTATGAGTCACTGACCCCGTGCAAACACTCACCAATGAGTCGCTGACCCTGTTACAATCACCCACCTGTGAGTCGCTGACCCTGGTACAAGCACCCACCTATGAGTCACTGAACCTGTGCAAACACCCACCTGTGAGTCGCTGACCCTGGTGGTAGCCACCTATGAGTCGCTGACCCTGATACAAGCAGCCACCTATGAGTCACTGACCATGTGCAAACACCCACCTATGAGTCGCTGACACTGGTGGCAGCCACCTATGAGTCACTGACCCCGTGCAAACACTCACATATGAGTCGCTGACCCTGTTACAATCACCCACCTGTGAGTCGCTGACCCTGTGCAAACACCTATCAACGAGTCTCTGATCCTGGTGGTAACTATCTATGAGTCGCTGACCCTGATGAAAGTTTTAGTCGCTGAACTATTGTGGCACCGAGTCAAAAACACTTGATGGGTAGGACTCGAGAGCACACTCATAATGATAAACCATCGCCGTTTATTCCTTTTTGAACATGTGACCTGTCTTGCCAAGGATTTCCCCTCCCACCAGCTCTTACAACAGGCCATGGACACCAAGTATGGGAAGCGACCATCTCCGTCATGGTTCCGCCCAAGCACGACTACGTCTGGTCATCCTCTTTGCACGTGGAGTGTAACGCCAGTCAATCACCGTGCTCAAGGACGGCCAGCGACCCTCGTCGTCTAAGAGGACTACACATCTAATAATAGTTGTCCATCGCTGGGAAAGAGTGAGACATCATACGATTATTGTTGCGAAATGGCTTCTATTATGGCTGCAAAGACCAATCCTGGAACGTCACATCCTGTCACATAGATGGCACTCATCAGTGGAGCCGGCTGTAGATTCGGTGGAGTTGTTTATTCTGGCAGCACGCCATCGCTGATTTTCCACGATGGCTGTATTATCTGTGATCTGAGCACCTTCGGTGATACTAATTCACCAGGTTGTGCGATTTTGTGTAAGCATCTACCATGAGGTGACATCAATATTGTAGCAGTTCAAAGACACTTTCAGAGACACTTTCAGAGACACTTTCAATGATTCTTTGTAGCGTTTCTTCTGTCCTCTGAATGGACGTCTCCCTGCTCTGACCTCACCGTATAACGGCTCCTTGGGGATGACATGCTCCATCTGACATGCAAACGACATGTCCCATCCATTGTAGATGAGATCATTTCAGAAGTGCATGAATGCTCAACATGATGATGTTGTTATTTGAATGCCTACAATGAGTGGGTTACTCTTATGTGCGCCCTGAGAAGGGCGTTAAGTGACAGGTTGCAGTAGCTTTCCTCACATCCTGAGCGTGCTGATGAAGGTGGACCGGGATCCTCAACGGCGTTGTGTTATGCATGGCCTCATGAGCGTGTCGCTCACTACTACGGAGATCACGTCCAGCCTCACCTTTTTAGCCAGACTGTTGTCCTCGACGACCAGCGAGAAGGTCAGCTGAGGGTCTTGGCCAGTATATTTCTCCTGACCCTGGCTAACATTCTCTAATCAGTATGTTTTGCCTGACCAGACGTTAGCCTCACCGTCCCGTCAGGTGAGGGTCTTGGCCAGTATATTTCTCCTGACCCTGGCTAACATTCTCTGATCAGTGTGTTTTGCCTGACCAGACGTTAGCCTCACCGTCCCGTCAGGTGAGGGTCTTGGCCAGTATATCTCTCCTGACCCTGGCTAATATTCTCTGACCAGTGTGTTTTGCCTGACCAGACGTTAGCCTCACCATCCCGTCAGGTGAGGGTCTTGGCCAGTATATTTCTCCTGACCCTGGCTAACATTCTCTAATCAGTATGTATTGCCTGACCAGACGTTAGCCTCACCGTCCCGTCAGGTGAGGGTCTTGGCCAGTATATTTCTCCTGACCCTGGCTAACATTCTCTGATCAGTGTGTTTTGCCTGACAAGACGTTAGCCTCATCGTCCCACTCAACATGTAAGTATTTCTAAGAATTTCAGAGCTAGACACTTTGTCCTGCACCACTTAATCCTGAGCAGCCTACGCAGACAGCCCAAGTGAAAACGATAGAGCTGTATGGAATGTCTGCTATACAATGTGCACGTCTCATATATCTACCTATTTATATACATACCTCCATACCTACCAACCTGCTAGGGTGAGTACACACATTAACTTTATTATTTGTATTGAAGCTGTACCCACGTACAATTAATGCACAGATATTTGTTCTATTATTTAATATTGTCATATTAAGGTTCAGTAGTGAAACCTCCGTTTCACAATCCCAAACGCACCGCGTTAGAATTCCGTCCAGTTTAGCAGACACGTCAGTATTTGTCTTGGCTCAATCGCTCCTCCACGCACGTAAAGTAACGGCAACAGAGCGTACTGCACACCTGCTAAGAAAGTCATAACAGCCAAATAGGTGACGGTTGTAAGAAGCGACGTTCTATAAAGTACATGCTACTTACTTTTTTATATCTATCTATCTATCTATCTATCTATCTATCTATCTATCTATCTATCTATCTATCTATCTATCTATCTATCTATCTATCTATCTATCTATCTATCTATCTATCTATCTATCTATCTATCTATCTATCTATCTATCTATCTATCTTTAGCCCACTTATGTAGTTAGGCGTCGTGGGGAGGTGCAACCTCCTTTGTTTCATATTTTTTTGGCAGGTGAAAAACCACAGGTGACTTGCCAGGTCAATCCCAGCATCTGTTAGCCCCTGGAATATACGATCGCCTGTTTTCAGACTGATGGAGGTAGAAGCGTAAATTGGAGCAAGGTAGACCCGCAGCCTGTCAGGCGCCATCTAAGCCGCTCCGTTAACCACATAACGAAGACCTGTTGTTGTGGCCACACAGTCCCCTTATTTGCGACATATTCTCGTGGTGGGGGGGGGGGGGGGGAAAGGGAGAATCCCTAGAATAATTTTAGTAGATTTTTAACTTTAATTTTGCCCGAGCAGCGGCCATTAGGCCTACTCTTTTCGAATTCCACCTGCTAAGGTATTTTTAACGAGCGCGCCACTGCACACTGGTGTCTGATCTCACTATTCAGAAATCAAGGGAAATATTTACCGGATGATCCACTAAAAAAATATCGGTGTCTCCACCCGGATTTTAACCAGCGACCTCCAGCACCCGAGGCGAACACTTTACCCTGAGACCACTGTGTCCCTCCTTCCCCATCTCCACCCCCACTCCTTTTTTAAACATTTTATTCTAAATTTTTTTATTATTACGTTAATTATTATACTGTCCCTAAAAATTCAACCATAACTGGAATTTAGTTTTATTATTGTTCCTTGTATATACCACTGATACAGACAAATCTACTGGAGATGGCGATGGCAAAAGTCAGCTAGCCAGATATCACACAATGACAGCTTGGCGGTTCCTAGCTCCACCACAAGGAGAGTGCAGGCCCTTCCCTGCTGGGCTAACTAAATGTCAACGTGGGAAAGGTTGGAGACTGGAAACCATAGATCTGCTTCTAATAATAGCAAGAAGGAATGTCCCTTTCCCCCTCCCATTCTCCCCTCCCCACAAACGTATTACTTACAGTCAAATCTCTGAAAGACAAACGAGGGAAAACACGGTACGACACGTTTTAGAGATTGACCAGATATATTTGTAGAACAAAAGATTAGTTTTTGGCTACCTGACAATCAGGAACTGGTCTGCCTGATTGAATACCATAATCCCTGTGTCACGTTGTGTGAAACCTCCTATATTCGAATAATATGCGTTACCGATTTCTGTATGGACCGTCGTCTGGTTTCTCATTAGAAGAAGATGTATGTTCCTAAAATAGCTTAGAGGTGTGTTGACGGTAGCATTGCCAGCTTTTGTTTGCTTCTCAATCATCATTTGTTTCCAGTTTGGTACACCACAGAGCCGACATACTGGCTTGGAAACTTTCGTTAAAGGTTACAGTGCCGACCTTCTGGCTTGCAACTTTTGTAAAAGGTTACAGTTCGGACATTCTGGCTTGCAAACTTTCGTAAAAGGTTACAGTGACGTCTTTCTGGCTTGCAAACTTTCGTAAAAGGTTACAGTGCCGACATTCTGGCTTGCAAACTTTCGTAAAAGGTTACAGGGGCGACATTCTGGCTTGCAAACTTTCGTAAAAGGTTACAGTGGTGACATTCTGGCTTGCAAACTTTCGTAAAAGGTTACAGTGGCGACATTCTGGCTTGCAAACTTTCATAAAAGGTTACAGTGGTGACATTCTGGCTTGCAAACTTTCGTTAAAGGTTACAGTTGCGACATTCTGGCTTGCAAACTTTCGTACAAAGTTACAGTGGTGACATTCTGGCTTGCTAAACTTTCGTAAAAGGTTACATTGCCGACATTCTGGCTTGCAAACTTTTGTAAAAGGTTACAGTCGTGACATTCTGGCGTGCAAACTTTCGTAAAAGGTTACAAAGCGGAAAAATTGGTTTGCAAACTTTCTTACAAGGTTCAAATGCAAAGCAAGGCAATGGCCGCCGTCCATCGTAGACGATAATAGCATAATGTATTTTGCCAGCACTATTTTCAGAAAGGATTAATTGCGCTACTTTTTAATCCTCACTCTCTCGTCTCGACCCCAGTGGCAAGTCAAGAACAAGACGACTAGGGAGGGCGATTACGAGATACAGAGGAGTCCACATCAAGCACCCGTGAAAAAGACGGTTACAGATCCAATATATTGGCTTGCAAACTGTCTTACAAGATTACAGCGCCGATTTATTGGCTTCAACTATTGCCCCACTTAAATGTACTTATACATTCTACCGGCGGTGTTACATTTCAAAAATACGTATGTTCAGAAACCCAAAATATTTTGCAGTGGATGAGTAAATATAAATATTTGCGATTCTTCTTTCGTTGATTCTTAAACCAGATCCCCAGGAGCCAGCCAAGAAACTAAAACGAAGAAACCAGAGTTTGATCTTCAAGCTAAGAATAAGGCATCCCCTTCTCAACAAACGAAGAGACCAGAGTTCGATCTTCAAGCTAAGAATAAGGCATCCATTTCTCAACAAACGAAGAGACCAGAGTTCGATCTTCAAGCTAAGAATAAGGCATCCATTTCTCAACAAACGAAGAGACCAGTTTGATCTTCAAGCTAAGAATAAGGCATCCCCTTCTCAACAAACGAAGAGACCAGAGTTCGATCTTCAAGCTAAGAATAAGGCATCCATTTCTCAACAAACTAAGAGACCAGAGTTTTATCTTCAAGCTAAGAATAAGGCGTCCCCTTCACAACAAACATCTGAACCAAACTGCAGATTCTGTCACGACCATGAGGAATCATTCGAGCACCTCCTGACTTTGTGCCCAGTGCTGGCCTATCTGCAGAACCTCCTGCTACCACCACACCCACCATACACAACACACTCTACACATCACTGCAACAATTGAGGAGGACGTGTGCTTTTGTTCGGGATTCATTGGGCTGTCAAGAGCTGCCAGCTCATAGTTAAAGGGATTATATCACCATCTTCATTATCATCATGTGCTATTAGGTTCCCACCATTTTCATTCTGCGAGGTTTCACATTCACGTCCTGTCTAGTTTTGCTGTTGCATTTCTTTACCCGGGCATGTCATTTCCATTTTACGTTTCTTTCCTATTCTCATAGCACGACTTACGCCATTTCGGAATCTAATATGAGTAGACAGTGTGGAGATGGATGTGGTTTCATGTCTCTATGTCTGTTTTTACAAGAGCTAGAGCAAAACAATATTACAATATTGTAGATATGTAATAACAAATGTTTATTCGTGATAACAAACACATGATATATATGGATCTGCACTCGAAGCTGTTTGATGCATGTGGGAAGATATGTTCAAACTGTGAGGCAGAAATAACAGCACATGAAGTAGCTCTGTAACACTAGAGAACTGTATTTGATGCTTGCCCATCAAAAGCCTAACGCATAGAACTCTTTAGACTCATTATCTGCCTTCTTTCAGAACTTACCGAAATAGCCCTAGATGGAAACCAGCTTATCACGTCCCAGGAAGTCAGAATATCTATGCAGTGGATCTCTGGTCACTCATATACACCTGGCAATGACAAGGCAGACAGACTGTCTAAGAAGGTTCAAGTCAAGAACAACAATACACATCAACAACCCTAAAGACATTCAAATAACTGCTGAAGACTGCAAACAAAAAAGATCGTCTGAATAGATGGGCAATGGGAAATATGAGAGGGAAATCTACAAACATATGGTCATTCCAAATACAACTTCGACGTCCTGAAAAGAAGAGACTAAAGTACCATCTTCCAACTTCGCAGACAACATACACAGAACTAAACAGTCACTTGAACAGAATCCAACCAGACCATTTTGATGAGCGATTGTCTGTCTTAGACAGTAGCTGCTTCAAGAGATGGTGATCTATCATGCAAACATGCAAACACATTCAATAGATCTGACGTGGGCTTGCCGCGGTATTCTATCGATGGTCGATTGTCATGACCTTATAATGACTTTAGAGTTCGGTATTTAATCTTTCCAGCTGATCCTAAGCAGGTTGTAGAGACAGGTCAAGGAGACATAAAGTTTTCTCTTGACGCGTCTGTGAACTGTCCGTGTTTCATAGACAGATGGGAGGATTGTTACCACCACGTCTCGATATCACATTATCTTCGCTGCTTGGTAACTGTGAAGCGTTAATTGTTTGTGAATCAGACAAGCACAACTTAGACATGCACAATTTAGACATGCCCAGCTTAGACATGCACATATTAGACAAGTACGCCTAATACATGTACATATTAAACATGCCCAGCTTAGACATGCTCAGCTTAGACACACACAGATTAGGCATGCACAAATCAGACACGCACAGCTTAGACAAGCATGTCTTAGACATACACCGCTTATACATACACAGTTTACACAATCACATCTTAGACATGCACAGCTTAGACATGCACAGTTTAGACAAGCACAGCGTACACAAGCATTTCTTAGACATACACAGCTTAGACATGCACAGCTTATACATGCACTTCTTAGACATGCACAGCTTAGACATACACAGCTTAGACATACACTTCTTAGACATGCACAGCTTAGACATACACAGCTTAGACATGCACAGCTTATACAAGCACTTCTTAGACATGCACAGCTTAGACATGCACAGTTTAGACAAACACATCTTAGTACTGTCATCTTTGTCACGAAATTCTGGACAACCAAATCATTTCTGATAACCTGGAGGAGTAGTCTAATCTCCTATAATCCGTCTTTTAATTCATGAACAAGGTCCGAAGCAATTGTATACTAAACTGTATGTCAGATTCAAATAATTTTTCGCATGCAGCCTTAGATTCCACATGACGACGCTAAAACATTGATATTGTTTAGTCCATGGATGTTAAGACATTGGCACATCAGCGTATTCCTTAAATCTTTTAGGACTATTGCAAAGAAATGACATTAAACTGAAGAGTTTACAGACCGCAGCTTAATTTCTCGTCGTATTTTGTGCATAGGCGTATCTCCTTAATGTCTTGAAAGATCCATTGATTTTTTTTGCTATGCCCTTTATGTACAATCGTAAATATGGCACAAATATGCAACAGCTAGTAGAGCTCTTTGGTCACCCTTAGACCCTCAAGGTTGTATCAACTGCGCAGTTAATTTTATGTTGTGTAACGCATTTGAATATTGAAATGTATTTGTTTCCATTGTTTGTATACCTAATTGATTTGATAAACATACGTTAATTCATTCCAGTCTGCTAATCAGTATGTCCACAAAAGATGATATTAATCATCCGAATCTGTCGATTCTTCTTCTTCTTCTTCTTCGTACCCTGTCAAACGTCAACCTGTATTTTTTTCGAAAAAAAGCAGCGGTCATCCTGAGGCTGTCGACACTGCCATAGAGCTTGTCTAGTGTTGCCACTGGTGATGGCCACATCTGCTTTCTCTGATCCTCGTTTTTCGGGCAGTTTTGCAGCAAATGTTCAGCGGTCATTTTCCCTGTACCACAAGTGCATTCGTCAGTGCCACCTATCTTCAGTTTATTGAATAGGTGGTACCTCAGTCTGTTGTGGCCTGTGCGGAGTCTGAAGACCACGATCTGCTCCATTCGAATCTGTCGATTCAAAGAGGTTGATAATTATTACTAGCTGGACAAATTGTAATCCATCTCGTTGCAATTTCTGTACATTTTCCGGGAGAACAAGTTTAACACACTTCTTCTAGAACTGATTGTCTATTTTTGAAAGGTGTCAGCACTTCAACATCCCGCACTTTAAATATCCTGTTCTGTTCGGTAACTTGTCCTTTGACTTTAGCCCACACGAGCTTTATAGGGTTTAGATGCGCATGATATGCAGGTAGTCGCAGAGAAGTGTGACAGTACATTTCAATAATTCTGTAAATATGATACACCTTTTGTCTTATTTGTTTTCCTCACAAGCTGCAACAACTCGGGCTTCAAATACGTTTCTTCGAAATTCACTTTTTCCTTAGCTAGCCATGTCCTAATTTGAGCTTTTGCATTTGATGATGTTGGTACTTTGTCTCCCTCTGATACTGCATTGTGATATGATGAATTATCCATTACTAGGCATGACGGTCTATCCAGAATTGGAAGCAGATTATTCGTAATTCAGTGCCTGTAAATTTTTCCATTCATTTCAGTGTGGTAGTCTCTACCGTCATTAATTTTTTATTGGAAAATAAGTTCAGCGTCATGGACAAGTCCGTTGTCACATATTAGTAAAATGCGCTGCACTATGATGATTGAAACGTGTCTATTCTGGTCACGTAAACTGATTGCCATTCTTTACCATAGGTTTGGTGAGCATTGACCCATGATTCATCCAAGTATACAATAGCATAGCCTTGCCTACGCCATTGACGTATCTGTCTCAGGTATTTGCTTCGGGCAGCAATCAAATGTGGCTTTTCATATATAATATTCCTGTCCTCTGAAATTTTCATGAATGTAAAGCCGGCTGTTTTTGCAATTTTCCAAAGAGTGCTTTTCAAAACGGCAATACTGCAGTCGGATTGCAATGTTATTTTTAGTTTCCAGAGTGTATCAAGTTGATTTGTCGTCAACAGTTTCAATATCTCCCGTTTTCTGACATGTCTGTTGAAATCGTCAAAGTTTCTTTTCCTACCTTGCTTGATATGAGTGCACTCTAAGCCCTATCCAATCCAAAGGTAAAAGGATGACCTATCAAGACCAAGTGTCAATTGCGTTCGTTTCTCTGTGTCATGAATATCGCAATTGTAGCAGTCCTAACAATAATTGTATATCCTATATCACGGTATCAGTTAATATACTATGTGGCAGGGTTAACGTAATCTCTATTATACCTTCCTTCCCACTATCACTCCTTAACTCTCTAAATTAAATTAAATACCAACAATTATTTCAACATAAGTTAAACAAAGCATGTATTCTTCACACAAGTAAAACAATATGCACATCAAATCAAATCACTAGGCTCATTGATCACATCATACTGTTCATCAATTATTAATGAATTCTAATGTCTCTCAACAGGTTGGTTATCATCGCTTCTCTGACTATAATTACTTCTAATGGTTCGTGCAAGTAGCACAGGTCTTACTCTAGTACTAAACTTTACCCATGGTTCTCATCACGTGGTCGGAATCTAGCTATTGTTCTATTCACTGTCTATCTCTGTGTGTTGCTATAAAGGATGTCTATCTACAATTTCTCAGTCCTCATTTATCTGTCCTCTAAGCTTACATGAAAATGGATGTCTACTTGACCTCTTGTCTCGTCTCACGTAAGGCAGCTGTCTACTGGACCTCTTGTCTCGTCTCACGTAAGGCAGAAGTCTACTGGACCTCTTGTTACGTCTCACGTAAGACAGCTGTCTACTGGACGTCTTGTCTCGTCTCTATATCAGAAATCGGTGACTGCATCTGTGCTCTGACTACAGCTGTGCTCGTGTCTATGGCAGACGACAGTGGTTGTCTTTTTGTGGTTGTCAGGACGAGGAAACCCACAAATCACAACGATCGTCTTAGGACGACAGCTTCGTGTTGCAGCAACACGTCTCCGGCTGACGAGAATGAAGTCAGGCCATTCGAGCAAGATGTTAGCGACGACGACTTGAACAGAACATCACACAGAGACAGATTCTTACATGTGTGTGGTCTCTCCTTGCATTTCCATGTTGGTCTGCTTCGGTGGCTTCTAACTCTACTATTTTCAATCACTGGCTAAGTTTCTGTAACTTTGAACTATCTACTTGTTCTAGACTAAGTGCTACTCACTATACTCTCTGGTAGGACACCCTTGGTCTGCTGTTTCTGATCTCCCCTCTATTCTGTTTCACTCCAGCTTATATGCTAAGCTTCCCCCGCCTTAGACAATGACCTACTTTCTTGAGTTCATTTCCCACCAACTTTATTTGAACTCGCGTGTCCAAAAGAAAGGCTGCCTTATTTTCCAAACACTGACTGACCGCTTGTTGACAGGGATTCCCAGTTCAAACCGTGAGAACAGAATGGTCGGCCAGCCCCAACTTGCATTGTTTGATAGTTGAGGACCATGCCTCGTTCAATGAACTGAAACCCTCGGGCCGGGTTCTCAAGTTATGTTTGGGTACCATGAACGGTATTTTCAGGACTTCCCTGGCTTTTGCAAGTTGTACCCCTGTAACTCTGTTACACAATATAAATTACCTATCTTAGATTCCCTGCGGAAGAACATATAGTAAAACGGTAACCTTCTGTAATATTATAAATGTACTGTTCAAACTCATTTTGAAATTGAAATCAATGCAACTTTTGAAAAAGCAACTATATGTCACAATAACAACACCACTAACTATGATAGCGTGATACCCCTATGATGAACCTCAGTTTCGCATGAATGAAGTTTGTTATTTTCCGCTTTCGACACGGTGTCTAATTGTTGCACGTGACAACATGAATTTGTATTTACTCTGCTTATTTGAAGGTCAAAACATATATTTTTAAAACAGCACGTCTGTGTATCTTAAACATGTTAAAAGTATGCCCAATTCACTGATGTTGCATTTAAAATAGCCTAATGAATACATTTTTCAAAATACAAAACATTTCTTAGAGAAAAAAATATTTCCATAACGTCATGGATATTCTAAGGCTGCATGCAAAAAATCATTTGGATCTGACATGGAGTTTAGCAGAAAATTGCTTCGGACATTGTTCATGAATTAAATGATCGACTATACCAGGCCCGCTTGCAGGGTTGCGAAGCTGAACGGCTCCCTAGTTTTGGGGCTAGCTGTGAATACCAAGTAATACTCTGATCCTGCCACTCGTAAAGTTTTTCCCGATCCTCCCCTTGTCGCCTACAAACGAGACAGGAACCTGAGGGACTTGCTGGTCAGTAGTCGCCTACACACTAGCCCGCATAGCCTCCCAGGCACCAGGCCGTGCAAAAATTCACGTGGCTGTGTTACCTGCCCTCATGTCATCCTTTCTCGCTCCATTACCTTTCCTAAAGCAGAATTCTTCATCAAAGAGGGATTCACATGCAATTCTCGTAATCTCATCTATTCTATCATCTGCGGCCAGTGTGGTATGACATACATTGGGGAAACTGGTATGGAACTGCGGGAGCGTTTTTGCCAACACTTCAACGACATCCGCAACCGCACTGGTTCCCCAATTGCCAGCCACTTCAATGGTCCTGAGCATTGGGGTACGGCTGACGTTAGTGTCACTGGTCTAGTTTCGTGCTTCTCTGACGATCGTCATCGATTCACCCTCGAGAATGGACTTATCCCCAGCATGGGCTGTCTCCAACCGCATGGCATTAATATCTTCCATACTTTTTCTTAAACCCTCACACTGGCCCCCATCTATTTGTCTTCCTTTGCCCCACCCCCCCCCCCCATTCTTCTATCAGTTCTTTCCCCCTCCCTCCTGTATCAATCTCACGCCCTCCCGGCTTATATTGCCGTCTCTTTGTTCTCCGATCTGTACCACTATTCGGCCACCATTGGCTTATCCGGCACATTCCCCCACTTTGTGTTTGACCGCTCCGATTCAGTTTCAGTCAAGCATCTGGGCCAACAGGTCGCTTAGACAGACTGGGTCTACTATCAGAAACAGATGAGTTGACCATTTTTTCTTATATGTTGATTTGTTAGTTCAGTATTGTTGTCCCAGATGAAGGCCTATTGGTCGTAACGTAAGTTTTGTTTATGTTCTCGTCTCGGTGCGGTATCTGACCATACCCATTTTTAAAATGTTGATTAAACTCAACCTTAATAAACTTTTACAAGTATTTTTTCCTGTTTTTTTCCCGAATACCAAGTAAGCAACCATGTACAAAAACAAACGGGCAGGCATGGAGACAATAAGGAGAGAGCCCCTCCACCACACAAAGACACAATTCTAATCAAGCACAAACTAATCACATGTTTATCTTAGAAAAAGATTACAAGAAGAAACAAAGGCCCAACAGGACTGATCATAAAGACAGGGGATAGAAAGGTGAGTCACTCTTTCTGCAAAATCTCTGCATCCCAAGAAGACGAGGACCGAGAAAGTAAGTATATCCAACAAGTGTTAATGGATACACAGCTTTGCATCTGCTTGCTTCTCTTCCTTGCCCTTCTCCATTCACACATCCAAGGAAACATGAGTTGTCCTCTCCTTCCTCTTTTGTCCCTTCCGATTACAGTTGGCCTCATTTTAGAAGCCTGCGCCAAAGCCCTCTGTCTGCTGTTGCAATAGTGGTTTCAATAGCAATTTGTTTAACACGATGAGGTTTCTAGTCCCATGGACTACTATCATGTGGCATTTTTTACTCAATACATGTACGTGCAGTGATCCTATTCTGTCATCATCAGTAAGAGACACAGCTGTCCACTCCAGAAAACACGAGCTATTTACATGTTGTTTCCTGGGGAAATTGTTACACGACCTGTCATTCAACCCCTGGCGGTTGTTCCAAGCTCATCAGACTTCATACTACATGAAAAGCAAATCCTGGAACAATGAGTTTCAGAATATTCTCACCAAACATATTAAACGCTAACTAGAAACAGAACATTCTACAAACCGAAGAATAGAAAGCTACTCTTAAACTGTCAATATTTATTTTTGTGTCTTGTTTGCGCTGAATCCTGTTGACGAATAATCGATAATATTAAACGAAGTATTCCATCTCCTGTTTCTTAACTGTCTCGTGCTAGATGAAGGTGAATTCCCGTGTTACTATACAGCAGCGTATCTCAACAACTTTACTGTCGCGGAATTCTTGAAATAATATTCGTGTCTTATAAAATACTCACTTGACATAGACCAAGTCACTTGTTAAATAAATAAAAAATCGTATTTTGTTTTTTAGTAAGTTATATTTTTGTATTTTCTTTATGTACATTTTTGTATTGCCTAGTTTACATTTGTGTATTTATTAGTTCACATTTTTTTGTATTTTCGTAGTTCCTACTATCGTGTTTTCGTAGTTTACATTTTTGTATTTTCGTAGTTTATATATTTGTGTTAGAGTATATTGCATGCCAAACATATTGTTGAAAGCAATGAGCTATACATAAATTATTGTACTGTAAACATATTTTAAACAGCAATGAACTATTCGAGGAAATGCGACGTGGAACTGATTTTGGCAGAAACGTTAATTGGTACATCTATTTGGGCCAAGAAATTACGAACTCAGTCCAGCAATGGTGTATGGCTGCGCGGTGTGGAGCCTACAAAAAAGTGACATTGTTGCGCTCCGAGCTACTCAACCAGCGATGGAGTATAGAACACTGTCACTTTCATTACGGGACTACATCCACAACACCGCAACCAGGAGTCGGACCTTCTTCAATGGCGTCGTAGATACGCCCTTGATAAGAAAGTCCAGGTGAGCAGGCCACGTGTTACGCATGCGTGGCAATAGATGGACACGTCAGGTAACGTCAGGGTGGCCCTACATCTATAATCCTTGCCTCGGACGTCCACCAATGAGATGAAGAGATGGCCTTCGACAAGACCTTGGTGCGCATGGTACTTAATGGCAAAGGACAGAGATGAGTTTAGACGAGATTTGGCTACCTGGCATAGTGGTGAGTGAACATCAGGATTACAGCATGAGCTATGCATATAATATTGTATTCCAAACAGATTGTAACCAGCAGTGAGCTATACATATACTATTGTATTCTAAACAGATTGTAAACAGCAGTGAACTATACATATACTATTGTATTCCAAAATAGTTTGTACACAGCAGTAAGCTATACATATACTTTTGTATTCTAAACAGATTGTAAACAGCAGTGAGCTATACACAAACTATTGTATTCTAAACAGATTGTAAACAGCAGTGAACTATAGATATACTATTGTTATCCAAACAGATTGTAAAAAGCAGTGAGTTATACATATACTATTGTATTCCAAAATAGTTTGTAAACAGCAGTGAGCTATACATATACTATTGTATTCCAAAACAGATTGTAAACAGCAGTGAGCTATACATATACTATTGTATTCCAAAACAGATTGTAAACAGCAGTGAGCTATACATATACTATTGTATTCCAAACAGACTATGCACAGAATGAGCAATGTTCAAACAAGGGTATACTCTGAGTGAAATACGTCTTAACAATGGACGCACAGCTCAAAAGTGCAACAAATCTGTGTAAAACAATTTATCTAAATTAGCAAAGTTCACACACAAAAGAAGAAAACTGTTAACTATTCAGACAGAAATATGTCCCCCGAATGGCAGCCTGCCATCATGTTGTAGAAGCGACATATGTTCATTACGTGTAGGTATGTCGCACTATACGGTATATGTTCACTACTGCACGGAAATGTGTCCACTGCAAGCGAATTCCATGCATGTAAAATACGACATTATCCATTGACCTTCCATTTTTTCGTAAAATTATTACATATGTTCACTGCAAGCAGGCTTTCTGGCATGTCTTAAAAGGCAACATATGTCTACTGCAAGCAGGCTTCTACGTAGGTCGTCTAAACCGACATATGTTCACTGCAAGTGTACTTCCTGACATATCATGAAACGCGATATTGGTACCCAGCAAGCAAACTTCCAAGCATGTCGTAAGAGGCGACATATGACAGCTGCAAGCAAGCTTTTAGCATGTCGTAAAAAAGACATATCTCTGCTGCAAGTGATCCCACAGGCATGCCGTAAAAGACAAGGTATGTTCACTGAAAATAACTTCTACGCATGGTGTAAAAGGCGACATATGTCTACGGCTAGCATGCTTCCATCATGTCGTATAAGACAACATCTTTAATGCATGGCAGATATCCATCATGCTGTAAAATAAGACATTTGTCCACTGCATGGCAGTCATCCACCTACCCATGTCGTAAAATGGGACATATATCCACTACATGACAGCCATCCACCATGTCGTAAAATGAGACATATATCCACTACATGACAGCCATCCACCATGTCGTAAAATGAGACATATATCCACTACATGACAGCCATCCACCATGTCGTAAAATGAGACATATATCCACTACATGACAGCCATCCACCATGTCGTAAAATGAGACATATATCCACTACATGACAACCATCCACCATGTCGTAAAATGAGACATATATCCACTGCATGGCAGCCATCCACCAAGTCATAAAATAAGACATTTGCCAACTGCATGCCAGTCTACCACACATATTGTAGAAGGCAATAAACCATATAAGCTGAATTAGTAGAAAAACCAATACTACAAGATGGCGTCAAGCGTTTGAGACATGATTTCTATAAAAGGACCAATAGTTTTTCGACGCATTAGCTGTAATGAGGACAGAGAGATGAAAAAGTGTAGTTGTCCTCTCCTTTTTATACATTTTTTAAGTTGATGTCTGAACTCGTGCAAAGAAGGAATTGATTGGGGATTAAATTGCTTAGAGCTTAAGATGGAATCCATAACACTTTGTCTACTGTGTACGTTTTCAAACGCCAGCTTCTATCACACAATCAATCAAGGCACGTCGTTCCTCTCAATGCGAAAAATGCACAAAAATATTGCTCACATTTAGCCAGTATACACGATCATGGTCTGCTCAGTCTGTCTTCAGGTGTAATCTTTCTGTCTCCAGGTGTAATCATTCTGTCTCCAGGTGTAATCTTTCTGTCTCCAGGTGTAATCTTTCTGTCTCCAGGTGCAATCATTCTGTCTCCAGGTGTAATCTTTCTGTCTCCATGTTTAATCTTTCTGTCCCCATGTGTAATCTTTCTGTCTCCAGGTGTAATCTTTCTGTCTCCAGGTGCAATCATTCTGTCTCCAGGTGTAATATTTCTGTGTTCATGTGTAATCGTTATGTCTCAGGTGTAATCTGTCTGTCTCCAGGTGTAATATTTCCGTCTTCATGTGTAATCTTTCTGTCTCCAGGTTTAATCTTTCTGTCTCCATGTGTAATCTTTCTGTCTCCAGGTGTAAGTTTTCTGTCTCCAGGTGTAATCTTTCTGTCTCCAGGTGTAATCTTTCAGGCTCCAGGTGTATTTTTTCTGTCTCCAGGCGTAATCTTTCTTTCTCCAGGTGTAATATTTATGTCTCCAGGTGTAATCTTTCAGGCTCCAGGTGTATTGTTTCTGTCTCCAGGCGAAATCTTTCTGTCTCCAGGTGTAATATTTATGTCTCCAGGTGTAATCTTTCAGGCTCCAGGTGTATTGTTTCTGTCTCCAGGCGAAATCTTTCTGTCTCCAGGTGTAATATTTATGTCTCCAGGTGTAATCTTTCAGGCTCCAGGTGTATTGTTTCTGTCTCCAGGCGAAATCTTTCTGTCTCCAGGTGTAATATTTATGTCTCCAGGTGTAATCTTTCAGGCTCCAGGTGTATTGTTTCTGTCTCCAGGCGAAATCTTTCTGTCTCCAGGTGTAATATTTATGTCTCCAGGTGTAGTCTTTCTCCAGGTGTAATATTTATGTCTCCAGGTGTAATCTTTCTGTCTCCAGGTGTAATATTTATGTCTCCAGGTGTAGTCTTTCTCAAGGTGTAATATTTATGTCTCCAGGTGTAGTCTTTCTCCAGGTGTAATATTTATGTCTCCAGGTGTAATCTTTCTGTCTCCAGGTGTAATATTTATGTCTCCAGGTGTAGTCTTTCTCCAGGTGTAATATTTATGTCTCCAGGTGTAATCTTTCTGTCTCCAGGTGTAATATTTATGTCTCCAGGTGTAGTCTTTCTCCAGGTGTAATATTTATGTCTCCAGGTGTAATCTTTCTGTCTCCAGGTGTAATATTTATGTCTCCAGGTGTAATCTTTCTGTCTCCAGGTGTAATATTTATGTCTCCAGGTGTAGTCTTTCTCCAGGTGTAATATTTATGTCTCCAGGTGTAATCTTTCTGTCTCCAGGTGTAATATTTATGTCTCCAGGTGTAGTCTTTCTCCAGGTGTAATATTTATGTCTCCAGGTGTAATCTTTCTGTCTCCAGGTGTAATATTTATGTCTCCAGGTGTAATCTTTCTGTCTCCAGGTGTAATATTTATGTCTCCAGGTGTAGTCTTTCTCCAGGTGTAATATTTATGTCTCCAGGTGTAATCTTTCTGTCTCCAGGTGTAATATTTATGTCTCCAGGTGTAATCTTTCTGTCTCCAGGTGTAATATTTATGTCTCCAGGTGTAGTCTTTCTCCAGGTGTAATATTTATGTCTCCAGGTGTAATCTTTCTGTCTCCAGGTGTAATATTTATGTCTCCAGGTGTAATCTTTCTGTCTCCAGGTGTAATATTTATGTCTCCAGGTGTAATCTTTCTGTCTCCAGGTGTAATATTTATGTCTCCAGGTGTAATCTTTCTGTCTCCAGGTGTAATATTTATGTCTCCAGGTGTAATCTTTCTGTCTCCAGGTGTAATATTTATGTCTCCAGGTGTAATCTTTCTGTCTCCAGGTGTAATATTTATGTCTCCAGGTGTAGTCTTTCTCCAGGTGTAATATTTATGTCTCCAGGTGTAATCTTTCTGTCTCCAGGTGTAATATTTATGTCTCCAGGTGTAATCTTTCTGTCTCCAGGTGTAATATTTATGTCTCCAGGTGTAATCTTTCTGTCTCCAGGTGTAATATTTATGTCTCCAGGTGTAATCTTTCTGTCTCCAGGTGTAATATTTATGTCTCCAGGTGTAATCTTTCTGTCTCCAGGTGTAATATTTATGTCTCCAGGTGTAATCTTTCTGTCTCCAGGTGTAATATTTATGTCTCCAGGTGTAGTCTTTCTCCAGGTGTAATATTTATGTCTCCAGGTGTAATCTTTCTGTCTCCAGGTGTAATATTTATGTCTCCAGGTGTAATCTTTCTGTCTCCAGGTGTAATATTTATGTCTCCAGGTGTAATCTTTCTGTCTCCAGGTGTAATATTTATGTCTCCAGGTGTAATCTTTCTGTCTCCAGGTGTAATATTTATGTCTCCAGGTGTAATCTTTCTGTCTCCAGGTGTAATATTTATGTCTCCAGGTGTAATCTTTCTGTCTCCAGGTGTAATATTTATGTCTCCAGGTGTAGTCTTTCTCCAGGTGTAATATTTATGTCTCCAGGTGTAATCTTTCTGTCTCCAGGTGTAATATTTATGTCTCCAGGTGTAATCTTTCTGTCTCCAGGTGTAATATTTATGTCTCCAGGTGTAATCTTTCTGTCTCCAGGTGTAATATTTATGTCTCCAGGTGTAATCTTTCTGTCTCCAGGTGTAATATTTATGTCTCCAGGTGTAATCTTTCTGTCTCCAGGTGTAATATTTATGTCTCCAGGTGTAATCTTTCTGTCTCCAGGTGTAATATTTATGTCTCCAGGTGTAGTCTTTCTCCAGGTGTAATATTTATGTCTCCAGGTGTAGTCTTTCTCCAGGTGTAATCATTTAAATGTTGTTCTATCTCACGTTCTCTTCTTTCGTGTATTTTTGAGTCCATTCTTTTCCCCTGCGGGTTCCACACGAGAACCTGCCTAGCTATATTTGACAGCGCCTTCCTCATCGTAGGTCATACCCAGCCCCATTTACTTCTCTTAATTTGTTGTTCCCGTGACTGTTATTAGCTCTTTTCCTAAAGATCATCATTTCTCACCATGTTCTGCCACGTTCATCCCATTATCCTTCGAAGGCATCTGTCTCTGCCGAAGACGGATGTGTCGGACCGAAAGGTGCAAATATCGCAGTCAAACTGTAAACTAGCGATACAACGCATGCCGTTCTCCGGACTTCATCCTGCTACTGGCAAAACTCAGTTCAGAGCTTCGTAGCCAGAGATTGAGAACGAACGCAGAAGAAGAAGAAGGCATCCGTTAACAAAGAATTAGATTCCCTGCTGAATGTCCATTTTCGTTCTCGTTCTTCATCGTTTCCTTCCATTGAACTGCCCCTACTTCACATTGATCTTGCGTATTCTAACTTTGGTGGGAATTTTGATTTCCCTAGATCTCCATATGTTATTTAGTGTCAGGAAAGCCACCCTTGCATTTCCATTTCTGATATTAACATTTCCATAGAGGCCCCCTGATGTGTCTCAATTGTACTGTCAAAATAAGTAAAAGCACCCACTTCTTCCAACGGCTCTCTCTGTTGCCCGTTCGTCGAGTGAATGGTAAGGAGGATGATATTCAGTCTAATTTGTCAACTTCAAAATGTTTAAAGAAATCAGAGGTCAATGAGGTACAGGTCTTTTCTCTTGTTCCCTACATATCAAATGAAAGACAACGCCCCCTAACAAGAAGCCTGTAATTCAACTCGTGAGTATGAGTCATTCCTGAATTAACATACGGAGACTTCAAAAGACCAATTATGCGGCCACGTTAAAATTTTATTTGATTGGGGGGGGGGGGGGGGGGGCAAGGAAGGTAAATCATTTATGCGAACACAGGTTAAGTTCAGAACTGGGGAAATCAATACGATGCCACGTACGACCAGGCTCATCTACTGTGTCGTGATTCTCTTAAACAGGAGCAATCGCTGTATTGAGAGGTCAGGCACTCCCATAACAGATTTTAAGGGCACATCGACCAGATCATGAGCTAGCGTATATCGGAGATATGGGTCATTGACTTAATTATAATCAACCTGGCGTGATTTTGTTTAAAGCCGTCCTTCCCACTGTCTCGCTATCGATCAATCTATCTATCTATCTATCTATCTATCTATCTATCTATCTATCTATCTATCTATCTATCTATCTATCTATCTATCTATCTATCTATCTATCTATCTAACTATCTATCTATCTATCTATCGATCTATCTATCTGTCTATCTATTTATCCATATATATATATATCTATCTATCTATATATCTTATCTATCTATCTATCTATGTATATATATATATATATATATATATATATATATATATATATTTATCTATTTATCTATGTGTATATCTATCTATATATATATTTATTTATGTGCATATCTATCTATATATCTACTTATCTATCTATCTATCTATCTATCTATCTATCTATCTATCTATCTATCTATCTATCTATTGATCTATATATATATCTATCCATCTAGCATCCACCCATCCCTCCATATATTATCTATTAAAAATAATCTATCCATCAATTCTATCTAATCTATCTGTTTGGCCGTGTGTTAGCCTATCAGTTTGTCTGTGTCCCTGTCTGCTTCTCTACATGCGTTTCTGTCTGTATGTGTGTCTGTCGGTCTCACTGTCTTCTTCAGCCCTCTGCCAAAGTGTTGCCGGGTTAAAAAATTACATATGTACCCTACGAAACATGCTGTACATGTTGACTGATGAAGTGATTGAATGGGGTTAGCAACATCACTATGTGAAATAACTACTAAGTCAACGCTACTTCAAATGTTTGGACATATAATTGTTGTAAAGAGACATGCTACAATGTTGACCCTATGCTTCATCTGGAACGAAACGTGAGACGCCATCATCATGCGACTTTCATCATAACATAGTTGTGTAGTATAGCTGCACTCATAATAGTACTAATTAAGGTCATTGGTCTATAATAGATGTGCTCACTGTAGGGACAATTAAAGTAAATTTGTTTTTTTTGTATAACTGCCCTCTGTTATAACAATGATTAAAGTACATTTGTTTTCTAGTATAACTGCTCTCAATGCATCATCAATTAAAGTACATTTGTTTTGTAGTATAACTGCCCTAATTTGTTACAATGATTAAAGTACATTTGTTTTGTAGTATAACTGCCCTAATTTGTTACAATGATTAAAGTACATTTGTTTTGTAGTATAACTGTCCTCCTTTGTAACAACGATTAAAGTGCATTTGGTTTGTAGTGTGTAATATAACCGCCCTCATTTGTAACAATGATTAAATTACATTTATTTTATAGTATAACTATCCGCATCTGCAATAGTGATTAAAGTACATTCGTGTTGTTATGTGATTGTCCCCATTTCTAACAATGGTCAATGTACATGTGTTTTGTAGTATAACTGATTCTTCTTCTTCGTACGCTGTCAGACGTCAACCGGTTTTGTTCGAAGAAAGCAGCTGTCATCCTAAGGCTGTCACCACTGCCATAGAACTTTTCTAGTGTTGCCACTGGGGATGGCCACATGTTCCTTCTCTGTTCCTCGTACGTCGGGCAATTTTGCAGCAGATGTTCAGCGGTCATTTTCCCTGTGCCACACGAGCATTCGTCAGTACCACCTATCTTCAATTTATTGAATAGATTGTACCTCAGTCTGTTGTGGCCTGTGCGGAGTCTGGAGACCACGACCTGCTCTCTTCTGTTCAGCTGGTAGTCGGCATCATTTTTTGTGTAGGCAGTGTGTTCTGTTTCCCATTTGGCCATGTATCTGGCCCTAATTAGCCTTTTGGGCTCTTCGTAGGTCACACTAGAATCTGGTTGTGGTAGTCTTGCACCTTCTTTTGCTGTTAGTAATCATTGCATTTACGTAACTGAACTTACATAGTTAGTCATTAAAGCGTGTTTGTTTTGTAACATAATTTAACACATAGTTATACTTATTTCATTATGTTCATTTTTTAAGATAACTGTACTCAAAATGTATCACTCGTGAAATATCCTCAACAGATCCATTTAGAGGTTATCTTCTTGGGAATCCTGTTACCTTGTCAGTTTTCGTCGGGAGTCGTACAGCTTACATTCTTACGTTTCCACAAGTTTTCTACCCTCAGGTCATCAGATTTGCCAGAAGTGACACCATACTTTTATATCCGCTTTTCCTCTTGGTCTGGCACCTCCTTCGTCTTCTATTGTTAGTCGATCTTTCTTTCATTAGCTCATCCTCTGGTCATTGATTGTTCCATATTCTGGCTTGGCTTGGCTTCGTTCGTTCTCAATCTCTCGCTACCAAGCCATGAAAGGGCTTAGGTAGCAGATTGTAGTCCAGAGAACGGAATGCATTGTGTCGTAGTTTACAGCTTGACCTCAATATTTGCACCTTTCGGTCCAACACATCCGACTTCAGCAAGCATTTTGTGAGTACCGGGTTAGCATTCTCTCTTCGATCCCTTCTCCTTAGCCAGTCTGCCCTGTTGCAGCCTGTTATCCAGGATCACCGCGAGGAGGCGTAAAAGGGTCTTGGCAGCTCTGGTTCGCTGGCCCTAACGCTAGCAGTCAGCTATGGGTCGCTGACCACTACAGCTCATACGCTGCTCCGCATCTTGATCTCAAATATTCCATATTCTAAATATCGCATCCCATAATTGGTGCCAGTCCATCGTCTTAAGGTTCATCTGATATTATTTCTGTATATACTGATTGGCCTTTTATGAATGTGCATTGTGGGGAGTCTCTTTACCATTGGCTATGTAAGCCAGCTTTTCTGGTTCACAGATGCTTTTGGATATTGACAGCTAATATCTACGGCCATAGGTCAATCAGCAATCCGGCATTCAGCTGAAGCCCCTGGTAAGTAGAACATGCTCCTCTGCTCCTCAGACTGATATAGTGCTCATCAAAGAAACACAACTATGGAATCCCAGTTGATAACAGCAGTGCAGATAAACAGGGCGTTATAGGGGCATGTGACATTGCTATTGCCACTTATGGCAAAGGTTTATGGAACTGTTCATTTCAGTTCCCTGCCTTCTTTCTGTGAACCCGTGTTAACGTCTGTAATTAAACTAAGGAGAAGAAAAAGAAAAAGTAAAGGTAGTTGAAGAAGAAGAAGAAGAAGAAGAAGAAGAAGAAGAAGAAGAAGAAGAAGAAAAAGAACACTTCAAAAAAGAAGATGATGATGATGATGATGATGAAGGCGAAGAAGAAAGAGAAACAGAAGGAGAAGATGGGGAGGAGGAAGAACAAGAAAAATTAATGAAAAGAAAAAGGACATAAAAAGAAGAAGAAGAAAAATAAGATGATGATGAAAAAAGAAAAAGAAAACGAAACAAATTGAAAAAAGAAGAAAAAGAATAAAAAAGGAAAAGAGGAAGAAAAAGAAAAAAGGAAAAGAAGAAGAAAAAGCAGAAGGAAAAGAAGAAGAAGAAGAAGAAGAAGAAGACGAAGAAGAAGAAGAAGAAAAGAAGAAGAAGAAGAAGACGAAGAAGAAGAAGAAGCAAAGAAGAAGAAGAAGAAGAAGAAAACGTACAAGAAGAAGAATTGGAGGAAGAAAAAGAAGAAGAAAAAACAACAGATGGAACAAAAGGAGAAATTAAAGAAGTGGAGAAAAACAGAGATAAAGAAATTATCTAGCACGAAATGTGCTAAAAACAGACGCTATGGCAATGCGTCCATGGAAACCAAAGCAGTGCTAGCCATTCCGTTATCTCAACGAATGCCAAAATTGATACCCGATCCGCGAGGAGAGAGAATATCGGGGGCATTTTTATCGCGATTATTTTTATCACAGGCCTGTTATCTTGGCCGGCCTAATTATCAACGTTATGGAGCAGCCCAGATCGATCGATATCAATTCCACAAAGATGGACGTGGCGTGATGTTGATTATTAGTATTGTCAGTTCTGTCATTTCCCTTCTCAATAGAGTTGGCTGTAGGTATACATCAGAATAGATGTGTGTAGAGTGGATGATGGCATCGGTAGAATAGTTTCCCAAAGAGAAACATATATATATACATACATTATGATAACTGTCCTTCGTTGTCGATGATGACCACTGACAGCATACTTGTTGTATGTATTCTGTTTTGTTTCGTTTCTGCATTGGTTGCCATGTTTTGGCCCAGTGTTTGCTGGGCCTCATGTGGCGTATCAGTCCAATTCAAGTACGGGATGTGATATTGTCCGGTTTGCACATTATGTCATCTACTGCCGGTGAGGGAAGTTTCTCTGCTATTTCCTTCAGGATCAGATGTTTGGTTTGCGCTGTCTCAAACGGTGATTCTCTCCTTCAAGAACGTCTACGTTTACTGTATTTCTCCAGCCCGATCTGTGTTCCGTAATACTCCTCCAGTTGTCTTCATCTGTGTGACAGCATGTTATATTTAACTTCAAGCTGTACTTAAATCGATTTGTTGGGTGACCTCTTTTTCGTCAGCCTTGTCCACTCCCGCCATAAAGGAGTCCTTTCGGCAGTTTTATGTCTGGCATGCGTACAAGTGGTACCCAGGCCATCTCAGCTATGCCAACTGCAGCGGTGCATATATGCATATATATATATATATATATATATATATATATATATATGTATATATATATATATATATATATATATATATATATATATATATATATGTACACACACATACAACAACATACATGATGATGTGTGTCCATCACATGTGATCATAACCACTCTCTCTTGTTCAGCAGTTTGGAAAATCGTCTTCTTTTGCTCTATAGACTGAAATGTGTGAAAGAGTTACTTGCGTGGTGGTGATTTGGATTAAAGTTAGAAAGTGTTGCACAATTTGTGAACCTCTCTCTGTCGTCTTGAGCAACCTTTGGTCAGGGGCAAGACATTATCGGGACGACTGGAGATAGCACATAATGCAGATTTTTTTTTCGGGGTTTACTCGTGAACATATTTATACACGCACGCACACACACACACACACACACACACACACACACACACACACACTCACACACAAAGATTGGAGTGAAAGTCAGTAAATAGGTAGCAAACGGTCTTATAAAAAAAAGATGTTATGAGTTACGATCTTGCAAATCATCTAAAATTACTTGAATTGTTCCTTATTTCTCAACATAATTTCCAAAAACATTGATAGACTTATCCCATCGCTTTATTAGTGCAATGACAGTCCATTTTGTCTATTCTGTGATTGCCAGTCAGTTTTATGTGTGCCCACCTTCACCATACTTTATGGAAATTCAGTGGTTCATGCACTGTACTGTAGTCTAAAATAGGTGAATATTATATTACAATTGCTATCATTACTCGCCTGTCAGTTCGAATCATTTCATTTACCTGCCGCACATATGTTTCTTTTGCAACATGAACAGGGGGATTAGGTTTAGGTCAGGCTTCACCAGGTTGTCTCATTGTAAAGTGGAAACATTTCCTTGCGAACATATTTTTCAAAAATGTATTCCCCCCAACCCCCCCCCCCCCTCTTTAACCTTTAAAATACGCATAACAACCTGATATTGTTTGATTTTACACTTTATGATCACGTACGCCATTTTGTATCTGAACTGCGCAGGTACGTGCGATACTTATCGTCTGCTACCTAGTTTTCACAAAGCTGGATGTTGCTGCCACCTAATGTCATCTTTAGAAACTACCAACTACATTTTTCAGCTATCCCATATCAGTTTCTTTCAGTGACCTGATTACTGAGTTACTCTCGTCTATATGTGTGTATATATATATTTACAAGGTGTATTCAAAAAGTATTCGAACTTTGTGACGGAAAAACACAATTACTCACCTGAAGATTTGAAGCCATAATCCCGTCCTTGGGACTCAACATACTTATCTCAGCAGTCCTGCCTTTGTTGGAAGCATTCAGTGAAAGCCTCTTTGGGAACTGAGTGCAGCTGGGTCGTCGCATTCAGCATAATGTCTTCTCGTAACTCAAATCAGGATTTTCCGCCAAAAATATCAACCAGCGGAATGGTATGTTTGTCCAATAAAGTATGAAACAGATGAGAAAAATGAGCTGGTGCGCTGTTATGATGGAGCTACCAAGTTCCCGTTATCCACAGGCCCGGTCGTTAAAGTTGAATCGCATCACAAAGGCAACGGATGACCTCCAGGTAATACCCATTGGTAACGTTTTTACCTTGCTGTGAGTAACGTGGTGGGCAATCCCACGAGAGCAGACGTAAACGGCCACTATGGATTTGACATTTCGTCATTTCGTGATGAATGCAATTAAAGAAAGTTGTGCAACAACAACAAAAATATTGCTACACTCAAAATTGAAAAGCTGACTGCCAGCTACAGACACAATCTGTGGGTTGAAAACATTGTGCGCATGCGAATGACGGTGGATAATACCCACCTGCCGACGGACAACAACCATGCTTAAATTTGTTCCTGCAGAAAAGTTTTTAGATCGGATAATTTTTGAACAACCCTCGCGTGGTTTCAAATGAACCATTAAAGTGAGATAGAAATTAGAAAAACCATACCTTTGTATTGTAACTTGTTAATATGGTTGCTAAGGATGCGAAAAGTGTCCTGCTATTGACATGCACGAAAGAGTATCAGCGTTCTGTTATCAGTTGTTTTTTTTTGGCAGCAAAGATGTGCAACCTTCAGAAATTCATCGGCGAATGAAAGTTCAGTACGCTGATGCATGTCTTTCACCCACAACCAATCGGCGATTTTCCTTTACGAGACGGTCAACGACGGCAGGTGACTCTTGATTCACTACTCGGAGTGCCTGGCCCAATCGTTTACAATCTTTAACAGAACACAAGACGTTTTCGAACTTCCTACTCCACTCATACACTCGCTGAAGTGAAAGGCATGCATCACCGTACTGGACCTTCATTCGCGGATGAATTTCTATAGTTTTTAGTCTTTCGTCGCTAAACAAAAACTAATAACAGAACGCTGCTCTTATTTAGTGCATGACAATAGTGAAGCAACCATCTTTTAACTGCAATTATGACGTCATGTTGGTCGTCTGTACCAGTATGACACGTGCAGATCATTTGTGACATCTTTAATAACAAAATTAACAAGTTACAATATAGAGGCAGGATTTTTCTAATTCATATCCCATTTGTAATACTTTAATTTGGAACAACCTCGTATATATATGTATGAGTAAACTGACAATAGCTGGAAGTCTCAAGACAGTGCCAGGACAAACACAATGTTCTGCGATGGTACTAAGTAGAACTGAGATTGATTGAGGCGCTTTGACATTACCAAACAATGTGAATACGTGTTTTTGCACAAAGCATGACATAACATAAGATGTCTCGATTATCGCATGAGAAAACTATTTAATCTTCTTCTTCTTCTTCTTCGTACGCAGTCAGACAGTAACCATTATTTTTTCGAAAAAAGCGGCGGTCATCCTGAGGCTGTCGCCACTGCCATAAGGCTTGTCTTGCAGTTCCGCTGGTGATGGCCACATCTGTTCTCTCTGATCCTCGTATGTCGGGCAGTTCTGCAGCAGATGTTCAGCGGTCATTTTACCAGTACCGCACGGGCATTCGTCGGTACCACCTATCTTCAATTTGTTGAATAGGTGGTACCTCAGTCTATTGTGGCCAGTGCGAAGTCTGAAGACAACGACCTGCTCTCTTCGGTTCAACTGGTAATAGGCATCGTTTTTGGTGTAACCAGTATGTTCGGTTTCCCATTTGGTCATGTATCTGGCTTTGATAAGCCGTTTTGACTCTTCGTACGTCATACTAGTATCTGTTTGTGGTAGTCTTGCACCTTCTTTTGCCAGTCTGTCTGCCTCCTCGTTGCCTTGGATGTTGCAGTGTGATGGGACCCACTGTACCACTACCCTTTTTGGTGCGTACTGCTGGCACAGTTTGCAGAGTGCTGCTCTTAAGTCATTAAGCTCAGTGTTTTTCAGGCTTTTTAGCGCTGTGACTACGGCCAGGGCATCTGTAAGCAGGACTATATGGCTTTCATTTTCATTGTGTGTCACCATTTTTTCCACTGCCGCCCTCAGTGCCTCTGCCTCCGCTCTGAAGTTGCTTGTGTACTTACCAGTAGCGAATGACAGTGTTATTTGTTTGCCATTTGGTAGGTTCAGGAATGCTCCTGCCCCTCCGTTCTGAGTATTGTATGTTACAGAACCGTCGGTGTATGCATGGGTCCAGTCCATGCTTGGGTAGCTTTTCGATATGAAGCTTAGGGTAGTATCTCTCCTTTCTTTTTCAGTCTGGCAGTTTTTGTTTCCAATACCTGGTATATTTTCTACCACCTCTGGAAATATATCCTTCCTCCAGGTAGGTTTTCGTACAGTAGTGATGGGTTTTGGTGTTGTTAGTGCGTGTATGGGATCTTCGTGCATCTTTGCTTTGGCTATTTCTGCAAAGTTTCTCCGCTTTAGTTTCCCATTTCCCAAATTATTTAGTCTCTGGTGCATTGGATGGTCAGTCAGTCTTCGGAGTTTCTCTGACTGCAGCTGAGCTCTGCAGTCTCTTCTATCGGTCATGGATTGCAGTTTTGTAATCTTTTCAAGTTCTACAATTGGCGTTGACTTCATGCCTCCTGTTATAACTCTCATGGCTTGGTATTGAAGTTTGCTAACTTTATCGAAGTTCGCCTTTGCTGCTGTTGTCCATGCTGCAATGCCATACTCGAGAACTGGTCTCACTCTTCCAGTGTACAGTTTCTTTAGTATGCCTTCGTCTGCTCCCCAGCTTGTGCCAGCAAAACTATTTAATCAACTAGCAGTGCACATATATGACACAATGCGATTTGGTAACAATGCACGATGAAGTACACGTGTTAGATCGATAGGTGAAATTACAGATATCCGCAATAATATGGGCTTTACAATGAGAGACACAAGATATTTGATATAAGAAAATTGCATCACCTCACTGCGCTCAGCGGCATAAAAGTACGAACAAGTAAGTATGTACAACTGCCCAGGAAGTTTCTGCCCTAATAGTTGCTTTTGCAAGCGAAGATGGCATCAGCGTCTGATATGTCCATTCAGGTGTAACCACATTTGTGTTCACAATTCAATTAGAGAGCGACAATGTTTCCGCACGTGGGGCACGCTTGAATGACGTCGATAATAGGGTTATGTATTGTGTCTTTTCGTGCAACTCGTTTTTTCTGCGTCTCAGGGTTGATTCTCTTCTTGGCGATGCGAGCACCGAGTGTGTTGATATCATTGTGCCAGACTGAGCGGTTTCAAAGGCCGCATCAATGATGAAAAATATCAGAGGCGCTTTCAGAGAATTCATGTATCGTTTTATTTGTCGTCCCGATGATCTATTATCTGAACTGAGCGCACCATACCATACAATAGCTGCTTAATGAAGCGTTTATCAGGGGTGCGATCAGTGTGATCAGTTCATATGATTTGGGCTCTCTGCATCAGAGTATGGTTTCCCGAGAGACTCGCCCCGTTGAGGACTGGAGATTTGAGTACTTTATCCTGTCAACTGACCTTGCACAGCCTATAGAGGCAGCTTGTGTAGAAATGGCTGAGTTTCTTGACATGTAAGCTCAGGATTGTCTATGCTACGTATTCATATAGAAGAGTGGTTAATCTTAGTGCTAATATTAAGGCCTTGCCGGTTCCAAACATTCGCTTGTAGTCTTCCAAAAGCAACACTCCCTTTGACAATCCTATTCTAGATATGATAAGCTGTATTCGATTTCTGAAACGGGTATTGCCGCAGATTATAAGGCTTTCGCTGCTTGTAGATGCTACCCATGTATAGTGATATTTGGTTCACGGTAGGGCTTTCCAGGAGCAGACAGAAACATTAATTCCGTATGTTTTGTGTTGACGGTTAAAACCAATGTGAGTGTACTTTGCTGAAAACTGATTCATTGTGCTATACAATTCCTGTACTAAATAAATGTAAATGATTCAGTCGTCACCGAAGAGACCTGAGATAGTTACGTCGTTTACCTTTATAAGGGAGATTAAACACCTCAGAATTAATAACTACCCGTACATCACATCTTATTTATACGCCAGTAGCACGCGAAAGTGTTGCCTTAGAAAGAACGACAACAAATTCTATGCTGAGGAAATTGTACAGCTCTGTTTAACTCAGTTTATGAATAAAAAAGCTACACTTAGTTCACGAGTCGAGTGGTCTATCGGGGTCTTTGCGTATGACAAGATAAAAATAGCACCACTGCCCCACAGAGAGCATGTCGTAAGAGGCAACCAACTGTTCGACGTGGCGTAAAATCGGTCATGGTTAGGTCATTTGTTAAGAGCATAAATGTGGCCTAATTGAGGACGAAATGTTTTTTTCAGACTGCATTTGCTCCCGGGTCGACCCAGCCTTAAATGGGTATCGGTTCAGTCCAGGAAGTAAAGGCGGCCGGCGTGATGCTGACAGCATCATCCGCTAAGTGTCGTTGGTTAAAAAATAATAAAGGCCTAAAACCATATTTCCTATTCGCCGCATGGCGTTAGGGGATAGTTTTTTCTTTTCATACCTTACTCTGAACAGCCATAAGAAATTATGGCAGAGCACCAACAAAATGATAAAAGTAAAAGTCTTGAGAGCCTGTGTTTTTCCTGTGGATGCTTATGACTGTGAATCATGGACGATTACCAAAACTTCTAGACAAAGAATCGAATCCTTCGAGTCAAAATGTTATAGAAAGATTCTCAAAATACCTTGGACAGAGAAAATAACAAATATAGACATTCGGCAAGAGTGGAGCATAGAGGAGGACTGGTTTATCAATTGCATTTTGGCTAGAAAATGCAAATACTTTGGTCACATCAAGAGACACAACGGTCTTGAGAGAACGGTGATGGAATGTATGTGCCAGGCAAAAGAGAAAGGGGTAGACCAAGAAGACGATGGCACCAAGATATCCAGAAATGCCTGGCTATGACTGGTGGAGGCTGGAGTTTTGGCAAGAGAACGAGTTTCTTTCAGACAGACTGTGATTGGAGCGACGTTCTATAAAGGACATGCTTCATGATGATGATGATGATGATGATACCTTACTCTAGTCTGTTAAAATAGAGTCGCACATCGGTGAACTACCCTCCACGAAACTGGTTGCATACAGACTCTGCAGTCTTCTAAATTAGTACAAAAACTTTACATTACGTTGTACTATCTAAAAAGGCTGATGGACTTCTGTGAAGAATTTGTTCCGGTAGCCAAATTTTGTCATGATTGTCCAGCGCACATCTCTCTTGACAGTGTCAAAGGACTTGGTCATGATTGTCCAGCGCCCATCTCTCTTCACAGTGTCAAAGGATTTGGTCAGGCCATCAAAAGTAATATATAAATCCCGATGATGTTCTCGGAATTTCGCCTTAATTTGGTTTGGTTTGGTTTGGATTGGCTTGGCTTGGTTTGGTTTGGCTTGGATCGGCTTGGCTTGGCTCTGCTCGGCTTGCTCGGTTCGGCTTATCTTGGCGTGGTTCGGCTTGGTTTGGCTTAGTTTTTTTTCTCCATAAGCCGCTACCAAACCTCGACACAGGCCTAAGTAGCAGAATGTAGTCTAGAGAACGGAATGCCTTGTGCCGTAGTTTACAGCTTGACTGCGATATTTGCACCTTTCGGTACACCACATCCGACTTCAGCAAGTATTTTTTGAGTACTGGGTTAGTATTTCCTCTTCGATCCCTTCTCCTTAGCCAGTCTGCTCAGTTTGCAACTTGTTATTCAGCATCACCGCGTGGAGGTGTAGAAAGGCCTTGGCAGCTCTGCTTCGCTGGACCTGACGATAGCACTCAGCTATGGGTCGCTGACCGCTGCAGCTCATGCGATGCTCAGCATATCGATCCCTTAATTTGTCAAGTTGCAAACATCATGCCATCCGCAGCGTAACCAGCTTGGAAATCTCACTGATTCTCTATCAGTATCTCCTGCTAGGGATAATTTGTAAATCGGTTGACCGAGACTCCAATGTTTTCCAACGATCGACAGAGTGGAGAATCCCCTGTGGTTATCCCACAACTGACTATTCATCTTGCTCTTGGTCATGTGAACAATGGTGTCATCTGTGAGTTCTTGTGTTGTACGACCTGCTTTCCAAATTGACAAACAGATGCATCTTCGTTTGTGTAGCTTGTAGCTTGTAAACCTCAATGGGAATTGTTTTGTTTTGGTTTTTTTGTTGGCGTTCGCCTTATTTCTCTATTCCCCAAGGCGGTGTGCGTTGCACTGTGGTTTTTATGTTGCGCCTGTCGGCCCAGTGCATCCGACTTCAGCATGCATTTATGAAAGGGTTTGCTTCCTCCTGCATTTTCTAAGAGTTTGCTTCACTGGGATAACTGCCGGTGCTGCGATGGGGATCGAACCCAGCACCTTCGGATTGTGAGCCGTATCACTTAACCACCAGCCCACGCCGTCTACAGCAATAACATATAATCAAGGAGTTGCCGATAAATATTATACTGATTGATTTCTCGACTTAATCTGTGCAGGATATCCAGTTTGTCCTTGAATGCAGCGAGATGCTTGTGCATTTTGGCTAGTACGCTGATGGTTGATGGCCCTACTAAGGAAGAGAGGTTGAGACAAGATAAATAGAGGTAGACTAAAACATATATGGAGAAGAGAGGTTGAGACAAGATAAATAGAGGTAGACTAAAACAGATATGGAGAAGAGAGGTTGAGACAAGATAAATAGAGGTAGACTAAAACACATATGGAGAAGAGAGCTTGAGACAAGCTAAATAGAGGTAGACTAAAACACATATTGAGAAGAGAGCTTGAGACAAGCTAAATAGAGGTAGCCCAAAATACATATAGAGAAGAGAGCTTGAGACAAGCTAAATAGAGGTAGACTAAAACACATATTGAGAAGAGAGCTTGAGACAAGCTAAATAGAGGTAGCCCAAAATACATATGGAGAAGAGAGCTTGACACAAGCTAAATAGAGGTAGACTAAAACACATATGGAGAAGAGAGCTTGAGACAAGCTAAATAGAGGTAGACTAAAACACATATTGAGAAGAGAGCTTGAGACAAGCTCAATAGAGGTAGCCCAAAACACATATGTAGAAGAGAGCTTGAGACAAGCTAAATAGAGGTAGCCCAAAACACATATGGAGAAGAGAGCTTGAGACAAGCTAAATAGAGGTAGCCCAAAACACATATGTAGAAGAGAGCTTGAGACAAGCTAAATAGAGGTAGCCCAAAACACATATGGAGAAGAGAGCTTGAGGCAACATCAAAAGAGGTAGACTAAAATACAAAGGGAGAAGACAGCTCGAGACAAGCTAAATAGTGGTAGCCCAAAACTCATATGTAGAAGAGAACTTGAGACAAGATAAATAGAGGTAGACTAAAACACATATGGAGAAGACAGATTGAGACTAGAAAAGTAGAGGGGAACCAAAACACATATAAAGAAGAAAACTTGAGAGAAGAGAAGTAGAGGGCGATCAAACACACTCGAAGTAGAGAGCTATTGCCATACTACCAGAAAGAAGGAAATCATGGACAGAACTGGAGGGAATGGATCATGCCAGGAGGACTTGCCATGTACTTGTCGCAGACCTGTGCCCTATAGAGAGCTGACGGGTTTTAATATGATATGATTTACAGATTGAGGATTACATTGTAAACATTAGTATCACATACTAGCACAGTGGATAGTGCACTGGCCTCTGAATCGAGTGATCGGGGTTCAGTCCTCAATTGGTAAGGATTTTTTCCGATCACACAACGGGACTGGGGTCGACCCATCCTCCTGAATCTGTTACCTGGATAATCTGATAAAGTAAAGGCGATCGGCTTAGTGTCAACAACTCCACCCCACACCCCAACCCTCAGTCCTTTATCAAAAGAAATATAAACTCAACACCGTTTTTCCAATTGGCCACACTAGCGTGCTATCAGGACCTTTGCTTATAATGCGAGTGACAATTTAATATTTTATGCACTTCAAATGTCAGCGTAATAAAAATTGTAATGCATAAATCAATAAGGTGATAGGCTTAGAAATATGATTGCTGAGATCTGACGAAGGTCATAGGCCGCAGTACACATCATAAATGCGAAAGTATCGGCTTGTAGTGCTAACATATGGACGCTACATGAATGATTGGTGAGGCAACGCATGAGGAAGTTTTGGAGAGGGAGCAAAAAGAAATGGCCTAGTCATCAAAACTGTGTTAGGTCACGCAAGATAGTCCTGTTTGATGTTGTTACCTGGTGATGTGTGATAGTAATCTAGAGAGGGATCGGACAGGACAAAGAAAAACTTGGTGAATGTGTGTGTTTTGTTGAAAACCTGTGTTTCATAGAGAGTTGAAAGTTTGATTGATTGAATCTTAAATCTGAATGTGATTCAATGGCAGGCACTGATGACGGGGATGAAGTGTTGGTATCCAATTAACTGTAACTCTGATTAATGTTAGATGGCCGCGATAGTTCACTCCCACGCTACCTCTTGCATTTATTGCTTAATCCAGATTATAAATTTCTAACAGATAGACTGGACCGTGTTAAGACTAGGAATTTAACCAGGTGGTTTTGCCTTCAGAACGACGCTATTTAACCACCGTGATATTCAGACTGTGTATTATGATTGTCGAATTAAAATAGGTTTGATTTGATTTATTTTAAGCCGTTTTCGTCTCCTTTGGAGCAGTGGTTCTCAAACTAATTCACAGACTTCAGACCTTTTTTAGGGAATAACAAAAATTATAGGTTGAGAGTCTCCTTAAACTATTCAATCACACGAGCTCAAATTTAATATCTACGCACACAAACTGCCTTAAGTGTATGGTACAAACGACGATTTAATAACCTGAAATAGCACATGGAAGGATTGTCTGGTTAGACTTGGGAATAACTGGTTAGGGATGAGAAAAGCTGTTCCGACAGTGCTGTGAAAGATGGCTGCGTTAATACGACAACCAGACCCTAGTGTGACCTACGAAGAGTCAAAAAGGCTTAATAGAGCTAGATACATGACCAAATGGGAAACAGAACATACTGGCTACACACAAAAAGATGCCTTTTACCAGCTGAACAGATGAGAGCAGGTCGTGGTCTTCAGACTTCGCACAGGCCACAATAGACTGAGGTACCACCTATTCAATAAATTGAAGATAGGTGTCACTGACGAATGCTCGTGTGGTACAGGGAAAATAACCGCTAAACATTTGCTGCAAAACTGCCCGACATACGAAGATCAGAGAAAGCAGATGTGGCCATCGAAAAAATAAAGGTTAACGTCTGACAGCGTACGAAGAAGAAGGAGAAGAAGAAGAAGAAGAAGAAGAAGAAGAAGAAGAAGAAGAAGAAGACGAAGAAGAAAAAGAATACTGAGAATGGATGCTCAGTTAGTCATGTGAAGGATTGTTTGGTTAGTCATGTGAAGGACTGTCTGGTTAGTCATGTCAAGGACTGTTAGGTTAGTCATGTGAACGACTGTTATGTTAGTTATGTAAAAGACTGTTTGGTCAGTCATGTGAAGGATTGTTTGGTTAGTCCTCTGAAGGACTGTTTGGTTAGTACTCTGAGCGACTGTTTGGTTAGCCCGCTGAAGGATTGCTTGGTCAGTCATGTGAAGGATTGTTTGGTTAGTCCTCTGAAGGACTGTTTGATTAGTACTCTGAGCGATTGTTTGGTTAGCCTGCTGAAGGATTGCTTGGTCAGTCATGTGAAGGATTGTTTGGTTAGTCCTCTGAAGGACTGTTTGATTAGTACTCTGAGCGACTGTTTGGTTAGCCCGCTGAAGGATTGCTTGGTCAGTCATGTGAACTAATGTGTGATTGGCCTTGTAGACAGATTTCTGTGTGGAGATCTACTTCGTTAGCCTTTTCAATAACTATTTATTTAACCATTGAGAAGGATGCAGTCTAACTTAAAACTAATCTGGCCAGCTTTAGAATTGTCAGACAATGAAACCTCGCCAGAAATGAAGATACAGCTCTTAAGCCTGTATCCTATTGATCGAAATCAATACAAGTCCTTATTGGGACACAAACAGGGGAAGACTAGCCTAGTGATGATTCAAACCGGACTTTGTTGTTGCCCATGAATGCTGCTTACATCTCTTTTCAAGCGAGACAATGAGAGATAGAGAGATGCAGGATATGTTGCCACTAGGAAGCCGTTTAATTGTTTTGTTGCTGAAGCTATCCAATGTGTTGCGTGCAAAATATGTTATTTGCAGCATTCTGTTATTACGAGGGGTCTGCACATTTATGTTCCGTACTGATTGTGTCTGTATTTCTCGTTCATCCCTTCGTCCTGTCAAGAAAACTGACGTTTTTTATTATCCATTAACTATGGCCGTTAAGTGGCGTTGGACTGCATTTCTTGGGCAAAGTGTGTTGGTTGTTATGTTATGTTGTTTCTGTCGAGTCAGATTGCATTCGCTCTTCTTTCATTGAGAGGCGTTCTCAAGTAGGTGAGTTTGGGTCCTCCTGACTCTAATGTAATGTGACTGTTCCTCATTTGACTCACACATATGGAGCCCCCACTTTATTGACCAGTCTGCTGTGATGCATACTATTTATAGGAATACGAGGTAGACGAGACGTGGTTGTTTTAATCAGTACTAGACTGTCTGTATCCGATGCTGCCCTGGATAATTCTGCAAGTAGTTAATTTAAAATACTGTCTTCCTTTATTCCTTTCCTGTCTCACATCCTCAAATGCATTCTTCAACAGCCCTCCAACCGCCCATCTCTTCCTCTCCCATTCCCTCCCCTCTCACACTATCTCCCTCTCAACCCGCACCACTCTTCCTCCTTCAACAGGCGTATCTGCTTGCTCATCTCCTCCTATCTCCAAACAGTCGATCGGGAAGTTTTTGTGTCAAATTAGCCACTTTCATAATTAAACAGGTCAGCGTCTCGTATCGTAGTAGCGTCAATAACGTGAATCGATTAATCAATTAAATTGTGATTTTTATTGTGGGTGTGATTGTGATTGTGGTTGTAGATATGGTTGTGGTAGTGGTTATGATTGTGGTTGTAGATATGGTTGTGGTAGTGGTTATGATTGTGGTTGTAGATATGGTTGTGGTAGTGGTTATGATTGTGGTTGTAGATATGGTTGTGGTAGTGGTTATGATTGTGGTTGTAGATATGGTTGTGGTAGTGGTTATGATTGTGGTTGTAGATATGGTTGTGGTAGTGGTTATGATTGTGGTTGTAGATATGGTTGTGGTAGTGGTTATGATTGTGGTTGTCAATGTTCTTGTGATTATAGTTGTCGTAGTGATTGTCATTGTAGTTCTAGATGTGATTATGGTTGTGGTTGTGATTTTCATTGTGGCTGAGGTGTTGGTTGTGATTGTGATTGAGGCGATGAAAAAAATGGAAAGATGTAGATAATAGTGGTAATGAAGAAAATGGAGAGATGAGGAAAATAGAGGCAATAAAGGATATAGAGATTAGGAAAAATAAAAGCGATAAAGAAAATAGAGATATGGGTAAAATAGTGAAAATTAAAAAAATAGAGATGAGGAAAGTAGAGGCTGTGACGAATATGGAGAGATAAGTAAAATAGTGGCTATCAGGAAAATAGAATCGATGAAAGAAATGGAGAGATGGGGAAAGTAGATGATGTGATGAATATAGCGACACTGAAATAAATGGTGGCATGGATTACAGTTTCTCTAAATTGAAAATAACTAACAATAACACGAAGGACTGTCAGAATATTGGAAGCCATTGTTAGAAAAATGAAGCCGCCGCCTACAAGCTAAATCCTCGTGTCAGTGGTTTTCAAGAAAAGAATAGCTTAGAGTTAATTCATTACCTATTGATTATTACTGATGAAAGCAGATTTTAATGGTATATATGATCGTGTAAGCGTTCAGATTGAAATACTGTGAGCTTTGGAAACATTGTGTGAGAATAGTTTTTGTGTCAATATGTTGCTCATTAGAGGAACTCTTATTGCAACGGTTGTTCTAATTTCTCTAATCAATTTCTTCTTCTTCTTCTTCTTCTTCTTCTTCTTCTTCTTCTTCTTCTTCTTCTTCTTCTTCTTCTTCTACGTCTTCTACTTCTTCTTCTTCTTCTTCTTCTGCTTATTCTTCTTCTTCTTCTTCTTCTTCTTCTTCTTCTTCTTCATATTATTCTTCTTCATATTCTTCTTCTTCATATTCTTCTTCTTCTTCTTCTTCTTCTTCTTCTTCTTCTCCTTTTCATTTCCTTCTTCTTCTTCTTCATCTTCATCATTTTATTGATCTTACTCATATTTTTCTTCCTTTTCTTCATATTTTTCTTCTTCATATTCTTTATATTCTTCTTTTCCGTCTTCTTTTTCGTCTTCTTCTTCTTCATCATTTTCTTTATCCTCTTCTTCTTCATATTCTTCTTCATATTCTTCTTCTTCATATTCTTCTTCTTCTTCATCATATTCTTTATCTTCTTCTTATTCATATTCTCTTTCTTCTCTTCTTATTTTTCATATTCTTCTTCTTATTCATATTCTTCTTCTTCATCAAATTCTTTATCTTCTTCTTATTCATATTCTCTTTCTTCTCTTCTTATTCTTCATATTCTTCTTTTTCTTCTGCGTTCGTTCTCAGTCTCCCGCTACCAAGGCCTAAATGGCCTTGCTAGTAGCAGGAAGTTGTCTGAAGAACGGAATGCGTTGTGTCGTAGTTTACAACCTTACTTATGGGACGATAAGGCTAATTTGAAAACTGGCACGCTACAAGGTGGGTGTGGTTGCTCTTAGCGAGACCAGATTACCAGGAGAGGACCAGATTACAGAAGTTATTGGCGGATAGACGTTCTTCTGGAGTGGTTGCAACAAAACGGAAAGACGATAGGCTGGTGTTGGATTCACCATCAGGTATCATCTAGTCCAGGCGGTTGTTCGGCCACAACATGGTATCAATGATCTGCTAATGCATGTCCAACTCTCACTGGGGCACGACCACCACAGGGTATCAATGATCGGTTAATGACTGCCCAACTCTCACTGGGACACGACCACCACATGGTATCAATGATCGGCTAATGACGGTTCAAACTCACACTGGGATACGACCACCACATGGTATCAATGACTGTCCAACTCCCACTGGGACACGACCACCACAGTGTATCAATGATTGGCTAATGACGGTCCAATTCCCACTGGGACACGACCACCACAGGGTATCAATGATTGGCTAATGACGGTCCAAACTCCCACTGGAACACGACCACCACATGGTATCAATGATCGGCTAATGACTGTCCAACTCCCACTGGGACACAGAAGGAGTATTACAGTGATCAGCGTCTATTCCTCAACAATGACTAATCCTGAGAATATCAAGGATAAATTCTATGAGGAGCTGACCTCCCTCATCGTGTGGGTTCCAAAGTCCGATAAGCTTGTTATCCTTGGTGACCTCAATGCCAGAGTAGGGGCTTAAAATCAATTCTATGAAAGTGTACTTGGGATACATAGCACGGACAAGTGTAACAGCAACGGTCTGCTACTTGCTGGACATCTGTGCCATCTATGATCTCTCCATTACCAACACCATGTTTCGGCTGTCCACTCGCAACAAGACGTAGTGGATGCATCCTTGCTCAAGCAGTGGCATCTTATTGACTATGCACTCACCAGAAAGTGGGACAGACGAGACGTGCGAGTGACAAAGGCTATGTGCGGTGTCGAATGTTGGACAGACGACCGACTCATTGTGTCAAAGTTTAACCTTCACACAGAGCCTAGGCGACGTCACCAAGGTCGAAAACCTGAGAAGAGACTTAACATCTCCAATCTGCAAAGTTGGATCCACGCGGAACGCTTTTTCAGGACTGTGGACAGCCGGCTGACGGACACACAGCCATGTACGGAAATAGTCGAGGACAAATGGGCTTTTCTAAAGAATGCTGCTACACTACCGCCTTCTGAGTATTTAGGCCATGCAGCTCACAGAAACCAAGACTGGTTTGATGATAACGATGAGGCTATTAAGACTTTACTAGAGGAACAACGTCGTTTATTAAGACTTCACTAAGACGATCCCACCTCATCTTCTAAAACTTCCGCATTCACCAATATTCGCAGGATTGTCCAGAACCAGTTCAGGTTATTTAGAGTTCCTGGATTAACAGCAAAACAGATGAAATCCAGCGGTACGCAGACACAAATGACTCAAAGCGGTTTTACGATGCCCCGAAGACGGTCTATGGCCCGATGTCCTATCATTCATCTTCTGTCCTTAATGCTGATGGCATAGCACTGTTGACCGATAAAGTCAACATTCTGGAGCGGTGCTCAAAGCACTTCAGTGATATCCAAAACTGACCATCTACTATCAGTGAATTAGTCATAACACGCATGCATTAAGTTGCAGTCAATTACAGGCCTGGTATCCCGCCCAGTACAGATAAGGTTGAGAAAGCAATCAGCTTAATGTCGAGTGGCAAAGCCCCCGGGTCAGTTGCTTATCCTGCTGAGCTCTACAAAGCAAGAGGCCCTGTGCTGCTGCACAAGTAACAGACCTCATTTGCTCAATTTGGGATGTAATTCACATGCCGCAAACTGAAAGATGCCACAATTGTCTACACGTAGAAACACAAGGGCAATCGCCAATCTTGTGATAATCACAGAGTGATCTCCCTCCTGTCGATCGCTGGAAAAATTCTAGCCCGGGTCTTGCTCAACCGATTAATAATTCATCTCGAGCAGAAACTACTCCAAGAGAGTTAATGTGGTTTCCGATCTGGTCGCGGGACGGTCGGCATGATTTTTGCAGCTCGTCAATTCCAAGAGAAATGCCAGGAGCAGCATCGTGATTTGTACACGATCTTTGTTGACCTGGAAAAGGCCTTTAACACCGTCAACAGGGACTGACTGGAAAATCATGGCAAAATTCGGTTTTCCCAAAAAATTAATCACAGTAATCCGCCAGTTTCAGGATGGCATGTCGGTTGCTGAATGATGGTGAACTCTCTGCCGCATTCCCAGTCATTAATGGAGTCAAACATGGCTGTGTGCTGGTCCCAACATTTTTTAGCATGGTATCTGCAGCCATGCTTTTTGATGCAACACGTGACTGTGACACTGGCATACAGATCAGATACCGGATGGGGAGCTGTTCACACTCAGGCGCCTAAAGTTCATCAGAAAAGGGAACGAAGCAACTATCTTAGATCTTCTCTATACCCCCGACGACTGCACAATTAACACATGCTGAGAACAAGACTTGCAGGCAATCATGAAGGAGTTCTCAACGGCCTACCCTAATTTTGGTCTTACGGTCAACACCAAGAAAATGGAGGTCATGTTTCTACCTGCGCCCGAGGAGCCCCTACCACGAACCAAACGTCACTGTACAGGGACAAAGCCTAAAAGCAGTTGATAGCTTTACCTACCATCGCAGTACCCTCACCAAAGAAAGAAATATTGACTCTGAGGTCCACAACAGGATTTTCAAGACGAGTGCTGCTTTCTGAAGATCACGAGAAAACGTTTGGAACCGGCAGGGAATCAATGTTGCTACCAAGATAAGTGTGTGTCGTGCTGTTGTGCTAATCACCCCTCAGCACGCATGCGAAACATGGATGGTCTACTCCAGACATGTCAAAAAAAGGAATCATTTCCATGTAAACTGTCTCAGCAGACTGCTCAGGATCCGAAGGTAGGATTGAGTGCCCAATTTTGTAATTCTTAGCAGGGCGACACTCTCTGGCACACATACGCTGCTACAGAGAGCCCAGATCAGATAGACAGGGCATATTTTTCGCATGTCAGATGAGCGCCTCCCTAAACAACTGTTGTACGGTGAGCTCAGGATAACGATACACAGATACTCTAAAAGTTTCTTTGAATAGTTTCTCCATTTAAGTTGCTGTCTTAGAGCTGCTTGCTTCGACTCGCCCAGCCTGGCGCACTGCCAATGCACGTGGCTCTTGCTCAGCTTAGCAGAGCTCCATTAGGGAGGTGTAGGAAAAGCGAGTTGCACGAAAGAAAAGAATGAAAGACTACCCAATTGCATATGCTGCTCACGTGCCCCCTACGTGCGGTAGATTGTGTCCCGCTCAGATCGGACTGTACAGTAACCACATCTGAATAAACTTTTCGGATACTGTTACCATCTTCGCTTGCCGTGGGAAACTAACTAACTACCTAACGATATTTGCACATTTTGGTTCAACACATCCGACTTCAGCATGCATTTGTGGGTCCCGGGTTAGTCATCCCTTTTTTAAAATCCCTTCTACTTAGCCAGTCTGCTCGGTTGTAGCTGGTTATACATGATCACCGCGTGAGGGTGTATAGGGGACTTGGCAGCTCTGGTTCGCTGGCCTTGAAGCTAGCAGCCAGCTTTTGGTAGCAGACTGCTGCAGCTCATGCTCTGCTCAGCATCTTGATCCCTCTAATCACCTAGGGGGATTTTTATTTTTTTTTATTTTTGGCGTTCGCCTTATTTCTCAATTCCCCAAGGCGGTGTGCGTTACACTGTGCTTTTTATTTTGCGCCTGCCGGCCCAGTGCATCCGACTTCAGCATGCATTTTATGTAAGGGTCTGCTTCCTCCTGCATTTTCTAAGGGTTTGCTTCCTCGGGGTAACGGCCGGTGCTGTGATGGGGATCGAACCCAGCACCTCCTGGTCGTGAGCCATGTTACTTAACCACTAGCCCACGCCGTCCCCCAATTAGAGGGATTGAAATGACTAACAATAAGGTCGATCGCCAAGTAGTATTCAGATTCATTATTATTTAAATTTAATTGAGATACAAATTAAACGTATGCTTAGCTGGGACTTTGAACATTTCTCAGGTTGGTCAGTCGACGTTATTCTTCTTCTTCTTCTTCTTCGTACGCAGTCAGACAGTAACCATTATTTTTTCGAAAAAAGCGGCGGTCATCCTGAGGCTGTCGACACTGCCATAGAGCTTGTCTTGTGGTTCCACTGGTGATGGCCACATCTGCTCTCTCTGATCCTCGTATGTCGGGCAGTTCTGCAGCAGATGTTCAGCGGTCATTTTCCCGGTACCACACGGGCATTCGTCGGTTCCACCTATCTTCAATTTGTTGAATAGGTGGTACCTCAGTCTATTGTGGCCAGTGCGAAGTCTGAAGACAACGACCTGCTCTCTTCTGTTCAACTGGTAATAGGCATCGTTTTTGGTGTAGCCAGTATGTTCGGTTTCCCATTTGGTCATGTATCTGGCTTTAATCAGCCGTTTTGACTCTTCGTACGTCATACTAGTATCTGTTTGTGGTAGTCTTGCGCCTTCTTTTGCCAGTCTGTCTGCCTCCTCGTTGCCTTTGATGTTGCAGTGTGATGGGACCCACTGTACCACTACCCTTTTTGGTGCGGACTGCTGGCAAAGTTTGCAGAGTGCTGCTCTTAAGTCATTAAGATCGTTATTCAAAACCGCTGGATCATCAGATTATCTTTCTATTTGTTATTGTGGCTGAATCACCGTCCGGACATCGGAGTGGCTACATCCCTACCGGTCTCTGAAGTGGTTAAATCCGCATTGGAACCGCGAAGTGGCTAAATCCTTTCCTGGCCATGGAGTGGCTAAATCAAAGTCGGAACTACGGAGTGATCAATCCATATAGTGGTTAAATTTCCGTCAGCACCCCAGATTTCAAAATCCCCGAAGTGCCTAAATCCACATCGAGACCCCAGAGTGGCCAATCCTCTGGAGTGTCCAAATGCCCATCGTGACACGTGAGTTACCTTTTCCTCACGTCACTAAATTCCCGTCCGGATCTCTTTTTGGGGAATCAAGAATATACAAATTGGAAACAGAATTAAAGAGGGAGGATGTAATCTAAGCAGAAATCACCACTACAGGAGTACACGCTTTACTTTGATTCGTGTTGACTATTAGGAGCCATTTACATCGGTGACCCTCTACTTCACAAAGAAGGAGATTAAGAAGAACAGACGGATTTGGGGGTCATACAATATGTCGACGTTTCAGAGAACATTTCTTTGTGATTACTGATCCCCATCCCAGGACCGGCCGTTACCCCGGGGAAGCAAACACTTAGAAAATGCAGGAGGAAGCAGACCCGTACTTAAAATGCATGTCGAAGTCGGATGCACTGGGACGACAGGCGCAACATAATAACCGTAGTGCAACACGCACCACCTTGATGAATGGAGAAATAGGGCGAACGGAAAAAACAAAATGAGAGCAAACAATAATCAGGGCGTTAATCGAAAGCTAACATGCCTTGCTCTGTCCATTTAGAATGCAGGTGCCGAAGATGCAACACAGTGACTGGGCTGAAAGCATCCAGTGACTGACAGCTGGCTGCTTGCATAGGGGTCAGCGAACCTGAGCGGATCAAGGCTCTATTCCGTCTCCAAGTGGCAATCTAGAAACAGGCTGAACTAGTGAAGTCATGGAAACACAATATGGATCACAGCTGGAAAACAGACCCAGTTAGGTGATCCACAATGTATCAGGTCGAGTGGCGCAGATTTCTCAGAATCGCTGTAAAGGTGTCAGTTCGATGCTATACGGTGAGCGCTTTAAAATGCCGCCATACGTGAGACGCTCCAATGCAGCACTTGATGTCCCCGCTGTATCATATCCGATGTCAGCATTCAACGAACATGTCTCACAGACACTTTCCTATACCCAAGCAGGGCACGGATAATGTGATGGACAACCTCAATCCAAATAAGAATCGTTGCGGCGATATCTTTCTGCCTGTCATGGCGATTGGCTCGAAACTGCTCGTCCACGCGGGCTTGGTGCTGTGCAGCCACAGTTGTGATCACCAGTCCTCTGCTAGCCTTGCCACGTAGCTGGATATTCGCCTTTTACAGTCCATGCTCACCTTATGTGTCGAGTCGAAAGGCGTATATTTTGCAGCCTAGCTGTCAACTACGACGCAACGTGACAATGCCTTTTTTCGGAATGAACGCTGAAGAAGGACATAAACCACAACAACTAAAGATGCCAATAGTGATCACATACACAATAGAGCTAATTGAGTCTTCAATATTGATATACCTGCAGGAGAATCCGTCCTGTCGTTTGCTTTGAAAATTATGGCTTGAGACTCGACTGTTTATTAACTAACCCCAAGCAGTTAAAACTAACAGAGAGGCGGTGTGGATCGAAATATGCTCGAGAGGCGGTTGACATGAGAACTGCAGCTCGTCAAATTAAGGCGAAATGCGAGAAAAAGCGAGATGATTTGTACATGAATTGTGTTGTCCTGACCGAGTTCTTTGACACTGTCAACAGAGACGGACTCTTGACAAATTCTTTCCTCTTCTTTAATGTCGTTTTTCGTTTTCAAACTTCCGATACAAAGCTGTGGAAAGGGTTTTGCAAGTAGCAGGATTTAGTCCGGAGAATGGATTACGTTGTTTCGTAGTTTTCAGCTTGATTGCAAAATTTGACTGCACCGATAAATTCATTTCAGTTGTTCATCAGTCTCATGATCGTGTGTCGGTTCATGAACTATGTGCAGGTTTCTCGGTCATCATCATCAACATATTCATCATCAAGTGCCATCTCTGCAACGGAGTTTGTTTGTAATATATGTCCATCTCTGTCTCCCGCCAGGCTGGTACACGCTGTCAGACAGTGTCCCGACCACATCCTGATGTTGTCTGTCCATCCGTACCTATGTCGCCCTTTGGCTCTCTTGCCCTCTACTCTGCCCTCCAAAATAACCTTTAGCAGACTGTCATGGCGCTGGACGTGACCAAAATAATTTATTTTTATGCTTTTTATTTCCTTCAGAAGTGTCTTTACCACTTGAAGTTGTTCCAGATTCTCATTATTGGTTTTTCAATCTTTCCAAGAAACTCGTCCCCGTCTTCTGAATACCCACATTTCAAACCTCTCAAAAAAAGGTAAGGACAAAACAGATCCAAATGGATACATGCCTATCAGCCTACTGAGCTGTGTCGGCAAACTGATGGAACGTATGATAAACACCAGACTGGTGTGGCATCTGGAAGAAAAACGAATACTAATTCCACAGCAAGCAGGCTTTAGACAGCACAGATCCACTGAGGACCAGGTCATCCTCATAGCCCAGGAAATAGAAGATGCCTACCAGGCACAGAAACACACAGTAGCGGTTTGGGTGGACCTGGAAAAGGCATTTGACAAAGTCTGGAAAGATGGACAGAGTCAAGCTCAGGAGAAGTGAAGTTTGTGGGAGAATGTACAAGTGGATCAACCACTACCTCCAAAAAAGAACGGCCAGAGTCCAAGTACAAGCGCAGATGAGCAAAAAGGTGACACTCGAGCATGGAGTACCCCAAGGGGGAGTACTGTCACCCACACTCTTCCTGTTGTATATAAACGACATTACAGAGAATATACCAAGAATAGTCCATAGCTCAATGTTTGCAGACGACCTAGCTACGTGGACCTCTGAAAAGAATCTCACCATAGCAAGAAATCGGATGCAGCAGGCCCTAACATCGCTGGAAGAGTGGGCGAACTCATGGCTGGTCAAAATAAACGAGGAGAAAACCACATGTACAATATTCTCGCTTTCAATCAAACCCCAAAACACCAAATTCAGTCTAAATGGCAAATTCCTGCAGCCAAACGACAACCCAAACTATCTGGGAGTCAAATTCGATCGGCGCATGACATGGAAAAGTCAGATCGAGAGAAACCGAATGAGAGCCAGAGAAAAAATGGCAATCATGAGGAAACTTGCTGGCACAAGCTGGGGAGCAGACGAAAGCTTGCTAAAGAAACTGTACACTGGAAGAGTGAGACCAGTTCTCGAGTATGGCATTGCGGCATGGACAACAGCAGCAAAGGCGAACTTCGATAAAGTTAGCAAACTTCAAAACCAAGCCATGAGAGTTATAACAGGAGGCATGAAGTCAACGCCAATTGTAGAACTTGAAAAGATTACAAAACTGCAATCCATGACCGATAGAAGAGACTGCAGAGCCCAGCTGCAGTCAGAGAAACTCTGACGACTGACTGACTATCCAATGCACCAGAGACTAAACAATTTGGGCAATGGGAAACTAAAGCGGAGAAACTTTGCAGAAATAGCCAAAGCAAAGATGCACGAAGATCCCATAAACGCACTAACAACACCAAAGCCCATCACTACTGTACGAAAACCTACCTGGAGGCAGGATACATTTCCAGAGGTGGTAGAAAATATACCAGGTATTGGAAACAAAAACTGCCAGACTGAAAAAGAAAGGAGAGATACTACCCTAAGCTTTATATCGAAAAACTACCCAAGCATGGACTGGACCCATGCATACACCGACGGTTCTGTAACAAACACTACACAGAACGGAGGGGCAGGAGCATTCCTGAACCTACCAAATGGCAGAAAAATAACACTGTCATTCGCTACTGGTAAGTGCACAAGCAATTTCACAGCGGAGGCAGAGGCACTGAGGGCGGCAGTGGAAGAAATGGTGACACATAAAGAAAATGAAAGCCATACAGTCCTGCTTACAGATGCTCTGGCCGTAGTCACAGCGCTAAAAAGCCAGAAAAAACACTGAGCTTAATGACTTAAGAGCAGTACTCTGTCAACTATGCCAGCAGTCCGCACCAAAAAGGGTAGTGGTACAGTGGGTCCCATCCCACTGCAACATCCAAGGCAACGAGGAGGCAGACAGACTGGCAAAAGAAGGTGCAAGACTAAAACAAACATATACTAGTATGACGTACGAAGAGTCAAAACGGCTTATTAAAGCCAGATACATGACCAAATTGGAAACTGAACATACCGGCTACACCAAAAACGATGCCTATTACCAGTTGAACAGAAGAGAGCAGGTCGTTGTCTTCAGACTTCGCACTGGCCACAATAGACGGAGGTACCACCTATTCAACAAATTGAAGATAGGTGGTACCGACGAATGCCCGTGTGGTACCGGGAAAATTACCGCTGAGCATCTGCTGCAGAACTGCCCGACATACGAGGATCAGAGAGAGCAGATGTGGCCATCACCAGTGGAACCACAAGACAAGCTCTATGGCAGTGTCGACAGCCTCAGGATGGCCGCCGCTTTTTTCGAAAAAATAATGGTTACTGTCTGCGTACGATGAAGAAGAAGAAGAAGAAGAAACCTCTCAATACGCTTCTCAATTTTCTTTTTCAGAGTCCAGGTTTCTACTCCATACCATAAATCTGAATGCACATAGCATTTAATTATTCTAATTGTTAATATCAGAGATATCTGCTTTGACATAAATGTATCTCTCATGATGTTATAAACGGTCATAAACGGTGCAGAACAGTTTTGCTTGGTAGTCTCAAAGTTTTTTAGCATGGTATTTGCTGTGGTTCTTTCTGATGTTACACATGGCTGTACTAATTGGCGTACATATCCTATATATGACGCATTGTCTCACTCCAAGAATAGCAAAAAGCCATGTCTGAGAAATGAATGAAGCCATGCAGATTCCAGAAAGCGAACCTTACTTCAAATGCTACCATCCAATTGGCACATCGGGGAACGAGGAGGCAGAAATGGGAACAAATCGGTGATGAGAGTGGGAACTAGACGTCACCATTAATCCCACACCATTAATCCCACACCATTAATCACACACCATTAATCACACACCATTAATCACACACCATTAATCACACACCATTAATCCCACACCATTAACCACACACCATTAATCACACACCATTAATCACACACCATTAATCACACACCATTAATCAAAAACCATTAATCCCACACCATTAATCACACACCATTAATCCCACACCATTAATCACACACCATTAATCACACACCATTAACCACAAACCATTAATCCCACACCATTAATCACACACCATTAATCACACACCATTAATCACACACCATTAACCACACACCACTAATCACACACCATTAATCACACACCATTAATCCCACACCATTAATCAAAAGATAGCTATCTAGGCTATCAGAGGAGATCAGACCCAACCAACGACTATCATAGTCTTGACCAACTGGGAGAGGTCATCATTGTTTGTCTTATAACAGGACATAACAGACTGATCAAACACAGCTACAAACTCCATCTATCTGTATGCCCATTAATTCTTGTTGTGTTTTTTAAACTGCTGAGCATATATTACAAAACTGTCTCCCTTGTACGACTAACTAAGGACAATACATTGGTGGCCCAACTGGACTCAGAGAAGTACGAAGCCAAAGAAAAGCTCCAAACATCGAGATGGTCCATCATGGCACCTGAATAAAGTCGTAACAATCAAAGATAGGATCACAAGAAGAAGGATGGTCAGGTGAAACATACTAATCTACCTCACGTCCTTGCTCATAGAAAAATGATGTGGTACAACAGTATGCCAACGAAACGGGGATTGACACTGTAATCCCAATAATGGTTAGTTAGCTGGCTAGGATTATATTGCACTACAGCCAGAATGAACGCTTTCCACCTCGGGATTTAAGAAGTGCCGCTGTAACCGGCTATCAAAGAATGTTGTCACGAGGTAACTCAGCACGAATAGCTTCTAACTAGAACAACAGCTTCCAACAACAACAACAATAACAACAACAACAACAGCTTCCAACAGCTTCCAACAACAGCATCAACAACAACAACAACAGCTTCCAACAGCTTCCAACAACAACAATAACAACAACAACAACAGCTTCCGACAGCTTCCAACAACAGCAGAAACAACAACAACAATAACAACAGCTTTCAACAGCTTCCAACAGCTTCCAACAACAGCAGCAACAACAATAATAACAACAGCTTCCAACAACAGCAGCAACAACAACAACAACAATAATAACAACAGCTTCCAACAACAGCAGCAACAACAACAACAATAACAACAACAACAACAGCTTCCTACAGCTTCCAACAACAGCAGCAACAACAACAACAACAATAATAACAACAGCTTCCAACAACAGCAGCAACAACAACAATAACAACAACAACAACAGCTTCCAACAGCTTCCAACAACAGCAGCAACAACAACAACAACAACAATAACAACAGCTTCCAACAGCTTCCAACAGCTTCCAACAACAGCAGCAACAACAATAACAACAGCTTCCAACAAAAACAACAACAGGAAGAATAACAACAGCTTCAAACAGCTTCCAACAACAGCAGCAGCAACAACAACAACAGCTGTCAACGGCTTCCAACAACAACAGCAACATTTACAACAGCTTTCAACGGCTTCCAACAACAACAGCAACAATTACAACAGCTTTCAACGGCTTCAAACAACAACAGCAACAATAACAACAGCTTTCAACGGCTTCCAACAAAAACAACAATCAACAATAACAACAGCTTTCAACGGCTTCCAACAAAAACAACAATCAACAATAACAACAGCTTTCAACGGCTTCCAACAAAAACAACAATCAACAATAACAACAGCTTTCAACGGCTTCCAACAAAAACAACAATCAACAATAACAACAGCTTTCAACGGCTTCCAACAAAAACAACAATCAACAATAACAACAGCTTTCAACGGCTTCCAACAAAAACAACAATCAACAATAACAACAGCTTTCAACGGCTTCCAACAAAAACAACAATCAACAATAACAACAGCTTTCAACGGCTTCCAACAAAAACAACAATCAACAATAACAACAGCTTTCAACGGCTTCCAACAAAAACAACGACAGCAACAACAAGAGCAACATCATCTTCACGGCAACTCGTGACTATTTTTCTGGGTAATTTAATTTGATGATGAAATACAAAAGGTCAAGTGTTCAAATCCCATCTAAGTGAATGGTGTGTCTATCTATTATGTGTGTGAGTTTATTGTTCCGTGAATTATTGATTCTGTGCCAGGCAGTCGTAATACTTCTCAGAATTGATTATTTTATTGTCTATATCCGGTGTCCCAAATACGTGACCTGCAGTCCATTCCTCTTCTTCCTCTGTTCTCCAACACGAAAAGTATTTTAAATGGAAGTAAAAGAAAGCAGGTCTAGGTTCTTGTTCTAAGAGAATTCGTATATGGCCCTTATGTCAACACTTGAGGCATTTCCAGAACTTCAACGTGTCGCCTACAGATGGGACAAATACATTAGTAGCGATTTTCAGACTAACACCCTATAACAAACAGAGCAACATGCCTTGCAAGAACAAACGTGGCTGTGTTACCTGTCGATATGTCATCTAAACACTGTCGGGAAACTTTCCCGAAGCAGTGTTCGACATCAATTGATTCTTTATATACGTCGCGAGTATGGCATAACATACTTAGTTGGTTTGCAATTACGCGAGCTTCCGGAAACACACCAAAGACATACATGTGGTTCACCAATCTCCAGAGGCATTGTCGGTACTGGGCACTGAGGATAGGTTGATGCAAGTGTCGCAGACATCGTCGGTACTGGGCACCGAGGAAGGGTTGATGCTAGTGTCCCAGACATCGTCGGTACTGGGCACCGAGGAAGGGTTGATGCCAGTGTCGCAGTCATCGTCGGTACTGGGCACCGAGGAAGGGTTGATGCTAGTGTCGCAGTCATCGTCGGTACTGGGCACCGAGGAAGGGTTGATGCCAGTGTCGTAATCATCGCTTCCTGCTCCTTTGATAGTCGGCAGCGATTCGAGCTTGAGAATAAACTAAACTTCCGCATAGGCTGCCTTCAAAATCATGACCTTCACATTTTCCTCAAATAGACTTCTCCTCCTCTTACCTTCCCTGTCGCATTCAATCTTTTTATCCTATTCTTTTTTTTTTTGGGGGGGGGGCGAGGGGAGGGGTTGAGGTTGGGTTCAGCGAGTCTGCCTTCGCACTGCGATCTCTATGTGCTTAGCCAGGCCACACGAGTGCAGGCTGTTTCCAGGGCCCGCTGCTTAGAGACGGGATAGGGTCTTGGTCAGTACTGGCTCGTTGACCCTGATGCAAGCAGCCAGATCAGATTCCTTGTCCGCTCATTCGGTGCTGCGTCTTCAGCTCTGGTATGTTTTACTGTAATGTGATTGATTTGAAGAAAAAAACGGCAAAGAAAATATAAATCAAAAGAGCTTAGATAACTGATATCATACTTTTATATTTACTATTGACATATCACACTTAACGCACTTTGATTTGTACGTTTGACAACGTATATGCAAGTGTTAATCGTAGTGCCTTTATCAAAAAGTGGGTGATGGGGATGGCGTGGGCTAGTGGTTAAGTGACACGGCTTTCAACCAACAGGTGCTTGGTTCGATCCTCATCACAGCACCGGCCGTTACCCCGGGGAAGCAAACCCTTAGAAAATGCAGGAGGAAGCAGACCCTTACATAACATGCATGCTGAAGTCGGATGCACTGGGCCGGCAGGTGCAAATAAAAACCACAGTGCAACGCACACCACCTTGGGGATTTGAGAAATAAGGCGAACGCAAAAAAAAAAAAATTTATTTTATTTGAAAAAAAGGGTGTGGGTTTGACTTTCACCTTGTGACAACACTTTATGAATATCTGGAACATTCTTTCTGTGTCATTCGTTACGAACACATAGATTTGGTCCTGGTTAGGCTACAATCCCAACTTATTGGATGTCACACTCCACTGTCTTTCGGGATACCTGTCTACGGGAAAGGCTTCGGTAGTAAAACCTGGGGAAAATATATGCATTTAGAGATATTTTCAGACATCTCGATAATTGTCTTGCTACTGGTTAAAGGAAGCTCGGGACGAGAGATTGAGGCTGACAAAACTTGCAGTTTGTTTTCCTCACTTTGGTGGGAAGACTAAAGTCTAGTCAGGCAAATTATACTGATCATATTACTCAGGATCAGGCAAATTATACTGATCAGACATGTTACTCAGGGTCAGACAAAAAATATACTGATCAGACATGTTACTCATGGTCAGGCAAAATATACTATCAGACATGTTACTCATGGTCAGGCAAAATATACTATCAGACATGTTACTCAGGGTAAGGCAAAATATACTGATCAGACATGTTACTCGGAGTCAGGCAAAATATACTATCAGACATGTTAATCTGGGTAAGCCAAAATATGCTGGCGAAGACACACACCTCGACTTCCTTGTAGTCCTCCCTGGAAACAGGCTGTTTTCATTGCAGCGTGGCTAACGTTGTCAGGGATCGTTGTGAAACCCGAAGTAGTGCGCGGCAGATGAAGCCACGGATAGCACAACCGTCTGAATGACCTCGGTCCACCTTCACCAGCACCCTCGGAATGTGGGTAAAGCTACAGAAAACTGCCACTTTTTTCAAGACGCAGGAAAGGGTAGATCTACTCATTGTGGGTATTCAACAACAACAAAAACAACAACAACAGCAGCAGCAGCAGCAGCAGCAGCAGCAGCAGCAACAACAACAACAGCAACAGCAATAGCAACAGCAACAAAAACAACAACAGCAACAGCAACAACAACAACAACAAGGAAGCAACGACTGCACACACGGCTTAACAGAGTGAGCAGCCATCATCACATGTGATGGGCAACAGAAGTGCTCACTAGGACCTGACAATTCTTCTTCGTCTTCTTCGTACGCTGTCAGACGTCAACCTGTATTTGTTCTTCTTCTTCATCATACGCTGTTTACAGCGATATTTACGTTGCACTGTTTTATTTTGTTAAGGCCTGTGGCTCAGTGCATCCGATTTCAACAGGCGTTTCTGTAGGGATGCCCTCTTTAGCATTTGGCTGTCCCCAGCCTATCTGCAAGGCAGCAGTTGTTTTTGGTCAGAGTTGTCTCTCTTAGGGAAGTTGTCTTGCAGGACTAACGAGTCTTCCCCACTCGTGTCTATAGGGTTTGGCAATGATATGATGGACTATGTACTAGTTTGTACTATCCCGGAAGAGAGGCAGTCCAGTGTGACTTTGTCTCAGGATCGTCACGTCCTGCCAGAAACGTAGCATATGCATGTGAGTGAGGTATCTCTTTGCTATATTTGTTCGAAGAAAGCAGCTGTCATCCTGAGGCTGTCGACACTGCCATAGAGCTTGTCTAGTGTTGCCACTGGTGATGGCCACATGTGCTTTCTCTGGTCCTCGTATGTCGGGCAGTTTTGCAGCAGGTGTTCAGCGGACCTGACAATTCAATCAAATATTCCTTCAGGGTAATAATATTGAGTTTCGGCGTTTGATCAATCATCCCCAATAAAAACCCCATAAAAATGGATAGTGGGGGGAGAACATGTCCAGGTCATAAAATCTCACTCAGTCTGTCAATAATGTACTTGTCTTAAGATATTGGGGGAAAATAATCGTTAACGTTCCTAACATTTCTTCAATGGTGAGTGCTCTTCCTGTCTTCCTGTGCACTGTCCGTGAATTGTGTGCTGTGTACAGTAGCGTACTGAGGAATGTCCTCTCTCCCGGTGAACCATAAACACAAAAATGCGTTCAGGTAAATACGAGATAATAATAGACCTTTCTTTTTGCAAAAAATATTAAAAATTAAAAAAACAAAAAAGAAAATTTGTCTTCCTTTTTCTTCGTTCATTCTGAGAAGCGCGTTTGTGTGAAGTTTCGCCTTTTACCCCACCTCTCCCATTTCGTGTAGTTTGGTAAAATATAGTTTAGTAACATATTGAGTTTGGTAACGTATATAGTTTGGTAAGACATAGTTTGGTAACATATATTTTGTTAACATTTAGTTTGTTAACATATAATTTACTAACATATAGTTTGCTAGCATATAGTTTGGTCACATATAGTATGGTAACATATAGTTTAGTAACATATAGTTTGGTAACGTATATAGTTTTGTAACGTATATAGTTTGGTAAGATATAGTTTAGCAACATATACAGTTTGGTAACATATAGTTTGGTAACATATAGTTTGATAACATATAGTTTGGTAACATATAGTTTGCTGGATGCTTCCCTTTAGCCGTTATGCTTTAATAGTGCACGGACGTTCTTCAGACATCAAATGACGAACCTTCCAATTGTGTCCTTACGATCCTATTGCACTACGACATGGCCTGGCCAACCTTAGATAGAAGTGAGATATGACTCAAGGTATTCCACACGCCCAACCAACGTCGGGGTCTTGAAGTTCCTGGGAATACTTAGTATTTAACATCACGTTCTGACGATGGACACAACTGGAGACTATTTCATCAACACTAGATCGGCGCCGCCTCCCTTTCTTTTGAGATGTGTCCCGGAATTATATCTGGCTCGGTAACTTCTACACCTCGCTCTGGAAATCACACACGGAAAAATTCCGCACTTATAGACTCGCCTCGGGCCGATCAATAAATCAATCAATCAAGAATTCTTTCATCAACAAATCAATAATTCAATCAACAAACTATTCAAACATTCATTTAATCAATCTCAAATTAAAACAAATTAACTCCTCTTTTTATTAACAGTCTCATTGACATATCATTTTCGCACTTCCTCCGCGACTGCGTGCAGGAATCAGTGTTTAATTGCTTATCGTTTTTACAAGAGGAAGTAGCGGGTCCCAACCATCTTTATTCGCCACACCGACATGCACTGCAAGTTGCAGATTTGCAATTTTTTCTACCGATTTCGGACTCAGATAATGTATGGTCAAGGAGTGCAATTTGGGAAATGGGAAAATGGCTCATAGAACCGATTTCAAGGTGCAATCTTATTTGCTCAGTAACTTTCATTACTGTCAATGCATTAAAAAAACAGATCACGACCTTCGTTGCTCTCATTATGGCTTCAAAAATGTATATTCTTTTGTCAGGTACCAATTTACAACTGGGTTGACTTTAGGACGCAGGGATATCATGAATATAACCACGACAAGCACCGTCTGTAACATATAATATAGGGTGAACGGATTTGAACCTTGTACGTCGGGATCGTAGACCAAGCTGACAGCCCCTAGGCCACACGCCGCCCCGGGAAAACCTTAGATAACTATTTTGTTCAATATTATCAATCCCATATCAGACACTGAAATCGAGGAGGAAGTGTTAGATACTTAATTATACTAAGCTATAGTTTGCATGAGTTTGGGAGTCCATTTTCTTTCATCGCTACCTTTTCTTCAGGTCCCAATTTACAAATGAACCACTTTACAGCTGGGTCATTTGGGGCATGTTGGCAGCGGAGTGAACCCCTACATTTTTGGAGAAAAGCGACTGCTCTACCACTACACTAATCAGTTAGTTAGTTCGTTGTCTATTCACTAATGCCGTCAAGCGCCTTGGTGGAGCTTAAATCGTATGTCCTGCGCCAAGCGCGTTGCGTCGACCAATGTAAGCCCGTGTCGCTGCACAATCACTTTCCACAGTGAATTATCAACCTGCCTCACGGCCGCCTCCTGCCCTGTAGCCAGATTTTCAGCGTTATAAGCCATCCGTGAAATTTGATGAAAATTTGATGAGGGTGCATTCTCATGAGATGTCTACGTAACAGGTGGCAGGGAATGCTAGGCGTGCCATCAATGCAGATGAGCCGAGAAAATAAAGGGAGCATATGCATATGCTACGTTTCTGGCAGGAAGTGACGATCCTGAGACACAGTCACACTGGACTGCCTCTCTTCCGGGATAGTAGAAACTAGTACATAGTCCATCATATCATTGCCAAACCCTATAGACACGAGTGGGGAAGACTCGTTAGTCCTGCAAGACAACTTCCCTAAGAGAGACAACTCTAACCAAAAACAACTGCTGCCTTGCAGATAGGCTGGGGACAGCCAAAGGCTAAGGAGGGCATCCCTACAGAAACACCTGTTGAAATCGGATGCAGTGAGCCACAGGCTTAACAAAATAAAACAGTGCAACGTAAATATCGCTGTAAACAGCGTACGATGAAGAAGAAGAAGAAGTATCCTGTGTCTGGAAATGTATTCGGCACAAGACACAGTGGCCATACTTCAAATGTCTGTCTTTTATGTCTTTTCTTAGCTGTTAATATGTTGTAATCGTCGCACAGAAGCCATTTGCCTTTGTCTCTGCACCGGCCGTTCATATTACCTATCCATCGATACACCACTGGGAGTGGATTATGTAATGTCTGGGACAGCGATATGTGGTTCTGGTCAATGTTGCTGATTTGATTTGCTTATTACGATGAAAACTTTATCCACGTGGATCTCCACAACGTTTTGGCACATACACTGATGGAAAAGCAGAAAGGTCTGTTTTACAACTTAATGAAAACCTTCTTGTTATAAAAAAACATCAATCAATATAGCTAACCAGCAGGCCCTCAAGGACTAACCTAAGCTGGAAGATAACTGGCATGCTGATCTTATTTCTGTCAACAAGGATCTCTAGACTCCAGACTTGGACTGTGTGAGCCATGTGGGAGGCGCGGAAAACAACTCAAATTGCAATAGAGAAGGAAAAATAAAACAACAGTATCGTTGGACTCTGAAATGGGATGGACATAAACTGATAAAGTACATCTAACGTCAGGTGTAACATTTCATTGATTCAGAAGACAATGCTAAATGAAATGAAGAGAAGTTCCACTACGCCAAACCCAGAGTGCACTTATTGAGTTTTCATGTAGTACGTATCTCTCTCTGCACTAGGGACAACTCACATATTCATTTAACTAGGTTTCGTTGTGGCTACTTTCTATTACATTTTCTGTTCCTGCTGGCGGATGATTGGATTACGAAAGAAACTACAGCAATTTCAGCTTATCAGCCATCTAATTCAGCTTATCAGTTCAACCTGGACTGCATATGACATAGCCCTTCTATTTCACAACCAATACCAAATGTCTAAGATCACTGTCATGGCACAAAACTTAATATTCTAGCAAGTATGGGTAAAGATTCATACAGAAAAGTCTTCTTCTTTTGTCGTCTCACGTTCTACCGGATTGTATCTCAGTGTCGTGAATTATATTTGTCATTCACCTCTCTCCTGGCCCGAGTAACAGTTTTCCCCATTTTATGGCAGGTCTCGTTTATCTTGTCTATCCACCTTTTCCTCGGCCTACCTCTCGCCCTTTTTCCTGGTGTTCCCTGTAGAAAGTTGCATGAGCAATGTGGTCTGGTTGCATTCTTACAATGTGTCTAAAAATTGGGATACACCTTGCGCAAACTTGACTGGATAGTGTGTATTTATGTGAAATTCAAGAAGTTTCAAATTTCAAGATTAATTTTTCTATAGTGATAAACAGTTTGTGGTAAATTCCTCAATCTAGAAAATGTAGGGCTCTCATCAGGAATGTAAAGGCAGATCCAATTTCAACAGACTTCGATCCTTCCACAACAGGAGGCGAAAAGATACCAGAAATACATGCCGAGGACACAGTTTTGCTCTGAAACAGCGCCAGGGACCTAGAACTAATAATTACACCAGTGAAGAAGCACAGTGAAGCCCAGAATCTTTTCCTGAATACAAAGAAAGCTAAGATAAAGGCAATACTTCAAACCAAAGTCAGATTGCTTGCGAAGAGATTGAAAATGTTGAACATTTTGAATATCTGAGATCAATACTAAACTTCTTATTTGAGTTCGGTTCGTATGCTCGTTGTATGCCACCAGATGGGCTGCCTCCATGAAGTGACACGTCAGTCGAAGGTCCTCAATGGCTCCCCACAGTTTGTCTTGTATGTTTCTCTCCTTGGGCCAGGTCTTCTCACGGGAGACTTGGTGCAGTGGACATGATTGCAGAATGTGTTCTGGAGTCTTATACTAAACAACAATGGAGATTGCTCAAATGAAGTAATTAGACGACTGACTATACTAATGCAGAGGCTAAGGGGTATGTAGAACATTAGCTATAATACGAACAAGGCACCAAAACTTAAGATCCTAAGAACATGCTTTTTTCCTGTGGCAACCTATGGTTGTGAAACATGGACGTCAATATATTCAATAAAAGCGAAGATCGGTGCTTTTGAAATACAGTGCTACAGAGAGTCCTGAAAATCCCCGTGGACAAAGAAAGAAACAAACAAATCCATCCGGCAATACCTGCATTTGGAGGAGAATTGGCTTTTAAATGATTTAATGACCCGAAAACTGAGGTTTTTATGGACACGTCAAACAACGCAACGGACTGAAAAGAGTGGCTATGGAGGGCATGTTCACTTGAAAACGAGGCAGGGGCCGACCGAGGAGACGAGGGACTCAGGACATCAAGGAGACGCTGGATTTGATCTTGTAGCAGGCCGGAAGACCGGCGGAAGACAAGAGTTTCCTACATTCAGGCTGTCATGAGAGCGACGTTCTAAAAAGGACATGCTACATGATGATGATGAGGGCTCGGAAGCTAAGAAGTACATATTTCCGGGTGTGTTGATAAATAAACTGGTCCTTTGCGATTGGTTTTGCAAACAACCGAGCGTAACTGTGCAAGATTAGAAATATCTAGCAGAAATGTCAAAAATGATAATATTAAATACAGCAAACAACATAGCTGTTATCAAAATGAGACAAACGCCATTGTAGGAGGTAGAGAGCTAACTTTGGTGTGATAGATGGACTGTATGTTTGTTTCTGGTTATTTTTCTACTTGACCTCTACTTCTCCCTCTTTTACTCTCGTCTCATCAATCCGTATCTCCCCCCCCCCTTTTTTTCCGCCCCACCCCCAGTCCCAACCCTTAACGCCCTACCGATCTCTCCACCTCACTATTTCTCTTTTCACGAGTCGGTTCTTCACTTTCTCTTTCTCTCTCTCTCTCACTCTCTCTCTCTCTCTCTCTCTCTCTCTTTTATATATATATATCACACTTGTCCTCTTTGTCTCTTCACTTCCTCTAGTCAGCACTCTCTCAATCTCTCAGTCTTTCCTTATCTCTCTCAAATGTGTCCTTTCTCTTTCTTCTCTTCAGCACTCTCACAATCTCTCTTTCTCTCTATCTTGCTCTTTTTCCATTGGTAGCTCTCTCGACCCTAGTTTTTCTCTATCCTCTCTCTCCATCATTCTCTCTGTCCAAAGCCGTCATCTCAACTATCTTTCTCTCTCAGTCGCTATATTCATCTCTCCGCTCTCTCTCTTTCTCTCTCCCTCTCTCTCTCTCTCTCTCTCTCTCTCTCTCTCTCTCTATCTTGTACTCTTAATATTCCTATTATCAATCTGAATCTCGTTGTCGTCTGTTTCCGTCTTGTCTATTGATTGTTCCCGATTGCGCTAATTACAACTGTAAACAATAATTACTAGAACGCAAACAAAGATGAGGCGAAGTGTGAACAGGGTCAGGTGAACGGCTAATCAGGGTCAGGTGAAACATATTGATCAGCGTCAGGTGAGTGGAGGCAAGTGTCAAGTGAAACTTATTGATCAGGGTTAGGTGAGGGTGACAAGTGTCAGGTGAAACATATTGATCAGGGTCAGGTGAAAGGCTAATCAGGATCAGGTGGAACATATTGATCAGGGTCAGGTGAAAGGCTAATCAGGGTCAGGTGAGACATATTGATCAGGATCACGTGAAAGGCTAATCATCACCTAGGTGAAACATATTGATCAGGATCAGGTGAAAGGCTAATCAGGGTCAGGTGAAATATATTGATCAGGGTCAGGTGAGCGGTGACAAGTATGAAGTTAAACATATCGATCAGAGCCAGGGGAAACAGACTTATGAAGGTCAGGTCAAACATACTTATCAAGGTCAGGTCAAACATATTTATAATTATTAGAGTAGGTGAAACTTACTGATCAGAGCCAGGCGAAACTTACTGATCAGGGCCAGGTGAAACTTTCTGATCAGGGCCAGGTGAAACTTACTGATCAGAGTCAGGTGAAACTTACTGATCAGAGTCAGGTGAAACTTACTGATCAGAACCAGGTGAAACTTACTGATCAGAGTCAGGCGAAACTTACTGATCAGAGTCAGGTAAAACTTACTGATCAGAGTCAGGTGAAACTTACCGATCAGAGTCAAGTGAAACTTACTGATCAGAGTCAGGTACTTACTTACTTCCCGTGTCCGTTATCTATCTTGCACCCAGTATTCAATTGTCTTGTCATTTGCCTCCAGCATGTCGCGCCTATTGCATATTTTCTGAAAGTTGGGGCAGGTCATCAGGTGGTCTGGGTCCTGTATTGCGCCGAAATCACGTGTGTCATCATCTGTGTATCCCCATCGCTTCATATTCTTCTTGCACCGTGATACACCAATTTGGAGTCTGTTCAGCAACTTCCATGTTGTGTTTGGTAGATGATGTCCAGGAGCAGGTTATACCCGAAGTTCCATCTCTGGGGCCTACACCATTTCGTGCCTTCTCTCGATACGGCGACTTTCAGGGTTTGTATGTATGGGATTTGTGGTGTTTAGAAAGCTATATCTGGATTTGAGTCAGGTGAAACTTACTGATCAGGGCATGTGAAACCTGTTGATCAGAGCCAGGTGAAACTTACTGATCAGGGCATGTGAAACTTGTTGATCAGAGACAGGTGAAACTTACTGATCAGAGTCATGTGAAACTTACTGATCAGAGTCAGGTGAAACTTACTGATCTGCGTCAGGTGAAACATACTGATCTGTGTCAGGTGAGACATACTGATCTGGATCAGGTGAAACTTACTGATCTGGATCAGGTGAAACATATTGATCTTGGTCAGGTGAAACATACTGATCAGGGCCAGCTGAAAGACTAATTAAGATCAGATGAAACATACTGATTTGGGTCGAGTGAAACATACTGATTTGGGTCAGGTGAAACATATAAATCTGGGTCAGGTGAAACATACTGATCAGGGCCAGCTGAAAGACTAATTAGGATCAGATGAAACATACTGATCAGGATCAGGTGAAATATACTGATCAGGGTCAGGTGAAACATACCTATCAGAGCCAGGTAAAGCACACTGATCAGGGTCAGAGGAAATATATTTATAAGGGGCAGATCAAACATACGTAAGTGTTGGCCCAAATCAGCATGAGTAGCTTCCGATGGAAGTGGAAAGAGAAATGAGCCTAAGACAAAATTGGCCAAGAACTAAAGAAGCAAATCGTCAATAAACATGTGGATTCGCTCGACTGTGAACAAGGCAAAGAGCATGGATGTTGTAGCAGCCTTTCAGGGCATGATGGTCATTAATCGCCTAGTCAATAACTGGTGAAAGACCTAAGAAGATATGCTGCAAATGGTCTAATAATATTACCAACAGATAAAGCACGCATGACCTTCTACCGTACCAATATCTAACAAGCTCAATGAAAACACACACTTACGACTTTCATCCGTTCCAATCCAATCCTTAACAGCCTCAATGAAAGCACACACACGGCCTTCATACGTATCAATCCTTAACAAGCATTTTAGATCCACACACGTGACATTCATCCATACCAATCAAATCCTGCTCTATGAAAGCACACATATGACCTTCATCCGTACCAATTCTTCTTCTTCGTTCGTTCTCAATCTCCCACTACCAAACCCTGAAAGGGTAAGTAGCAGAATGTAGTCCGGAGAACGGAATGTGTCGTAGTTTACACATTGACTGCGATATTTGCACTTTCGGTCCAATACTCCGGCTTTATCAAGCATTTTTTGAGTACCGGGTTAGCACTCCATCTTCGATCCCTTCTCCTTAGCCAGTCTGCCCTGCTGCAGCCTGTTATCCAGGATCATCGCGTGGAGGTGTAGAAGTGTCTTGGCAGCTATGGTTCGCTGGCCCTGACCCTTGCAGTCAGCTATGGGTCGCTGACCACTGCAGCTCATGTGCTGCTCAGCATCTTGATCCCATCCGTACCAATTCAATCCTTAAAAGTCTCTATGGAAGCCCACAAGACCTACATCCGCACCAGTTCTTAACAATCTCTGTAGAAGTTCATACGACCTTCATCCCTGCCAAACCACAACAACTCTATTGCAGCCTACACGGCCTTCATACGCAGCAATCTCTGGAAGCCACGCGACCTCCATCCTAACCAATCGTTTCCTTTACAAGCCACACGACCTCCATCCTAACCAATCCTTTCCTTTACAAGCCACACGGCTTCCATCCTAACCAATCATTTCCTTTACAAGCCACACGACCTCCATCCGAACCAATCCTTTCCTTTACAAGCCACACGACCTCCATCCTAACCAATCCGTTCCTTTACAAGCCACACGACCTCCATCCTAACCAAATCCGTTCCTTTACAAGCGACGCGATCTCCATCCAAACCAAATCCTTTCCTTTACAAGCTCTCTGGAAGCCACACGACCTCCATCCGAACCAATTCTTTCCTTTACAAGCTCTCTGGAAGCCACACGACCTCCATCCTAACCAAATCCGTTCCTTTACAAGCCACGCGACCTCCATCCAAACCAAATCCTTTCCTTTACAAGCCACACGAACTCCATGCTAACCAATCCTTTCCTTTACAAGCTTTGTGGAAGCTCACACGACATTCATCTTTAGCAGGCTCTATGGAAGCCCACTCGTCGTACTGATCCTTTACAGCAAACATGTATGGCATATAACTAGCTTTAAAGTGAGTGCATTTTGCATCTGAAAATGGAGAAAGTTGTGAAAGAGTCAATTTAATGTCTTTCCTCGTTCGCCATTAGACATCCGCGAATTTACAAAATAAGTCAGTTTGATATTACCAAACAATTTCACAAAGTTGGCTGGACCTAGTCAATACACATGGTCTGTAACTCATCTTAATGTCGGCGATTCTCTGGGATGTTGCGCCTCTTCGTTGTATCATTTGTTTTCAGGAATGATAATTTGATGAATTTCAAAGGGCATGTAATTCTAAAAGATTTTATGTTTTTCTGTTTAATTGTATTCTTTCCCTTGTAGTTTTATAAACGATATACATTCACACTCGTGCGCCCGCACGCACACGCGTACACACTCCTCACACACACTCTCATGAGCTTACATATTTATTCTATTTTTTGTTTGATGCACACTATGAGTAAAGGGAGCTAAGTGCCGGGGTGTAGTAGCTTTCTTCACACCCCGAGCGTGTACCAGCGGTCATCAAGTCAGGTTGTGCTATACCTGGCTTCATCTGCGTGGCGCTCACTATTACAGGGATCACATCGATTCCCCATTCCTCAGCCGGGCTGCCTTGAAAACAGCCTGTTTCCAGGATACACTACATGGAAGAGAGATTGTAGTCTTGGTCAGTGTATTGACCCTGACACGAATAAGTATTGTGTGTCTGATTGAGCTAGCGTCTCAGTTTCCCCCTCATTAAATAAATAATACAATCAAGGCTTCAACACGCACAAAACAACTGAATTGAAAACAATGCTACATTATGGATAAGTGATGAGCACTGACTAAACTCGCATATTTAACTATATTCCTTTATAGCTTTTATTCAAACCGGAAGATTCCGGGACAACTTGAACAGAGCTTCACGACTTAACCAGGAGCTCTGTCACGCTTATTCTGTTGATCTGATTTAGTAATTTCTCTGTTATCATCAAACAAGTGAGTGAACATTTCTTCGTCTAGGTTCACTCCACAATTTGGTCGATCCAACCAGCAATAATAATTTTGTTCTTGTTCTTGAGATATATATACACGATTTGGACATTGACATGGGATAAATTATAGCAAAATTTGCTGATGACACAAAACTATGCAGTAGTGTCTCATCTAACGCAGAAGTGGATATATTTAGGTCGGATTTAGATAAAATTCGAAAATGATCTGTAAGCTGGCAAATGGAGTTTAATGTAGATGAATGTACAGTTCATCCACATGGGTAGATTCAATATGGAACATAATTACAGAATGGGAGAGAACAATATTAGAAAGATAGATAAGGAAAGGGGCCTAGGGGTTATTATAGATCATACAGGTAAGGTGAGTGAGCAAGTTCAGGTAGCAGTGAAAAAGGCTCATGCAATGTTAGGTATGATAAAAAGAAATATTAAACATAGGAGCAAGGAAGTGATAGTCAAACTGTATAAATCATTAGTTAGACCTAGATTGGAGTACTGTGTACAGGTGTGGAGTCCTTATCATTGAGGAATCATTAGCATTTTGGAAAGAATACAAAAATTAGCGACGAAGCTGATAGTGGGATTCCAGAATTACAGTTACGAGGAAAGAATCAGAAAAACTGGCATACAGTGTCTAGAAGAGAGAAGAATTTGAGATAACATTACAGGTTTATAAGATGATCAGAGGATAAATTAGACTATAATCCGTTTTTTTTTAAAATTCAGCCACCCACAAGAACAAGAGGGCATAGCTACAAATTAACTAAAGAGATGTCCAGATTAGATATTAGGAAATATTTTTGAGTGAGAGAGTGGTGAATGCTTGGAATGCATTGCCAGGAGAGGTAATGGAGGCAGGGACAGTTAATCCATTTAAGAATAAATTGGATGTACATAGCTTTTAGAGCAAGGTGATGTAAATGAAACTGGTTGCTTACAGACTCTACGGAGTCTTCTAAACCAGTATAAAGACGTTAAGTTAAGTTAAGTTTTCTTCCCGAAGTAATCAAATTAATTACTTGTCCCACTCTATTGCCTTGTACACAACTATGAGCCTATCAGGGTGTGACGTAAGTAGGTTCCATACTGTGTATTCGTAAATCATAGCTAAAATAATCATGATGTTGAGGGTATAAGTCCGCGCCTTGATATTTCTCACTAACTTAAGGACGGATTTGAAACGATTCAAGGTCATCTAATCTGGGGCTCACACTCTCGAAATATCACGTGACGTTTAGCGAACTCTGGACCTAGTCTGATGCTGTTTAATCTCCACAACGAGTAGGTTTACTCTTTTGTATGTCCTTCAAATGGGCAGTATGTGGCGGGCTGTGGTAGCTTTCTTCACATCCCGAGCTAGATGACGAAGAGGGCCGTGGGCTTCCATGTGGTTGTGATATGCGTGACTTCACATGCGTGATGCTCATTATTAAGGGGATCACGTCGATTCACGTCTCGTTAGCCAGACTGCCTTGAAAACAGTCCGTTTCTAGGGAACGCCATATGGAAGAACGATAGTGCTCTTGGTCAGTATATTGTGAATGACCCTGACGCGATGTACTGTTCAGCATGTTGTGACTGACCCTGACGCAATGATCTGGTCAGTATGTTGTGCCTGACCCTGACGCAATGATCTGGTCAGTATGTTGTGCCTGACCCTGACGCGATGTACTGTTTAGCATGTTGTGACTGACCCTCACACAATGATCTGGTCAGTATGTTGTGCCTGACCCTGACGCAATGATCTGGTCAGTATGCTGTGCCTGACCCTGACGCAATGATCTGGTCAGTATGTTGTGCCTGACCCTGACGCAATGATCTGTTCAGCATGTTGTGACTGACCCTGACGCAATGATCTGTTCAGTGTGTTGTACCTGACCCTGACGCAATAATCTGGTCAGTAAATTGTGCCTGACCCTGATGCGATGTACTGTTCAGTTTGTTGTGCCTGATGGATTAGCGTATCAGTTCCCTGGACCTAGGTAAATGTACTAATTCACATTTTCAATGGGATTATTCTCCATTCTACTTTCCTTGTACGCAGAACTGGTTCAGTATGTAGGAATACCGGGTGTAGAGCACAAGACTGGAACCTAGACGAAGTCTCTTACAGTCAACACAGCCCCCTTCAGACTAATCCAGGAAAATACTGCTGATCAACCAGAGGATAGGGTCAAATGTAGAGACATACTCAGACAACCTTACAACCAGTCTCAAGACTGATTAACTATGGATAGGGTCAAATGTAGAGACATACTCAGACAACCTTACAACCAGTCTCAAGACTGATTAACCATAGGATAGGGTCAAATGTAGAGACATACTCAGAGAACCTTACAACCAGTCTTAGACTGATAAACCAAATTATCATGAAGATTCGTATTCGGTCAAATAGTTAAATGCCTGTATTCGTATTCGATTGAATAAAAACACACCTGACCACCTCTCTCCACCCCTTTTCGGTGCATCCGAACTTGCAAAGGTGGGTTGGCTTGCACTGTATTCTACGCCAAGGCGTCTCATTCGTCTACAGCATGCATTTGTTCGTGGCCGCTACCCTGGATTTTGGTTGTCCTCTATGTTACAGTTGTTCGATGTCAGAGGCGTCTAGTGTAGGAAAGATGCCTGACTGGTCTATGCAGGCTTTTCTACCCGACGTTTTTATGTACAAGATCACCCCACCGCTCTCTGGGATCCGCCCACCAACATATCCTTTCATTCGTAGAATCATGCTGAAGTCGGATGCACTGGGCCGACAGGCGCAAAATAAAAGCCACAGTGCAACGTACACCGCCTTGGGGGTAAGAGAAATAAGGCGAACGCAAAACAAACAAAAAAAATCGTAGAATTTCTGGAAATTCCCTGGCAAACATTTCTGCACACCTGCTAAAACTTACAGCGGCCTTAGCTAATGCTAGAACCAGTTAGAAATTCCCATTCCATACACACCGTCCCATGAGGGGGTGGGGGGAGTTGCGGAAAGGGGGGGGGTGCAAGTATGGGGAGGGGTAACGTACTACAATTTATTGTTCTAACTAATAAGTTTGAGATATTTTGAAAAATTACCTTAAATCATCTTGCGCTAACAGCCTAACAGGCACTCTCCCACATCTTACGCCGCCATGGCCACATTCTTGCATCGGTCCCTCCTTTGGTATCCTGCCTCAAACACGTGTTGAGCCATGTGACGATTTCTTCTTAGCAGCTAACCTTTTACTCTATTCTGTGCCCATATCCTGCTTTTATGTAGACTTCACGTCTTCCTTGATTCGTTAGTTCATTATTGTTGTTTATCGTTACACCTGATGAAGGCTAATTGGTCGTAACGTAGGTTTTGTTTGTGTTTTCATCTTAGGTTGATATCTAACCATACCTGTTCAAGTTTGTCTGCACAAATTATGCAAAAGCATTTTATATTGCTATTAAACGTGTAGAACACTTTAAAAATTCGTTCACGTAAATAGGATATGCACTGTAGCGAAGAGTTGATATGCACTGTAGCGACGAGTTGATATACACTGTAGCAAAGAGTTGATATGCACTGTATCGAAGAGTTGATATACGCTGTAGCGAAGAGTTGATATGCACTGTAGCGAAGAGTTGATGTGCACAGTAGCGAAGAGTTGATATACACTGTAGCTAAGAGTTGATATACACTGTAGCAAAGAGTTCGTATGCACTGTAGCGAAGAGTTAAAATACACTGTAGCAAAGAGTTGATATACACTGTAGCGAAGAGTTGATGTACAATGTAGTGAAGAGATGATATACACTGTAGTGACGAGTTGATATACACTGTAGCGAAGAGTTGATGTACACTGTAGCGAAGAGTTGATATACACTGTAGCGAAGAGTTGATATACACTGTAGCGAAGAGTTGATATACACTGTAGCTAAGAGTTGATATACACTGTAGCAAAGAGTTCGTATGCACTGTAGAGAAGAGTTGAAATACACTGTAGCAAAGAGTTGATATGCACTGTAGTGAAGAGATGATATACACTGTAGTGAAGAGTTGATATACACTGTAGTGAATAGTTGATAAACACTGTAGCTAAGAGTTGATATACACTGTAGCGAAGAGTTGATATACACTGTAGCTAAGAGTTGATATACACTGAAGTGAATAGTTGATATACACTGTAGCGAAGAGTTGATATAAACAGTAACGGAGCGTGAAGATAATTTTATGGTAGACTGTCATGAACAAATAATAGGCAAACTTAACAATGTCGAAAAATATGTTGAAAAATACTTCTGGTTTGTGCTGAATGCGGTAGCTGAAACCCATGCTGTCGACGTACTTTTGCACAGTTGCCTACGTTTTCTTGCAAATCAGTTTTAAGCGTCCTTGTTTCATTCATTAAAAAAAAATATTTATCACCATCTACTTTAACACGTGATCTTCAGCGCACTAACATGACAGTTCTTTTTCTATTGAAATAATAGCGAGATTAGACAGTAATATAATTACTCAGATGTGTTTGAATTCATTTCAATGTACTCATTGAACGTTCTGTAGTAACCGATCTCGTTGGAATATTGATAATTAGTTACAGCAGCTTGCCCGTCTGTTCATACAGTGTTTGGATGGCGTTACCTATAATAATAATAATAAAAGTAATGTTCGCGAAGGCGTCAAAGGTCCGGTGCGTCGATGGACCACTACCATGTCCAACTGCTAAGGCTGTGTTCATGCGTAGCGTGTCGACCGAAATCCCTACAGACTTCCCGGATGGAGCCGTGTACACCGCAGCCTTGGGATGAGGTCCGCGAGGAGTGTGTTAGACCAATTTTTGTGTCAAGCTTTCCGTATCTGTCCGTATCAAACTCCCTGTTTCCACGTGTCCTGCCGCAGAGTCTTCTGACTGTGTCCACCTTTTGGTCAGCGTGACACTTGCTGTGCTGAGAATACGAGGGTGGGGGAGGTGTTGTGTAGCCTCCGGGGGAGAGAGGCAGGCAGGAGAAAGTCGACTTCAGTCTGAGCAGAAATGTCCTTGAGTAGTGATAACCTGGACTGAATGCTGGTGTGCAGTTAGCGGAATGTTGAGCTCCGTCATGGACTGATCCCCCACGGCTTGAGCCAGGCATGAAATGCAGCGAAATGCAGCATAACAAACAGGATGAACAATCAAAAGCACATCAGATCCACAGAATAAGGTCTCTGAGGCCACCTGGTGAAGGAGTTGTCAAATATAATCCAGTAGAACAATCAAACAACGGAAAACTCGACACAAACACCGGAGAGTCGAGAGCGCAGCCATTAATGTGCGGCCATCTTACTTTTCACGAATGAAAGCCAATAATTCAATGCATGGCTTGTCTTTGTCTTCTGAGCTGTAAATATTTACCAGTCCACGACGCTCAACACGAGAGAAAAAACACAAAACTAACTAACAATAGATGTGATGTATTTTAATCCCAACAAAATATTCCTTTATTGTAATTTAAACAAACAAAAATAGCACATATGAAAATAGTTCAGTAAGATTTTAACAATATAAGCAGGGCTTGACAAAACAAACCTGAGAAAACATTCCCCCCAACAACAACAAATATAGAGGATAACCAACTGATAACGAAGGAAGAGGTAATTGCAGCGGTAAAGACATTGAGAAGAGGGAAGGCGGCCGGCGTGGACAATATACCAGCAGAGCTCTTACAAGCAGGTGGAGAGGTAGTGGTGGAAGGCCTGACACACATCTGTAACAAAATATGGACGACAGGAAACTGATCGGACTTATGGACGAAATCAATAGTTATATCGTTACATAAGTCTGGAAACCTAAAGCTGTGCCAACATTACAAAACAATAAGCCTCATTAGCCACCCTAGCAAGGTCATGCTTAGATTAATCCTCGACCGATTTGAACCCCAAGCAGAGAACATTATTGCAGAGGAGCAAGCAAGGTTCAGACAGGGAAGAAGCACTACAGAACATATATTTAATTTTAGGCTGCTAAGCGAGAAATATCTAGAACAGCAGAAACACTGTATCATTTGTTTGTGGATTTTAAGAAGGCGTTTGATAGGGTATGGCATAAAGCGCTTTGGACAACCACGAGGATGTATAATATCAACGGAAATATTATAACGGTCCTTGATCACCTGTATAACAAGGCGTCTAGTGCAGTTCTTGTGAATGGGAGGCGAGGAGACTGGTTTCGCACATCAGTTGGTGTGAGACAGGGGTGTACACTCTCTCCAACTCTTTTCAATATATTCCTTGAAGGAATTATGAGTGAGGCACTTGGAGGTCACGTTGGTACTGTCACGATAGGGGGCCGAACGATTACCAACCTTCGTTTTGCAGATGATATCGATGGGTTGGCGGGTTCAGAAGCAGAACTCCAGGAATGGGTCAGAAGGCTCGATGAAACAGCTCTTGACTATGGTATGGAGATAAACGCTGGAAAGACAAAATTAATGACCAACAACGCTACGGGCTTCAACAACAAGATAAAAGCTAACGGTCAGGAACTCGAAGTGGTTGATCGTTTTAAATATCTTTGGTCGATTGTCAGTTATGAAGGATCAAAATGTGAAGTGTTGGCCAGAATAGCACAGACAATAACGGCGCTTGCACGGCTTAACAAAATCTGGCAAGATAAACGGTTAGCACTAAGCACGAAAATCAGATTAATGCGTACACTGGTCCGTGTCAATATTCCTCTATGCTTGTGAGACATGGACAGTTACAGCTGACCTTCAACGAAGGATACAGGCCTTGGAGATGAGATGTTTCTGAAAACTTTTAAACGTCACTTACAAAGATCGAGTTACAAACGAGGAAATACGAGATAGAATTACAACAGCTATAGGGCCTTTCGAAGATCTCTTGGCAACTGTTAAAAGAAGTAAACTCACTTGGTACGGTCACATATCGAGATCAAGTGGTCTTGCAAACACAATCATCCACGGGAAGGTGCATGGCAGACGACGGAGAGGCCGGCCCAAAAGGAGATGGGAGGACAACATAAAAGAATGGACCAGTCTCCGACCAGAAGAGTCACGAGCAGCGGCATCTGACAGAGAGGGATGGCGTGGAGTTGTGAGGGTGTCTTCATGTGTGCCCCAACGACCTCAACGGTTACGGGATGACCTGACCTGACCTGACCTGAGATCAAGTGAACGTAAAATGATTGTATACAGCCTCTACAGTCTTTTAAATCAGTATAAAGACGTTAAGTTAAGTTAAGCTACGTTAAGTTCTGTTAAATTCAGTTAAGTTTAGCTTAGTTAAGTTAAGTTAAAATAAGTTAAGTTAAGTGAACTTGACTTAACTTAAGTTAAGTTAACTGGTAGTCTCACCTCCTTTGAGATCAGGTAACGTATTTAACTTGAGGATTTGAAACTCCACTGTTTCACAATTTCGTGATTTTTCTTATTTTTAATCAACTTTCCTGAGCGACTAGCTGTTATGGATTCTAGTTAAAAGTGCTAGGGTCCCGTGGCTTTTCTTTCCACCCAAGGAAGAAACCAGAATACGGATGGAAACCCTTTCCTTTCTTCAGCCAAGCACTATACCTCTTAGCTTTAGTTACTCTGCTCGTCTGAATATTCAAAAAAATATTGAAGTGTATAAAGGTTTATAAAATAATGCTGATTAACATTCATGCGTATTCTCTGTTACCAGTGCCAAACGTGGACTAACAAAATATCTAAAGACAAAGATCACAACATGTGAGATGTGATGACTCCTGAAAACAATCAACGTAGCTAGGAGAGACAGAATGCGCAATGAAGATGTGAGAGAAAGAGCACATGTGAGATGTGATGCCTCCTGAAAACAATCAACGTCGCTAGGAGAGACAGAACGTGCAATGTAAAACAATCAACGTAACTAGGAGAGACAGAATGCGCAATGTAAAACAATCAACGTAGCTAGGAGAGACAGAATGCGCAATGTAAAACAATCAACGTCGCTAGGAGAGACAGAATGCGCAATGTAAAACAATCAACGTAGCTAGGAGAGACAGAACGCGCAATGTAAAACAATCAACGTAACTAGGAGAGACAGAACGCGCAATGTAAAACAATCAACGTAACTAGGAGAGACAGAACGCGCAATGTAAAACAATCAACGTCGCTAGGAGAGACAGAACGCGCAATGTAAAACAATCAACGTCGCTAGGAGAGACAGAATGCGCAATGTAAAACAATCAACGTCGCTAGGAGAGACAGAACGTGCAATGTAAAACAATCAACGTAGCTAGGAGAGACAGAACGTGCAATGTAAAACAATCAACGTAGCTAGGAGAGACAGAATGCGCAATGTAAAACAATCAACGTAACTAGGAGAGACAGAATGTGCAATGTAAAACAATCAACGTAGCTAGGAGAGACAGAACGTGCAATGTAAAACAATCAACGTAGCTAGGAGAGACAGAACGCGCAATGGAGATATAAGAAGAATAGTTGAAGCAAGGCCATACGCTGAATATATTGACGAGGAGAGTCAAGTGGTTCTGCCACCAAATGAGAATGCGACGTGTCTGGCCCTGGACAGAAAACTACGGCTCCCCACGTCGCCTCGCGGCACACGTAGATAAAACAAAACAAAGGTATATCTAACAAGACAAATCATCGCACACTTCAACTTCCAACGACATCCAACTCCTAACACCCAGGGCGTACTATACCCCCCCCCCCCCCTCCCTTCACCCCTTTCCTTTGCACTACGCCTCTGATAGGCGTGAGCAGACCTGGTTTACCTCACATTTAGATCTATGCAGCCAGGTATATCACTCTAAAACACAGCCGACAGAATCACGACTGCTCCTGATCTCGCCTCATTTCGCCCCCCCCCCCCTCCTGGCATGTTCATGTCTATCCACCCACCTACTTACCTAACTGAAGCCGAGTTTTCTTGTGTTGGCACTGCGTTTGCATAAACCACGTGTTTAAGGTATACAGTGTATGCAGTCGTGTTGAAGCCTAGCTGCGCTTACATTACCTACCTGTTTCTGCGCTGTCACAGATTACATTTTATCAGGTACACACTCGGAACATTTTTGCTGACAATCACTGTGCCTATTCTTGACTGACGTATATCATTAAGGTCCCTTGATCCTTGTGTTCTGTATTTGTATTTCTTTGGATCTTTAAGGTAAGAAGTTCATGTTAAGCGTTTTCTATTCGCATTATTTAACTTGCTGTTCACCATTATTTTTCATATCTTTTACGATTCCTGTCTTTATCATTGTTAGTTATCTGTATTGTCTGCCTTAATCATCTTATCATGTTCTCAAATGGTTTATCTTTCTCCATTGTATTTGTTTATCTGTTGGATCATTTGATCACAAATAAATTTATGTAAACAGTGAAGCATGAGAACTAATGTATTCTTTTCATACTTCTTATCACATTATCATTACTTTATTATTACTTTATCCTCTATCTTTTAAACTCTCTGTTATTCTCGCTCTCTGTCTCTCTCTCTCTCTCTCTGTTGCGTCTTTCCTGTTACTTTCTCTATTACCCTCTATTAGTCAGTCTATTACTTTATAACGAACACGTTCTATTACACTCACTTTTTATATGAAACTCTAATACTCTCTCTCTCTCCTTCTCTCTGTCGCTCTCTATCTGTTACATTTTATATTACCCTCTCTATTATTCTCTATTTCTCTTTCTTCTACTATCTATTACACACTCTCTAGTATACTCTATATTGCACTCTCTATTATTATATCAATTACTTACTATGTAACACTCTACTATTATCGTATATTAAACTCTGTATTAATCTTTCTAATACAATCTGTCCCTATCACTCTACCATTTTACGTTCTTAGTTCTTAGTCGACCTGTACTTCTACAGAGGCAGATGTCCCTGTGCAGGCCGCAGAGAAGGATTTCCTGCTTAGTGGACTAGGCTCAAGCAGCTTATTACTCTGCTGCACTGGGTGGTTAACTGATGTGCGAGTCCATCTTAATATACTCAAACACTATAGTAAAGTAGACCCGCAGCCTGTTAGGCGCCATCTATGCTGCTCTAAACAATCCACCTAACCACCTCTACCACTCTCTGCCTCTACCACACTCTCACTATCTCTCTACCACTCTCTGCCTCTACCACACTATATCACAATCTATCTACCACTTTCTGCTGTTGTTGTAATCCCATATCTGCTGAGCAAGCCCGCTCTTGGCAGCCCAATGCCATTCTTATATAGATACAGGTCTTCTTCAGTTGTGTCACCGCTCCGAACAGTGTGTTCGCAATTCCCAGCAGTGCTTGTAAGGACCTTTTCCTCATATCCGCAAGCACCTTCCACTCAATGAGTAGATGTCGAACTATTTCGTCAGAATGAGAGAAATGTCTACACAAGGGCATGTCCTGGGGATTGATGTGGTTCAAGTGTCTATTGACTCTGGTGTGTCGTGTTAGGAACCGAAAGATTACTTCTTCTTCTTCTTCTTCGTACGCAGTCAGACAGTAACCATTATTTTTTCGAAAAAAGCGGCGGTCATCCTGAGGCTGTCGCCACTGCCATAGAGCTTGTCTTGCAGTTCCACTGGTGATGGCCACATCTGCTCTCTCTGATCCTCGTATGTCGGGCAGTTCTGCAGCAGATGTTCAGCGGTCATTTTACCAGTACCGCACGGGCATTCGTCGGTACCACCTATCTTCAATTTGTCTATTGTGGCCAGTGCGAAGTCTGAAGACAACGACCTGCTCTCTTCGAACCGAAAGATTAGACTTTCTCACTTCTATGTAGTTTATTTATGTCATCGTTACTTTTTGGCTATGACATTTGGCTAAATAAACTGCGACCTGTTGTTCCCGTCGCCCACATGTTCATACAAATTTCCCGGGTATTTTTCGTAATACTTCGTTTTACTGTGTGGTAACTACCACTCTCTAATTCTATCACACTATATCGATCCCTCTCTTTACCATTCTCTATCTCTACAAACACTTTATTACTCTATCTACCACCCCTCAACTACACTCTTTCGCTATCACTCTCTATCACTCTCTCTCACACTCTCTCTATCACTCTCTCTATCACTCTCTCTATCACTCTCTCTATCACTCTCTCTATCACTCTCTCTATCACTCTCTCTATCACTCTCTTTGTCATTCTCTCTATCACTCTCTCTGTCATTCGCTCTATCATTATCACTCTCTCTATCTCTCTCTATCCCTCTCTCTATCATTATCACTCTCTCTATCTCTCTCTATCACTCTCTCAATCGCTTTCACTATCGCTAGCTCTATCCCTCTCTATCACTCTCTTTATCGTTCTATCAGTCTATTATCGCTCTCTCTATCACTCTCTATCACTCTCTCTATCACTCTCTCTCTCTCTATCGCTCTATCTATCCCTCTCTATCACTCTATTTGTATCCCCCTATCACGTCTATCACATTCTCTATCACTCTCTCTATCACTCTTTCAATCCCTCTCTATCACACTTTCTATCACTCTCTCTCTATATCACTCTCTCTTCCACTCTCTCTATCACTATCACTCTCTCTATCACTCTCTTTACCGCTCTCTATCGCGCTCTCTATTGCTCTCTCTCTCTATCTCTCTCTATCACTCTCTCTCTCTATCACTCTCTTTACAGCTCTCTATATCGCGCTCTCTATCGCTCTCTCTATCTCTCTCTATCACTTTCTTTATTGCTCTCTCTATCACTATCTCTATGATTCTCTCTATCACTTTTTCTATCGCTCTGTCTATCTCTCTTTATGATTCTCTCTTATCACTCTATCTATTGCTCTGTCTATCACTGTCTCTATCGCTCTCTCCCTATTACTCTCTATGATTCTTTCTATCACTCTCCATTACTCTCTCTGTCACTCTCTCTCTCTCTCTATCACTCTCTCTCTGTCTCTCTCTCTTATCACTCTTTATCACTCTCTGTAATAAACTCTATATCACTCTCCCTCTATCACGCTCTCTCTGTATCACTCTCTTTATCAGTCTCTTTATCACTCTCTAACACACTCTCTATCACTCTCTCTAACACACTCTTGCACTCTTTAACTCTACCACACTCGATCATTCTATATTTTTCTCTGTTTCTCACTAAAGCTGCACACAGTCTCTCTCACTCTTTCTACAAACTCTCCCCAAAACGATGTTTTATCTGCCTCTATATCACTGCTTCTCAATCACTCTCTCTGACAATTTTCCAACATTACTCTCCCTTACTCTGTTGCTCTCTCGTCCTCTCTCTCACTCTCTTACTATCATTCAGTCTTGTTTCACTTTTCCCCAATCTCTCTACTTTTTACTCACTGTTTCTTTCACTTTCTTTCTCTATTTCTCTGTCAATCACTCTCTCTCTCTCTCTCTCACTTCTCACTCTCTCTCTCTCCCCCCTATACACCGGCACACACACACTCTCATTGTTGCATCACTTGAGCTCGTGTCAAAGATTCACCTTAATATGACAAATGATGTTCCTTACACAAAAAGTCAAGTAGCTTTGGTACTCCACCAAGAACTTCAGAGACCAGGTCAGTCGCATATTATTGCGTTAACTCCCGTCCTTCTTTAAGCATCGTTGACCAATTCTTCACTGTTGTCTTCGACACACTTTTGTTACCATACACAACCTGCATTCTGCGATAAATGTCATCTAGTCGACATCACTCAATCACAAAATGACTGCTTGCTGAACAACTCTGGATTGATACCGTATCACTGAATTTATCACGTAATGGCTGCTGATGTCGAATATGTCGTACCGAAAGGTGCAAATATCGCAGTAAAGCTGTAAACTACGGCACAACGCATTCCGTTCAACGCTTTTCAAGGCTTGGTAGTTGGAGATTGAGAACGAACGAAAAAGAAGATAATTAATTACGTCCAACTTTATTTCCCTCTGAGAATTATGTGATTTCAAAATTAGTTAAACCCAACTTTGTTTCTCTCTCAGAATGGTGGGAGTTTCATAATAAGTCAAACCTAACTTTATTTCGCTCTTAGAGTGATGGGGGTTTCATAATTAGTTAAGTCCAACTTTATTTTTCTCTCCGAATGATGCAGTTTCTTAATTAGTTAAGCCCAACTTTATTTTTCTTTCCGGATGATGCAGTTTCATAATTAGTTAAGCCCCAACTTTATGTCCTTCTGCAGTTCGCCCATCAGTTCCTCTTTCTTTGATTTTTTAAAACTCTTTAAAGGGTAGAGTTTTGCTTGCTGCTTGCATGCTTTCTATTTTAGACAGTTCCATTTACTACCTACTTTATCTTATATGCCTTTTTTTTTTTTTTTTGCATATTGTACCATGCCTTCTGGTAGTAAGCTTTTATATTTATTTTTTACTTCCACGAGGTATTTCTGTTTAACGTATGCCAGCTTTAATTCTGATATATCGATTTGAGAATCCATTGTATATCTTCTTTCTATATTATTCATTATAGTGGTTATTTTAAGAACTGGGTGATTGTAATCGGTAGTTATGTCTCCACCTGATAAGTTTTTGTCTGATTATAAAATTATGTCAGACTAGCATTAACGTATCAATATAGCGGTATCTTAGCATGCGAATTGAGATTACACACGGTCTTAGTGATAAGAATATTGATAAATACCATCAATGGCAACACCTAAAAACTCACTCCTAAAAAAACGAATGGATTTCAGTACGCGCTTGGTTCGTACGAGAAAGCTAATCAGATATGTTCGCGCTGTTGATGTTGTGACTGCTATTGATTCCTTATTGATTTTCTGGAAGTCGTGGTCAGTTTTTTTTACCAGTTAGAGACTAGAAACGTTCCGTGTGTCTAAATCTGTCTGCTTATTTGTACAAGTTAGAGACAAGTAACCTAGTGTGTCTGTGCCTGTCTGCTTATTTTTACTAGTTAAAGACTATTAATGTTATGTGTGTCTGTACCTGTCTGCTTATTTTTACTAGTTAGATACTAGTAACATTATGTGTGTCTGTACCTGTCTGTTTCGACACACTTTTGTCACTATACACTGAATGCATTCTGCGATGAATGTCAACTTGTCGACATTGTTCAGCTGTTAGAAACCGAATCACAACTCGCTGGTCAACTCTGGACGGATTCTATATCAGACCCGCCATGTTTTCAACGGTCTGCTGTGGAATCTATGAGTCGAAGGATAATGAAATCTTGCAAACTTGACGGTTGGTATGTGCTGTTTACATCATAAGTGACGTTATCATGCGCATCGTACGTATGTCTACTCGGTGCAGTTAGGTCCGGTTTCATTTGAACACGCCTGGTATTTATGATGGAATCTGACATACGAATTGGGACGCTTGCGTGGTCAGGCACAAATACTGACGAGGATGTCATATCATGGTCAGGCACAATATACTGACGAGGATGTCATATCGTGGTCAGGCACAATATACTGACGAGGATGTCATATCGTGGTCAGGCACAATATACTGACGAGGATGTCATATCATGGTCAGGCACAATATGCTGACGAGGATGTCATATCGTGGTCAGGCACAATATACTGACGAGGATGTCATATCATGGTCAGGCACAATATGCTGACGAGGATGTCATATCGTGGTCAGGCACAATATACTGACGAGGATGTCATATCGTGGTCAGGCACAATATACTGACGAGGATGTCATATCATGGTCAGGCACAATATGCTGACGAGGATGTCATATCGTGGTCAGGCACAATATACTGACGAGGATGTCATATCATGGTCAGGCACAATATGCTGACGAGGATGTCATATCGTGGTCAGGCACAATATACTGATTAGGATGTCATATCATGGTCAGGCACAATATGCTGACGAGGATGTCATATCATGGTCAGGCACAACATACTGACGAGAATGTCATATCATGGTCAGGCACAATATGCTGACGAGGATGTCATATCATGGTCAGGCACAACATACTGACGAGGATGTCATATCATGGTCAGGCACAATATACTGACGAGGATGTCATATCATGGTCAGGCACAATATACTGACGAGGATGTCATATCGTGGTCAGGCACAATATACTGACGAGGATGTCATATCGTGGTCAGGCACAATATGCTGACGAGAATGTCATATCATGGTCAGGCACAATATACTGACGAGAATGTCATGCCAGGGTCAACAACATGCTGACGAGGATGGCATATCAAGGTCAGACACAATATACTGACGAGAATGTCATGCCAGGGTCAACAACATGCTGACGAGGATGCCATATCAAGGTCAGGCACAATATGTTCACCAAGACCACAATCTCTCTTTCATGAAGTGTTTCCATGGAAACAGGCTGTTTTTATGGCAGTCTAATTGACAGGATGTTGATCCCCGTTGGAGATCAAGACGCTGAGCAGCACATGAGCTGCAGTGGTTAGCCACCCATAGCTGGCTGCTAGCGTCAGGGCCAGCTAACCATAGCTGCCAAGACCCTTCTACACCTCCACTCGGTGATCCTGGATAACAGGCTGCAGCAGGGAAGACTGGCTAAGGAGAAGGGATCGAAGAGGGAATGCTAACCCGGTACTCAAAAAATGATTGCTGAAGTCGGATGTGTTGGACCGAAAGGTGTAGATATCGCAGCCAAGCTGTAAACTACGACACAACGCATTCCGTTCTCAGGACTACATTCTGCTACTTAAGCCCTTTCAGGGTTTGGTAGTGGGAGATTGAGAACGAACGAAGAAGAAGAAGAAGAAGAAGAAGAAGAAGAAGAAGAAGAAGAAGAAGAAGAAGAAGAAGAAGAAGAAGAAGAAGATCCCCGTTGTAGAAAGCATCACGCAGATGAAGCCAAAAATAGCAACAACCGCCTGGAGGACTGAGGTCTACCTTCATCAGCACCATCGAGATGTGAGGAAAGCTATTTCAACCCGCCATTTAACGTCCTTTTCAGTGCGCACAAAAGAGCAAGCATACTCGTAGTGGCCAATACACAACAACAACAAAAATAGAAGAACGATATAGTGATATAATTCAAAAGGCAAACATGGTGCACTACCAGCTGGCATCGATATTGAAACATCGAAGCTTCACTATATTCACTGATGATCGTCCATCACATGTGAGGAAGACTACTCTCTTTTCTCAGTCATCCAGACAATCTTATCTCTTGCTGTGTCCGCTGAAATGGGTGACTTGCGCGATAATGTTGATTAAAGTGAGTAAAAAACTGCGCTTTTTGTCAACCTCAATATCTCGTCTTAAGCTACCATTGGCCAGTGGCAAGACATTATCGAGACGACCAAAGATAGCACATGATGTATATTTTTCATCAGGATTTACTCCCGAAGCCTTTTCTGTAAAATTGTATTCTGCAAGGCAACGGTAGGGGGTTGGGAGTGTAGCAACTATCGTTTTGTGTCTTGTCTTTTCCATAACCACAAGAGGACGTAGACACATCACTCAGCGTGTTAGTGATGTGTTTTGGTAAACTCTCCTAGGCGACGTGTTCTAGTTCACTATAGTCACGCGTCTACATTTCATAGTCACCCTAAAATAGACGCTGTCTGCAGGTAGGTCGAAGCGCGACAATCTCGCGAAGTTCAGCCATGTGCACTAGACTGAGAAAATACGACACATTTTTAACCGTAGTACTATTTCAAACAGTCTATCCCCCGTATATGACGTACTTTACGCGTGTGTGTTTTCTTCTGTCCAATGTCTACTAAAGAGACGCTTATAAACATGCTGATCATTCCTTCGTTATGTTACCCCTGTCAAACGTGGCCCTGATTAGATAGTCACAAACGTAAGATCGAGACCTGTCATATTCGCTGTGTACGAAGTGCAGCATGAAAATTGACATCACGTTCAGAAAAATGGTGAGGACTACATCGGTTAACTAATATATATTTAAGCACAGAAAATAAAGTGGTTTGAACATTTGGCAAGGATACAGTATGATTAACCTGCAACGAGGTCATACTACGTGGAGGTTTCAAGGCCACGAGCAAGAGGTCAACCCTGGCTTTGATTAATAGATGGAATTTTATTTTAAGACATTTTAAAAGTCATTAGCACAAGCCTCTCACCTCGGACGAACCAAATTATATGCATGCCTTCGCTCTGAAACGGTGCAAGACAAGAAGAGTAGAACAACAGACACAAATAAGAAGAAACAGCTAATGTGTTTGGCTTATTTCATAAATTAGAACAAGGCTTCCAAAAGTGGTAATCCAAAGACCGGTTCGGGTTTAATGCCCTCAGCCACCGATCCGCAAATGGCGTCAAGAAACTGGACAAAAAAATGTAGGCGTTTTCTCACTTAGATCTCGATTCGAAATACCTTAATAGACCCACAATTGTTTCTGGAACATAACATAAAATCGGCAATATTGATTATAGAACAACGGATGGGAGTCTTTCTATATGTTATTTAAAAAACAATTCAAATTTAAGGAGCATGTCTTTCGCTGATGGTTGCTCTTACAACTGCAAGTCTATTTTGGAAGTTGTAAGTTTCTTGGCAAGAGTGCAGCAAGGTAGATTGCGATTACTTTCCGTACGATAAAGACGGTAACAGACGCAATGAAAGACACCAGACTAGGAGCATAACTATTCAATTCAGTGGTTCTACCATCGCTATGCTATGAAAAGGAATCGTGGTTTTTGACAGAAACTACGGACAACACATGCCTTGCTTAAACGCTTTCTCGTGGCTCATCACTTAGGCAACGGCGCCATATGGGTCTACACAACAGTGACATCCAGGCAATGTCACACGTCAAGGATATCCTAAGGCCTGCCAACAACTACAAGCACAGCTGGACTGGTTATATAGTCCGAAGGGAAAATTAACATTGAAACACAGCAACCACTCTATGTAAATGCATATATATATATGCTGAGCATGTCAGCCCTCGAAAGATCTGCAATGTCAGTGACACGATCTTGCCATCAAATGTGCATCCATGCACTGCTAGAAAAAGCACGACTAGGATAGGCCGAACACCTCGTCCGTATGTCAGAAGCTAACCTGGAAGCTCCTCTACTGCGAGCTGAGAAAGGGATGGCGTGAGAAATGGCGCCCAAAGAAACGTTTTAAAGATAGTCTGAAGGACTCACTGAAATGTTGCCGGATAAATATCACCATCTGGGAATATCTTGCGCAAAACAGATCTGACATGAGAAGCGCAGTCACAGTGGGTGTAGCTAGCAGCGAGGACCATCGTGTTGTGAAAGTCCAGAGCAGACTCGAGACCCGGAAATCACGAACAGCGGGAACACCATCACCTTCTACAAACCTCGTGTGCCCGTTATGCAGAAGATATTTTCGTGCCCGCATTGGCCTGTTCAGCCACATGCGCACTCACACATAACAGGGAAATATGTGACAAGAATGATGTCGGCGGTCCTCATCGACAACGATGGACTGCTCTTATATATATATTTATAGTAAATATATACACACACGACAGTTTTAGCGCTCAGCTTCGCCCTGAAGAAATAACCTTATTTTGTAATCCACATAACCCTATCTCTTCCGCAGCTGAAACTGCTCATTTCTATCACATCTTCCAGCCGGCCTACTCCCCCCCCCTCCCCCCCCCCCCCCCCCCCCCCCATCTACGCACTCCTTGTTTGAATTCACGGTGTAAAATAGCTTGATATGTCGTGACGTTCCCAAGTTAAGTTATGACGTTTTCAGACATTTTATATGTAGCAAATCTAGGCCAAATTGTTACAGGTGACGACCATGGTCATAAATAAATCAGGATTGGAGTTTGCCCAACAAAAATATGGGTTCAGAGATACAAGTAAAATGCATACATCAAAAAGTTCAAACGTGTCTCAACTTTAAAGATTTTGTAATGTACGAGGCGTGTAAAAATGAAACCGGACCTAAGTGCATCGAGTGAACATACGTACGATGTGCATTATGACATCACTTTTAATGTAAACAGCACATACCAACCGTCAAGTTTGGAAAATTGCATTATTCTCCAACTCATAGTTTCCTCAGCAGACCGTTGAAAACATGACTGGTGTGATACGGAATCCGTCCAGAGTTGATCAGCGAGCGGTGATTAGCTTTCTAATAACTGAAGGATGTCGACCAGTTGACATCCATCACATGAATGCAAGCAGTGTATGGGGACGAAAGTGTGTCGAAGACAGCAATGAATAACTGAGCTCTATTTAAAAGAAGGACGTGAGTTAACGAAAGATCTTCCGAGACCAGGTCAGGTGTATATTGTTGCGTTAACTCACGTCCGAGACCAGGTCAGGTGTATATTGTTGCGTTAACTCACGTCCGAGACCAGGTCAGGTGTATATTGTTGCGTTAACTCACGTCCGAGACCAGGTCAGGTGTATATTGTTGCGTTAACTCACGTCCGAGACCAGGTCAGGCGTATATTGTTGCGTTAACTCACGTCCAAGACCAGGTCAGGTGTATATTGCTGCGTTAACTCACGCCCTTCTTTAAGCAACGTTGTCCAGATCTTCACTGCTGTCTTTGACATACTTTTGACACTATACACTGCCTGCATTCTGCGATGAATGTCAACTTGTCGACATCCTGCAGCTATTTGAAACCGAATCACCGTTCGCTGATCAACTCTGGACGGATTCTATATCACACCCGAACTGTTTTCAACTTGTTTGCTGAGGAAACTATGAGACGAAGGATAATGCAATTTTTCAAACTTGACGGTTGGTATGTGCTGTTTACACCAAAAGTGATGTCATCATGTGCATCATGCGTATGCTCACTTGTTGCAGTTTAGTCCGGTTTCATTTTAACACGCCTCGTATATCTGGTACGTACCAATGCGTGTGGTTGGGAGACATGGACAAGAGAGAAGAAAGATATTGAAGGCTTTTGAGATGTGATGCTATCGAGGGATAGTAGATCAGCTGAATGCATATACATTTCGAATACAATATTGCTAGAGGTGGTGGACCAAACAATAAAACATGATAATAATTTAAAGACGAGGTAAAGAATGGAAGAAAAGAAGTATATTTAGAATACCCAAACAACATTAGGGATACAGTCATAATACCAACATGGAAGTTATATCATAGTTAGGATGCAGATATTCATGCAAACAAGGTGGCAACTGAGAAATGGTTGGACACCAATCTTTGTCCATAGCCTGCAGTATTTCTGACAGAGGTCTAATCAGCGCTTCAAGCACTGGAGTCCAGGAAGCCGTCAGATCTGCAGGCGCTTTTTTCTGAACTGAGCAGCCAGCGCAAGATTATCATGCAGTGGATTCCTTCTCATTATGAAATACCAGGAAATGATAGAGCAGATCGTCTGGCAAAGGAGGGTATTGCAGAGCAGCAGCCAGATGTACCAGTTACATACTAACAGAAGATACGGATGATCAAATCAATCAGAAAGTCACTAACAGTAACACAAGACGATTACCATAAGATGAACAGACAAGAATAAACTGTTGTCTTGCGCCTTAGAACCGTGAAAGCCGACACTGCAGCCACATGTACACAAAAATGAAAATTAATAACTCCGCTGCGTGTACGTGCGGACAGGCACCCCAGACAGCAGAGCACATACTACATAACTGCCCCGAACATGATATACAGAGACAAACCCACTGGTCAATTTAAACCATACTTGAAGAGAAACATTATGGACCTACATGTGAGCTACAAGAGCCGGTGAAGTTTATACAGGAGACGACATTACAGATATAGACATTATATTTTCAAGCAAGTGAAGTAAAAAGATGACGAAGACGAAGAAGAAGAAGAAGAAAATGAAGAAGAAGAAAATGAAGAAGAAGAAGAAGAAGGAGAAGAAGAAGAAGACGAAGAAGAAAAAGGAGAAGAAGATGAAGAAGAAGAAGAAGAAGACGAAGAAGAAGAAGAAGAAGAAGAAGAAGAAGGAGAAGGAGAAGAAGAAGAAGAAGAAGACGAAGAAGAAAAAGGAGAAGAAAGAGAAGAAGAAGATGAAGAAGAAGAAGAAGAAGACGAAGAAGAAGAAGAAGAAAAAGAAGAAGAAGAAGAAAATGAAGAAGAAGGAGAAGAAGAAGAAGAAGGAGAAGAAGAAGAAGAAAAAGAAGAAGAAGAAGAAGAAAAAGAAGAAGAAGAAGAAAATGAAGAAGAAGAAGGAGAAGAAGAAGAATATTTTCTTGTCTTGGCCACACTCTGAGACAGGTAGGCACAGTGTGAGACGTCCTTGTGGATCAAAAAGGAACACGAGAGGTAAAAGGCGACCAAGGAATACTTTCTATCCTCAGAAGAGCAGTAGTGCACAGATTGTGTTGGAGCGAAATACATTATCAGAGTACCAAACATCGGCGACGATCATTTTGGTGAAAACAGATTTGACATCTTCCAACTTCCACTATTATATTTCCAAGATATGCGAAACCGTTGACCTGTCCAGCATTTGATCATCTATTTGTATCTGGACCGTGGAGTCTGAGTATGCTTTGTAAATTATGTATGTGTGTATGTGTACATCTGTGGAGTCATTATCGTAGTTGAGACATAAATATGCTGAAAATGATACAAAGAAAAGCGACAAAACTGACTGTGATTTCGGAAATATGTAATGAAAGGATAAACGGATGGAAGAAATCACAAAAAAAGAACGAAATAACAAGTCCAGACGGAAAACAACACCACGTTTCCGTGAACACAAGTGTAAGTCGTCGACTAGTGTGAATTCCAGGCAAATCCGAGGTCTGGCGGCATCTATAATGAACTAAAACAGTAGAGAAATGTAGACTCGCAGCCAGTTATGGCGCCATCTTTGCCAATTATTACACCTGTACTAAATATAACAACAGGTGAACAACCTAACATGCACTTCTTAACCTCATCACACAAACAAACGTTAAAACGTACACTGACGTCACAGAGGTTCTGGTGATGTAAACAATTCCTAGAATTCCATTCAAACGTTCTCTCTTCTCTTGACATATTTCCTCTTCAGTCCTGAAAGGTTATTGGGTCACACAATACTGCAGATTGTTGGACAAGTTCCTGCCACTCTACTCGGTTTTGTGCCAGGATATTTGTTGTAGCTATGGACCTTCCCGTCTACTCTCTGATGTATGCATATCTCTGTTTCTGCCTCCTTCTCTTACGCTTCACGTGTACAGTACCTTGCAGAATCGTCTTGGTTAACTCAGGCGATCTTGAAACATGCCTTATACCATGTTAGCATGCGTGCTTTTATCATAGCCAATATGTCTTTATATTGGCTTACCTCTCTCTTAACGGTGTCTTGAACTGCCTTATTCGTGACGTGGCCTATATACGAAATGCTGAGGATTCGACTCAGACATCTCATCTCCATTGCACAAATTCTAAGTCCTAGAACCGCTGTTAGAGTCGAAGTTTCGCACGCGTAAAGGTACACGGAAGTGACAAGTGCATACATTAAACTCAACATGGATTTCAGGTTAATCCTTTGTCCCTCAATATCCGTCTCTGGTTGGTCATCGCTGTTCTTGTCTGAATCTCAGTCCCTCACTCTCATTCCGCTCATCTTTACCCTCACTCTCATTCCCCTCATCTTTACCCTCACTCTCATTCCCCTCATCTTTACCCTCACTCTCACTCCCCTCATCTTTACCCTCACTCTCACTCCGCTCATCTTTACCCTCACTCTCATTCCGCTCATCTTTACCCTCACTCTCACTCCCCTCATCTTTACCCTCACTCTCACTCCCCTTATCTTTACCCTCACTCTCACTACCCTCATCTTTACCCTCACTCTCATTCCCCTCATCTTTACCCTCACTCTCATTCCCCTCATCTTTACCCTCACTCTCATTCCCCTCATCTTTACTCTCACTCTCACTCCTCTCATCTTTACCCTCACTCTCACTCCCCTCATCTTTACCCTCACTCTCATTCCCCTCATCTTTACCCTCACTCTCATTCCCCTCATCTTTACCCTCACTCTCATTCCCCTCATCTTTACCCTCACTCTCACTCCCCTCATCTTTACCCTCACTCTCATTCCCCTCATCTTTACCCTCACTCTCACTCCCCTCATCTTTACCCTCACTCTCACTCCCCTCATCTTTACCCTCACTCTTATTCCCCTCATCTTTACCCTCACTCTCACTCCCCTCATCTTTACCCTCACTCTCACTCCCCTCATCTTTACCCTCACTCTCACTCCCCTCATCTTTACCCTCACTCTCACTCCCCTCATCTTTACCCTCACTCTCACTCCCCTCATCTTTACCCTCACTCTCACTCCCCTCATCTTTACCCTCACTCTCACTCCCCTCTACCCTCACTCTCACTCCCCTCATCGTTACCCTCACTCCCCTCATCTTTACCCTCACTCTCACTCCCCTCATCAGTGTCCTCCTCCTAATGTCCCTTATCGTAATCCTCACCTCAATTCCCCTGATCCTTACCCCCCTCCTTTTTCTCATCCCCCTTTTCCACATCCTCTCACTCCACAACAACCACCTCCTCCCGATGCTTCTATGGTCAGGTAACAACCCAGCCATGTTTGTGTTAGCACCTTGCTCTAAATATAGGCTGTTGGCTCCGTTAATCTTTCTATCTCTTCCCGTGGCGTCTTATGTACTTCTTTATATGGGTGTATGTGTTTCTTCAGGTGTTGTGTTTATGTGTTGGTGTGTAGGTTGATGTTGGTGTGTGTGGGGGTGGGTGTGTGTGTTGGTGTGTGGGCGTGGTTGTGTGTATGTGTGTAAGTAGGTGAGGATGAGTTTGGGTGTGTGTGAGAGTTTGTGTAAGTGTGTGCGTGTGTGACTGTGTTGTGTGTGCTGTGTGACTAGGTGTGTGTTCAAGTGGGCGGGTTTGAGTGGGTGTATGTGTTGATGGGTGTATGTGTGTGTGGGTGGGTGTATGTGTGTGTGGAGGACTGAGTATGGCTGAGTTAGTGGGTGTGTGTGTGGGTTTTAGTGGGGGTATATGTTGGTGGGTGTATGTATGTGTGAGTGGGTGTATGTGTTTGTGGGTGTATGTATGTGTGAGTGGGTGAATGTGTTGGTGAGTGTATGTGTGTGTGTGAGTGGGTGGGTGTGAGTGAGTGGATGGGTGAGTGTGTGTATGTGTAGGTAGATATGTGTGGGTGTGTGGGTGGGAGTATGCGTTGTGGGTTAGGTTTATGTGTGGGTGGGTTTGAGGGGGAATACGTTTTGATGTGTGTGAGTGAGTCTGGGTGAAAAAGTGGCGGTGTGTGTGTGGATGTGTGAGAGTATGTGTGTGTAAGTAGGCAGGTGTGTGTATCAGTGGATGCGGGTGTGTGTGTGTGTGGGTAGGTGGGAATGTGTGGGTGTGTGTATGTGTCTGTGGGTTAGGTGTGTGTGTGGAGGGTAGGTTTGAGTGAGTGTGTGTGTGTGTGAGTGGGTGGCAGAGGATGGATGGGTGTGTGGGGATGAATTTGTGTGTAGTATATGCGTGTGTGTGGATATGTGAGTGGGTGTGAATTAGTGGAAGGGTTGCGGATGGGTGGGTGTGTATGTGTGGGTATGTCTTTATGGGTATGTAGTGTGTGTGTTAGTATGTGTGATAGTGTGTGTGTTAGTATGTGTGTTAATGTGTGTGTTAGTGTGTGTGTTAGTGTGTGTGTTAGTATGTGTGTTAGTGTGTGTGTTAGTGTGTGTGTTAGTGTGTGTGTTAGTGTGTGTGTTAGTGTGTGTGTGTTAATGTGTGTGTTAGTGTGTGTATGTGTTGATATTTGTTTAGTTGTGTCATTCTGCATATTTCTCATTTTCATAGGCATAAATTGCGATCTCTCTCTCTCTCTCTTTCACTCTCTCTCTCACTGTCTTACACGCTCTATCTATCTCTCTCTCTCTCTCTCTCTCTCTCTATTTATATTTATTTCTATATAATATACATAATTAGTGCAGTAGTAGAACACTCACTGAACTTGGCAATAATATACCACCTATCGGTACGCTCCATTATACCCAGCATTAAATGGTTACCTGGCATACGACGAGGAAAGTGACAGACAGCAAGACAAGGAACATCCAACCCTTCCTGATACAAGCCGTGGCTAAGTATACTGAAATCTCTAACAAATCCATTCCCCATTCTCCGACAGTAATATAGCTACTATGGCACAAACCAAATTATATACGAGAGGTGTTCAAGTTAGACCGGGACTTTGTTTTTGGAAGAACATTTTTGTTTTCTTCAAATTATCGAAATGCCTTTAATTTTTCTGTATAGTCATCTGCAACGTTTTCGCACTTATTTCAGCATTTAAGTAATGCTTGAAAAGCTTGAGGGTAGAAATATTTGTCAGTATGTCTGAATCGATCTAGGATAGCCTGTTTCACTTTGTCATCAGTGCTGAAATGCTGACCTCCCAGGAATTCTTGTTTTTGGTCCAAACAGGTGAAAATTGCTTCTGGGCTGTAAGGTGGATGTGGCAATACCCCCCAGCCGAGTTGCTGCAGATGGTATGTAGTGCGGTGAAGCGTACAATGTCGAACGCTATCTTGCAGGAGCAGGACGCCCTTTGTGATCAAATCAGACCGTTTTTTTTCCGCCGACGGTTATGCGCATCACTCAAAATGCTTATGTACTGTTCACTGTTGATAGTGGCACCAGGGGGTAGAAAATCAATAAAAATCATGTCAAGTTTGTCCCAGAAAATAATCGCAATTGTCCGATATTTTTTGGGTGGGGGTGATTGCGTATGCTTCTACTGCTTGGATGCTCATTTTTATTCAGGATGTAATGATGCGCCCAGGTTTCGTCACATGTAATGATGCGCCCAGGTTTCGTCACATGTAATGATGCGCCCACGTTTCGTCACATGTAATGATGCGCCCAGGTTTCGTCACATGTAATGAAGCAATCAAAAAAGGTATGCCCTTTCATGTCAAAACGTTTTTTTTTTCAATCCAGTGCAGGCTTGACAAGACTTCGGAGGATTAACAAAGGTTTCCAGCCAATACGCGTCGATGTAACAGCAATACCGACTGAATACAACATCAAAGTAGAAAACAAATTTGAGGCGTTGCTTACGGTACATGAAGAGATAACATATGAGGAGTTGACATCGCACGCAAAGGATATATTTATCTCGACATGAACGAAATAATTCCCAGAATGTCGCACAAGATACTCTAGCGGATCCTATTAAAGAGGATCGACAAAAGATTTGAATCTGAAATTCATGAAGTCCAAGCAGGTTTTAAAAAAGACAAGAGGGACCAGAGACCACATATTCAATTTCAGGAATATCTTCGAAAAATGTAGAGAGTTTAATGTGGACCAGTACACATGTTTCATTGATTACACCAAGGCCTTCGATAAGGTAAACATCAAAATATGTGGAACATCATGAAGGACATGGGGTTTCCTGTGCACAGAATACATCTCATTGAAATATTATACCAAGATCAACGAGCTGCTGTCCGAGTATCTGGCCAAACATGAGATTGGTTCACAGTACAAAAGGGAGTAAGACAGGGATGTATCCTCTCACCTTATTTATAAAACATATATGCGGAATGTATAATGTTCAAGAAAATGAGAACATTGACAGTTTCGACCCATTTACGATTGGCGGGTTCGAGATTCCAGAGTTGCGATATGCAGACGACACAGTGACACTATCAGGAAGTGCAGAAGGGCTTGAGCAGCTAATGTCAGCTGTAAATCGACACAGTAAAGATCAAAACCTGTTTATAAACATAAACAAAACAAAGATAATGATCACCGAAAAACACAATGCCAGCATAAATTTACAGTGGGTGGTGAGGAAATAGATCAGGTTACACATTTTAAATATCTGGTCTCCAGATTTGACAAAAATGACAACTGCTCGATAGAAGTCAGAAGAAGAATAGCCAAGGCAATGCAGAGACTGAACAGCCTGAAGAAATTACCGCAGGGAACAAATAATAAGACAAAAGTAAAAGTCTTGAGAGCCTGTATTTTACCTGTGACAGCGTATGGCTGCGAATCATGAACGATTACCAAAACTGCTAGACAAAGAATCAAATCCTTCGAGTAAAAATGGTATATAAAGATCCTCAGAATACTCTGGACAGAGAAAAAGACAAATGTAGACATTCGGCAAGAGTTGAGCATAGAGGAGCACTGGTTTATCAATTCCATTGAGGCCAGAAAATGTAAATACTTTGGTCACATCAAGAGACACAACAGTCTTAATAGAACAGTGATGGAAGGTATGGTGCCAGGCAATAGAGGAAGGGGTAGACCAAGAAGACGATGGCACCAAGATATCCAAGAATGTCTTGGTATGACTGGTGGAAGCTGAAGTTTTGGCAGGGGAAAGAGTGATAGGAGTGACGTTTCATAAAGAACATGCTACTTGATGATGTACAAGCTTGAACTCTTCTCTGCCGGTTAAAAGCGGATAGCTGGCTTTGCACCCAACGTGCACTAACCTTCCGAACATGCAAATGTTTGTGAATAATAGGGGTCACTGTACCCAGAGAAAGACTTGCCTCTTGTATCCGTGACAGGTTATGAGTCAATTTTCCAGGATAAGGCGTTTCACAATATGGATATTCACAGGAGTTACTGTGGTGTTTTGGGTAGCCAGACAGCTGAATTAATCAACACAGAATGAACCGAATGGACCTGTCCTTGTAGTGTCTCTTTTGGTATGGTTTCTGTCAACTGAACTGTGATTTGTTTGCAGCGTGTATTTGTCAACTATACTGTGTTTAGGTTTTAACTTTTCCCTGTCAGCTGTACTCTCTTTGGGTTACAACTTGTCCCTGTCAGCTCTACTGTCTCTTCATTGCAAATTGTCCCTGTCAGATGTACTCTCTTTGGGTTGCAACTTGTCCCTGTCAGCTCTACTGTCTCTTCATTGCAACTTGTCCCTGTCAGCTCTACTGTCTCTTCATTGCAACTTGTCCCTGTCAGCTCTACTGTCTCTTTATTGCAACTTGTCCCTGTCAGCTCTACTGTCTCTTCATTGCAAATTGTCCCTGTCAGATGTACTCTCTTTGGGTTGCAACTTGTCCCTGTCAGCTCTACTGTCTCTTTATTGCAACTTGTCCCTGTCAGCTCTATTGTCTCTTCATTGCAACTTGTCCCCATCAGCTGTTCTATGATAAGAAAACAATGTACCACTTCACCTAGAAAACATAGCTTGTGAATGGGGGAAAGATGAATGAGGATTGGATCGTGGGATGCTGTGCTTATAGGACTAGGGTAATTAATCCGCCCCTGACTGCACGTCAGGTCACTATTTACACCTGTAAAGATATTTCCAGTACTCACACACATTGTTCTTAGCTATACGTTCTATCCATATATTTATCTTGTATCATATTTTCTCCACAGGGTGGGGGATGAGTAAAGGTGCCCGACAGAAATATATATAATTAAGTAACTATTTGCACTCTATTGGTACGGTAATTGGCTTGGCTTCGTTCATTCTCATTCTCCCACTACTAAACACTGAAAGGGCTTAAGTAGTAGAATGTAGTCCAGAGAACGGAATTCGTTGTGTCGTAGTTAACAGCTTGACTGCGATATTTGCACCTATCGGTCCAACACATCCGACTTCAGCAAGCATTTTTTTAGTACCAGGCTAGCATTCCCTCTTCGATCCCTTCTCCTAAGCCAGTCTGCCCTGCTGCAGCCTGTTATCCAGGATTCTCGCGTGGAGGTGTAGAAGGGTTTTGGCAGCTTTGGTTCGTTGGCCCTGACGCTAGCAGTCAGCTATGAGTCGCTAACCACTGCAGCTCATGCGTTGCTCAGCATCTTGATTCCGGTACGGTAATTGGAAATAATAGACCAACAGTACATTTCAATAGTTTTGTAAAAGGCTGATGCAGAATTCCATGAATGGGACTGGCAGTCCTGATGTAAAACTTTCACTATTGACATCGCCACTTCGCATGTTTGGATATAGACGTCATGTAAAGGAGGCAGCTTCACTTCCAGATAAAGGACCAATCAATAGTAACTGACTATCACTTCTTTTCACATATAAGCCTACTTAACTGAGGTTAGATAGCTTGCGTGCCCTAATGATCCTGGGAGATTTGTCGGTGGGACCATTTCTCCTAGCAGTGTCACGCATACCAGATAGGAGAGGGACCACACTAAGAGGTTGAGAGGCAGATACAGATGTATAAGTGTCGCTGTAGATCCCACGGAGGGGGGGGGGGGGGGGTGATATATGCACCGGACTACGGCAATCCATCCCCACTTCATGCATACTTATCTCGTTTTTAGATGTTTCTTCTCTATCCATTATTCCTATGGGTTATAAAGAGATGCAGGTCCGTAGACATGGTACATCTGTTCCTAGTGAGGCTCTCCTAGAAGACGGGGAATGTCAGACATGCCGTCAGTTTAGATGAGCTGGCATGACAGACTAATAAATAATAATAAGGTTCGCCTAGGCATCTGAGGCTTCTTGCGTTTGTCGGACGCCACCATGATCAGTCAAAACGGCGCTCTGCCAGTCCTCGTCTACAGCAATCCCCAGTGGGTTACGGGGACAGGGTTAGCGCTGCTGCGTCTCAACTGGACAGTGGGAGTGTCGACCGCGATCCCCGTGGGCCCGGGGTATTCCGCTGCCTTAGGATGGGGGCCGTGAGGAGGGAGTGTTTGAGGAGTTCTACTTCTCCGAAATGTCGAACCGATGTTTGAGTCTGTTATCTTCCGTTCTCGAGCTCTACCTCTGCACCATCCGAATGTTTTCCTCCTGTGAGGCGATGAAATTCTTTCTCCTCCGTTTAGAAAACAGAGAAAGGAGAGTGTGCTTAGGATCTACGCGGGGAGGAGGGGGGGGGCGAGTGAAAATTGACATCAAGCTGTGAAGAAGAGCCCTTGTATATCGCATCTCTTCTTGGCAGCCAAGCGGAACGATTTCTGCGTCTAGGATCTGAGCGATAAACAGCCATATATGTTTACTAGACGATGCAAAGACCGCGAACAAAATGCATTGCAGCTTGCGAAATACACCACTCAGATGAATAAAAGCACTCTCACGGTAAAGCAGCTCTGCAGGACAGCCACCAGTGCAAATAGTATTCCGTTCAAAAACTTGAGAACATCCTAAACAGAAACAAACAGCGGAGCTAATCACGAGCCCAGCTAATCAAGGTCAGCTCAAACTTTCCATGACAAACTAAGGAACATGGCCGGCTCAGATGTTTGTTAAACGTTCCTGTCATGACGTTACGATCTTGAGACACCGACACACTTTATAGAAACCCGATAGATCCGTTAATGTCCCCCTTTTCGATATCGCGTTGCCTCTAGAACAACCGATTTTATACGATCTCCAACTAAGAAAGGCCTGTGCTTTTGTCCAAGTGACATTTACTGCCAGCAGCTATCAGTCACTGCTAAAAGGATTATTTCGTCATATTCGAAACTACCACTATAGGGCCTATTACTTTTACGGAATTCCACTGGCAGGATTCGTTGGGCTAATCAAAATGACTCGCACATTCAAACGAACACTCCAAAATTACTTGGCCACGTTCGATGGAATCTACGATAAGTATGTAATGCGTATCGTGACGTCCCAGGCGACCACTCCCAGGATGGAGAGAATACAAGTGCCGCTCAATTTAAGCATTCAAAACGTGGGTCGTTAGCCAGATGTACATGTCTAATACTTTGACATTATTTTCTCGGCAAGCAAATTGAGACCAGAAGCCAGAAAGCAGCAGGCGGGGGCTTCTCAATTGACGCCACTGCTGAAACATCCCTACATTAGTTTGACAGCAAAGCAGAAACAGATTCACAGCATCTTTCTACCAGCCCAGTGCTACCATAGCCAAAAATGAACCACAAGGGAGCCAAATCTCCACCTTTGAATTGAAATGTCTGTGAATGGCCGCAGGTCGATCCAGAAAAGACAGAGGAACGATAACACTCGTAAAAGTGCCAGTTCCATCCCCTGTGTCCTTTACATGACCGAACAGAAGTTGCGATAGCTGGATCATCTCACAGGATTGCTCCCTCGTCAGCTTCTCCTGAGGGCCGACAATGTTTGACAGTCCGCTTTCTGAGTGAGAAGGTGGCCTAGTGAAAGATGGATAGCCGACTTAACGACGATTTTCAGCACAACGGATTGACGACAGGCGGGACGCGTTTAGGAGATGCGAATCAGCCACCTCACATTGCGGATCAAGGCGCACGTGGGAGTGGGGACTAACTATTAAAAATTACTATAATTTGAAATTAGAAAAACGCTAATTTTTGTAAAGTATCATAGGTTAACATTTGTTTTCTTGTAATTTTGAAATCATTGTGAGGTTATAAAATGCTTGCATTCACATTTCACAAGCAGAGATCGGACATAACTGAAGTAGATTGTTATTTGTTCGCCCACTTTACTATTTTTGTTTGTTTATTCGCATCCAACTACAGGATGCATTTTAAATTAGCGTTCACCTTCTATAGAGATACTACCTTGTTGGATCCGAAAATATGCATGATTAGGCTGTGATCCACGTCACCGGCTGCTTCGCTACGAAGCCAACCCCACCCCCGATTGCTCAGCTTTTAATCAATATATATATATATATATATATTGTTTCATCTCCTAACTATGCGTAACATAGCACAATAACTGCATCTGCTTCCTTCCCTCGCCATTTTCATTAACCCCGTACAATGGCAATGAAGGATACAATGACATTGGTTCTTCTGGATAAGGTTGCTAGTTTCAATCACAACATTCATTAGCTGCCTTTTGGGATTAAGATGTTGAGCAGCGTATGTGCTGTAGCGGTCAGTGACGCATAACTGACTGCTGGCGTCTGGGCCAGCGGACCAGAGCTACCAAGACCCTTCTATACCTCCACGCGGTGATCCTGGATAACAGTCTGCAGACGGCAGACTGGCTAAGGAGAAGGGATCGAAGAGGGAATACTAACCCGGTTCTAAAAAAATACTTGCTGAAGTCGGATATGTTGGACCGAAAGGTGCAAATATCACAGTCAAGCTGTAAACTACGGCACAACGCATTCCGTTCTCTGGACTACATTCTGCCACTTAAGCCCTTTCAGTGTTTGATAGTGGGAGATTGAGAATGAACGAAGCAAAGCCATATCCACTCCTGAGCGTCTTAGTGACAGAATAGAAAAAGCGCTAATCTGTTCTGGCAAAGGGACAAAACTCAACGACAGGTCACGACAAAAGTCTGTCTTTCCAATTACAACTGGGCACCTCGCTTGCAGGAAATGGGTCATGCTACACTAGAAATATTTAAGAATTACTCAATGAATAATATAACACCGTATCCTAACGACAGTCCATTCTATATGCCAACTTATGTCTCCTGTTTGATCGCGTAATTAATTAAATATAAACGAAACTGTACAAGTTAAGTTAACCTACACAATTTGGCAACTTATCAACGCTTGTGTGTTATATGGCTATGTGCGTGTCTGTGTGTGTGGGTGTATGTTAGTTTATATATAGATACACATACAGTTTTCACCAGGCGAACTTTATTTCCCAATTGGAAATGCGCCAGTCAGGTAGAGTTTATGTAGATTAGAGTCACCACGACCATTGTGGGGTTGTTTTGCTTTGCCATATTAAGCGTTCCATTTCAGGTGTTACAGAACGATCCTCAGAATACACTGGACGGAGAAAAAGACGAATGTAGACATTTTGCAAGAGTTGAGCAAAGAGGAGAACTAGTTTATCAATTCTATTTTGGCTAGAAAATGCAAATACTTTGGTCACATCAAGAGACACAACGGTCTCGAGAGAACAGTGATGGAAGGTATGGTGCCAGGCAAAAGAGGAAGGGGTAGACCAAGAAGACAATGGCACCAAGATATCCAGGAATGCCTGGGTATGACAGTGGCGGAGGCTGGAGTTTTGGCAAAGGGAACGAGTTTCTTTCAGACAGACTGGGATAGGAGCGACGTTCTATAAAGGGCATGCTACATGATGATGATGACTTCAAATGTTTCGCCTGTTTAATATTCTTTCCTCAAGTAGATATTCTACTTCTTCATTGGAGTTATCTCTGTAAATGAATATGTTGGCATTATCTCCCTCCTATCGTGTTCTCTTTGAAACAGGGCTGCAACGTGTTTTCTCCGTCTGCTACTTCTCCGAGCCGTCCTCTTCAGCGCTATTTGGTCGCACGAGGGCTTCAGTTCTCAGAGAACCTAAAGAATCGTCTCAATAGTAATGTTTTGAATTGTTTTTAGTTGCTTCTTCTCCTTTTTTCTTGTGGGATTGGTTTGCATGTTTTACATCAACCCGCAAACCTGAGGTGAGGGGGGTGGGAGGTGAGGTGGGGGGGGAGGGTCTTGGTTTTTCTATCTGACATCTCCCTTGGTGCCTGACCAGTATCGTTGAAACTCCAGGAGCACATAACTCGTGGCAGTAAATCTTTCTGGATCATATTAGCACGAAAGCTGGCAGTTAACAGAATTGGAAAAGTACGGTAATACTTTTCTACAATTCTTCCTCCAAAATTGTTGACCGATGACCGAAAGCGAAGTCGATGACCATCAATCCTGATGGCCTTTTTCTGGACAACAGGAAACTTCTTTCACTTTGCTCTGTTTCCAAGCATTCGTCGTGTGATTGTCTAGATCAGTTTCATTGTAGATTATATGGTTCTCTGCCATGTTGTCTTGGTCGGCCTCACTTTCGCCTTGCCTTTTCTGTCTATAGCATGCCCGTTTTGTTGTTATCTCGGCCCATTCTGAGAGCACATATGATCTGATTTCAACATAAATTGGCTTTAATGCTGAGCACATTTTCTTTTTTTTTCCAGGTAAATAACTCTATTTTTGTTTAGGTATGGTGTTCGAACCAGAAAATCAAGCATGGATAAATATAGATTGAATGTGGGAGGGGGGGGGGGAGAAGAAACTGCCAATTTGACAAGGGAAGGGGAAGAGATACATTGTAAAGGGACACGCATTTGGGGGGGGGGGGGAAGAGTGGGCTGGCTGGATGGGGGAAACAAGGAATATATAGGGAGAGCTGTGCGAATAAGAAGAACCTTTCTTTGTTAAATTGATCAATTTTTCGTATTGTGTAGTTTGACTGACCGGCACATGATATGCATGCAAGTTCTTTGCATTTTCCTCAGACAAGTTGTGCAGATAGATACCAGTGTGTACATGTTGTGTTCTATTACTGTCTAGCACTCCGTACCTTACATATATCTATCTATCTTCAGTCCACTTATGTCGTTAGACGTCGTGAGGAGGTGTGACCTTCTTTATTAAATATTTGTTGGCAGGTGAACCTCCCCTGGTCACTTGCCAGGTCAATCCCAGCATCTGTTAGTGCCTGGAATATACGATCGCCTATTTTTGAGACTGGTGGAGATGGAAGCGTAAATTAGAGCAAGGTCATGTGCCATAAAACCCCCTCCGCTAACCACATAACCAAGACCTGAAGTTATAGCCACACAGTCCCCTTTTTACGACATATTTTATGTGGGGTGAATATCCCTAGAATGATTTGAGTAGATTTTTTACTTGAATTTTGCCCATGCAGCGGCCGTTGGCCTACTCTTTTCGATTTCCAACTGCTAAGATATTTTTAACGTGCGCGCCACTGCAAAGCGTAATAGTTTTTGACACAACCCACAAACAAAACATGCATATGTTCGAATTCAGCAAGGTAGTTTCTCTATCGTAAGTAAACCGATTTCGAAAAGTGTGCTGAAGTCGGGTACACAGCACCAGAGGGCGCAAAACACAAAAAACACACAACACTTTACCAAACAAGACGAAACAACAATAAATCGTATAAATATTGTATTGCATAACCAAAGCTCATTCTGATTGTTATTTTTGTTTAAAGAATTATTTATTTATCGGCTGATTCCATAAAAATAATATTTCTGTAATTTTAATTTTCAGTCGCTTCATAATTTGAATCGTCTTTTTGCGCTCTGAACATGATATTGCATTGACCATAACTTTTTGGCTAGTTCTTTCTTTGTTCTTCAACATATGTTCTTTGCCTAGCTGTTCTATTGTTCATCAACATTTGTTCTTTGGTTAGCTCTTCCACTGTTCTTCATCATATATTCTTTAGTCAGCTCTTTCATTGTTCTTCATCATATGTTCTTTAGTCAGCTCTTTCATTGTTCTTCATCATATGTTCTTTAGTCAGCTCTTTCATTGTTCTTCATCATATGTTCTTTGGCTACCTCTTTGGCTGTTCTTCGGCAAATGTTTTTAGGGATTACCATTTTTGTGTGCTCCGTATTATTTGAGGAAGCCTGTCTAGATATATACGAGATATATGTGCATTTTCATTAACATATGTGTCGCTTGTGTAAGCATGTCCAAGTTGTTTCCTATACCCACTGTGTGTAGCTAACCCTAGAATGGCATCATTGCTATACGAGGAGCATATCGTAAAAGACGACTAACAGTGTAATCTAGCCACCGGAAGAGTAGAAGACTTTCCAACTCATAGTATTGCGCATCACATCATTGACACAGACCAAATGTCGGCTTATTTTGGAACCGCCGTCTGAATTTGAAACTTACCTCATGGGTCAAAAAAATAAATCATGACATCCGCCTATGCAATCAGGCCCATGCCCACGGTTGATGGCAGACTCCCATACAAGCATTCATGACAAATGGAGGCGATAATCTCAGCCAGAGGGTGCAGTCTTTCGCCGCCTCTGATGTCTAGAAACAAAACACCATTTATGAAACACGGGGCGCATTTTCTGTGACTCTGAAGATAAATTACATTTGTTAAATCAATAAAGGTGTGACAAATTGGGAATATTGTAGCCCATATTATCTTGTGGGATATGTGGGGGGGGGGGGGGAGAGACCAGCATCACGTTAGCCCTCTTTACTTCAAAATTCTGAACAGGTCACGAACTGCAGCCCTAAGCGACCCAAAGATGACTGCTGGCGTCAGGGCCAGTGAGCAAGAGCTGACAAGACACTTCTACACCTCCATGTGGTGATCCTAGATTACAAGCTACAACAGAGCAGACTGGTTAATGAAAAGGAATCGAAAAGGGAATGCCAACTCGTTACCCACCACAATTCAACCCAGTGTGTTGGTGTCCCAGGATCGTCACGTCCTGCCAGGGACATATCACATTCATCTGGGTTGGTTATCTCATCAGTCTTCCGTCAGTTTTGCTAGCCTATTTGTAGTGATGGTATGTGTGGCATCCCCACCACCTGGAGGGTCGTCACAAAGGGGCAGAGGTGCAATATCCGCTGGTCTGCATCTCTTCGTCATGCATTGGGATAAATGATAGAGGATAAATATTAAAGAATGAGACAAGAATCCATTTCACGCATGAAGTGGGTATGGGTTGGTGCAGCCCACAGAATGTACCACTTACCGGTGGTTCTGCAGCTACATCTATAGGGCTCCGTCTACTTATCGGCCCTTTTGTCTGGCCCTTCTCCAAGGACCTGTCCGGCTTGGGTGACCCCGCCAGGAGTAAAACTCCCGTCGGCATAGCTCTTTGGGTCAATGCGGCGCACAAGCTCTCCAACCTCGGAAAGGTAGGCTTACGTATTGAGAGGAAAAGAAGAAGAAGGTGAAGAGACAAAGTAGAAGACGAGAAAGAAGAAGAAAAAGAGAGAAAATGAAGAAGAAATGAAGAATAATTGGAAAAAGAATTATAATTCTTCTCATTCTTTTTCTAATTATTATTCGTTTCTTCTTCTGAAGAAGAAGAAGAAGAAGAAGACGAAGAAGAAGATGAGGAAGAGGAAGAAGAATATATGCTACCAACATAACTTCTACCTGTGAAATACATCTACATACACCTGTATGACTCAGTCACCGATTTCACGGTGTAGGCGAGAATTTGTTGTTACCTGTATGGCGGACTGATGACGTTCGAGCTGGTTTGAGATGTAACGAGAGAGCAACAAATTCCGCAAAGATTCGTAAGCGAGGACTCAGGGGTAAAATATCACGGCTTTTGTGGAGTACCAAGTGTCGATTCTTTCTACCGATGCGTGTTGGCCAAAAGACTAGCAGTATGGTCAGGTACAACGCACTGGCCAAGACTCGCGTGATATCCATTCTGTGCACCTGGAAATATGCCGTATTGCTTCAGACTGGGCAACAAGGTGGGGATCGATATTGTGATCCCCGAAATGTTGAGACTGCTAAGAAGCCTTGTATTACACAACAGCAAGGACACAAGAATGGTTTCTTTAGCACGCCGTGCGATGTGAGAAGAGCCACTGCGAACCCATTACCGGCTTTATTTCGTTGAGAAAGGAAGTCAGGACGAGTAGCTTCAGACTCAGTTAACATATAACGCCTAACATGTTTTAGTCTCAAGTCAACCTGTACAACTACAAGGCCGGTTGCTTTGTGGAGGTCTCAACTCTTGTGAGAGTTGGTGGTAGTGTAACAGTTCCCGCCGGAGCAAGAGAGTTTAGGACAGGGGTGATGTGGTTGCTGATAACAAAGGTACCTGAACAAATGCTTAAAGTTACCTGAATGCGTGTCAAGGTCACTCACCGTCTCAAGAACGAAAAACAGAGTTGGGGCAAAGAATGTGGACAGGTAGGAGCTGACCACTGGCGTTCCGATTTGGGTAGGGGGAGAATGAGGGACAGACGGGATGGTAGCGTAGCTTGCTGCTATAGATGAGTGACAGGTGTGCAAAGTATTTCGTTCCAATAAGACTGAATAGAGCCATCCCCCTGAAATCCATTGGTCAGCTCTGATACTGCTTGAGTGTATATAACTCGAGACAAAGTTTAGCTCAGCAGGCTGGATGGAGAGGAGAGGAGAGCGAGAGAGTGAATGTAGATAGGAGCTCGTTTAGCTCACCGACTTTGACAGAGGAGCGATTGATAGACGGTTGTACGAAAGTTAGTGATAGAACATGATCGCTCAAATACGTGTGTGAGTTTTGTATTAATAGATAATCTGAACGTATGTTGTAATCAGGACACTTTGTGAACGAGTTATGACCAGATCGCCCGCCTGAGAGGATTTGAGTGAGGAAGAGTTTTTGATAAGGTGTGTTGAGGGAGCAGACCTGAGAGGTGTGTGTGATGTGTGTGGCAATAGAACTGGGTTTTAGATAGTTGCGAATTCCATCAATAGCTAATGCTTAAAATGTCCGCTTTAATTCATATTTATATTAACATATATATAATATAGGAATAATTTAGTTCCGATGATATGTATTGTATTGTGTTTGTAATTTCTCTACTCATTTTTCTGGTATGAGTATTGTATAATAAATATGCCATCTGCTGTGTACTATATTATTTACAGTGTGTGGCCATGATGATGTTGATGAGTGTGATAGTGTTCTAAGTTAGAATAACCCTAGGGCGAACTGTGGGGGTGTGTCACAGTGGGCGATAGCTGCATGTCTCTGCTTAGCGGGCTAGGCTCGAGAGGGCTGCGTTTTTTAGTTTGTGCAGGTCGCATCTCAGTCTCAAGTCGGTTATGTCTCGTGCACGGGTTGTCCAGTGGATGGATAACTTCTGTCTCGGGAACGGGTTGTCCAGTGGATGGATAACTTCTGTCTCGGGCACGGGTTGTCCTGTGGATGGATAACTTCTGTCTCGGGCACGGGTTGTCCAGTGGATGGATAACTTCTGTCCCGGGCACGGGTTGTCTAATGGATGGATAACTTCTGTCTCGGCCACGGGTTGTTCATTGGATGGATAACTTCTGTCTCGGGCATGGGTTGTCCTGTGGACGGATAACTTCTGTCTCGGGCACGGGTTGTTCAGTGAATGGATACCTACTGTCTCGGCCACGGGTTGTCCAGTGGATGTATAACTTGTTTCAGGATCGCGAGTGCTGGGAAGCTCGAGCGAATCTTGCCACCTAGCGGGGGCCTTCAAAACCTTTCTTTATTGCCGCGCTGGTACCAGTCTTTTGTTTTTCCTTCTGACTGCATGATTTGCCCAGCGGTGATTGGAGTTGTCGGCAGGCTGTTGGACAAAATATTTGACGTGTGACAATGTACGGTTGCCACTGCTATCTTAGCCCACATCAGGTTCTATTGCCTAGGTGACGTCCACGAGCCGGCGCTCAAGCGAGGCCACATGTGTTGTACCACTATGAGGTAGTAGTGAGGTAGTCACGTCAAAGGCAAGGGTTCGAATCTTGGAGTGCATTTCATTTCACTTCAGTTCATGCTGTATTCCATGTACTTGACTCGAAGTTTCTTCTTCCTCTTGTCTTTCTTTCCCCTCCATCCGAAGTATGTGGCTATCAGTAAAGTTTACCTCCTTTAGGAAGCCTGCGTCAAAGCACTTTCTATGGTTTTACAGTGACAGTTTCTGTAACAATTTGTTTCGATGACGTTACTAGCCCCATGTACAACTCTCTTTAATAGCATTTTATTACGATCGAATGGACTTATACTTTCTTCCCAAGTAAGGCTGCAATTATCATTTCTTCTTCTTCTTCTTCTTTTTCTTCTTCTTCTTCTTCTTCTTCTTCATCTTCTACTACACTAATATCAATACTAATACTACTGATAATACTACTAATACTATTACTACTACTGCAGCTGCTGCTACTACTAATACTAATACTTTTACTACTACTCCTAATACTACTGTTACTACTATTACTACTACTACTACTACTACTACGACTAATACTAATACTACTGCTATTACTACTACTAATACTATTTATACTACTACTAATAATAATTATACTACTACTAAAATTACTATTACAACTACTAATATTACTAATATTACTACTAATACTACTACCACTACTAATATCACTACTACTAATGCTACTTTTGCTACTACTACTTTTGCTACTACTACTGATGCTACTACTGCTATTAATAAAACAATAATAGTAATAATACTTCTACTACTACTCCTACTGCTACTACTATATCTACTATTACTACTACTACTTCTATTGATGTGTAGTGGAAGACATCTCATTTGAAAATAGAATCATTGTCGTGAAATATTAATCGGACCAGTCTAGGTCAGCATGAGTTGTTTCGTAACTAATGAGATTATGTGAGTTTTTTCTTCTTGTTCCTCTTGAGTACTCGTGATGAACCGATGGTTCTTTCGAGCTGCTAAGAGTTTGTATGTTTAGTGTTGAATTGTTGGACCAGTGTATCTCGCTTAACTGGTCACACGGAGGATAGAAACTATGATGATCATAAGAACACCTGGACCACTCAACGTAAGTGTAAATTATATTGCTCTTCAACAGGCCAATGAGCTCAAGTATGTGGGAAGTATTTTTTCGACAGACGGCAGGATCGACAGGAAAATTGAGACTAGGTGTCAGAAAGCATCTGCTGTGACTTTCCAGCTGTCACCACTTCTTATGCACATGAGCAACAGTTTGGCAACAAAGCAACAGTTGATAAACAGTAAATTTATGCCGACTATATGCTACAAGTGCCAAACCTGACCTCTGCCCAGGGCACGTGATAGCAGAATTTCGACATGTGAAATGAAGTGTTTGAGGAAGGTCATCGGTGTTACCAGGAGAGACAGAATGCGGAACGACGACATTCGAAGTATGGTCGGCACTACGTCTTGTGTCGAATACATTTCCAGGCAGAAAATAAGTTGGTTTGGTCATCTCATGAGAATGCACCCTCATCAACTTCCACTGATGGCTTACAGCGTTGGTAGATCTGGCTACAGGACAAGATGACGGCCGCGATGCAGCTGGATATATGACATTAGAGTTATTGTGTAGAGACACGGGATCACATTGACCGACACAACACACTTGACGCAGGACAGACGACATAAGCTCCCCTCGACGCTTAACGGCACAAGTAGAAAGAAAACTAACAGGGGACAGCACTGTAATTCATACCCATGTGTTTGTTCATGTAGTTCATACGTGCGCAGACAGTCAAAGATTGAATATATGTGTGTTTTCCTTGAATACTACGTGGAACCAGTACTGACGTATGGCAGTTAATCATGGAGAATCAGCAAGCATGATCAAGATGCTGTGGTCAGCGACCAAAAGCTGACTGCTAGACTCAGAGCCAGATCTGCCAAGACCCTTCGCGATGATCCTGGATAGCAGACTGCAGTAGGGGAGACTGGCTTAGGAAAAGGGATGGAAGAGTTAATGATAACCCGGTACTCAAAAAATGTTTGTTGAAGTCAGATGTCTCGGACCGAATGGTGCAAATATCGCAGTCAAGCTGTAAACTACGACACAACGCATTCTGTTCTCTGGACTACATTCTGCTACTTAAGCCCTTACAGGGTTTGGTAGCGGGAGATTGAGAACGAACGAAGCCAATTCAAGTAATCAGCAAGCAAATTCGTAGATCTTTGGAATGGGAAAAAAATATGAAAAAAACTTATAAGAGTTTATTAAGGTTGAGTTTAATCAAAATTTAAAAATGGGTATGGTCAGATACCGCACCGAGACGAGAACACAGACAAAACCTACGTTACGACCAATAGGCCTTCATCGGGGACAACAATACTGAACTAACAAATCAACATATAAGAAAAAATGGTTAACTCATCTGTTTCAGATAGTGGACCTAGTCTGTCTAAGCGACCCGTTGTGCCAGACACTTGATTGAAACTGAATCGGAGCGGTCAAACACAAAGTGGGGGAAGGTGCCGGATAAGCCAATGGTGGCCAAATAGTGTTCCAGATGGGAGAACAAAGAGAACGCAATATAAGCCGGGAGGGCGTGAGATTCATATAGGAGGGGGGGGGAGAGAACTGGTAGAAAAATGGGGGGGGGGGGCAAAGGAAGACAAATAGATGGGGGCCAATGTGAGGGTTTAAGAAAAGTATGGAAGATATTAATGCCGTGTGGTTGGAGACAGCCCATACTAGAGAAGTCTATTCTCAAGGGTGAATCAATGACGTTTGGAAGCAACTGAAATGTGGTTTTACAGAAGAATGCTACGGGTCCCATGGACTACAATGATAACCAATGATACACTACTCGAAGAGACACAAACACAAAGACAACTCAAAGCAAAGATCAGTTTGTGGCTGATTAGCGCAGTGGTAGAGCACTTGGGTTTCATGGCAAATGTAAGGGGTTCAACTCCCACTTCAGCAACTCCAGTCGACGCAGCTGTAAATCGGTACCTGGCTAATGGCTAGACAAGGAAAAAGGATGACCGGAAGTAAACTGTTGACTCCACCTCCCAAAGCTGTGCCTCATTACAATGAAGACACCCAACACTTCATCCCCGACATATGTGTCTGCTATGGGACTACTTTCCCGTTCCCTTTAGAGTTAGCAGAACAGAGAAGCCATCTGTCGTGATGACTACCTGATGGGACTCAGAATTGTTCTATGGTCCATATTCCTATCTTGTTCAAGTGCTTGAACTTCAGATGCAGATTAGATGAGTATAGCTATCTTTAGATCAAGTGAATATAAAATAAACTGGTTGTATACAGACTCTGGAGAATCTTCTAAACAAGTATAAATACTTAAAGTTAAGGATAGTTAGAGCCAAATTTACTAGTGAAAGTATTCCTTATAGGACTACTACTTTCAGGATATAAGACAAAAATACTGGCTCCTCTAACCTTGATAGTAGTTGTTGTTCACTTAGCTGTGTAATCACATATCCACGATAGTTTTGGGTTGTTATTTGTGCCCACAATTAGTAGGTTACTCGTAGATACATCCTGCTACTTGCAAAACTCTGTTCAGGGCTTAGTAGCGGGAGATTGAGAACGAACGCAGAAGAAGAAGAAGAAGTAGTAGGTTACTCTTTTGTGCGTTCTGAAAAGGACGTTAAGTGGCGGGTTGCAGTAGCTTTCGTCACATCCCGAGCGTGCTGGTGAAAGTGGACAGGGGTCATCTATTCGGTTGTGTTATGCTTGTTTCATCTGCGTGTCACTTACTAATAAGGGGATGACATCGATCCCTGACCTCGTTAGACAGGCTGCAATGAAAACAGCCTGTTTCCAGAGAAGGCAACTAAGAAGCCGAGGTGAGGCTCTTGACCAGCACGTTATGCCTGACCCTGACTAACATGTCTGACCATTGTATTGTGCTTGACCCTGACTAACATGTCTGATCATTGTATTGGGCCTGACCCTGACTAACATGTCTGACCATTGTATTGTGCCTGACCCTAACTAACATGTCTGACCATTGTATTGTGCCTGACCCTGACTAACATGTCTGATCATTGTATTGGGCCTGACCCTGACTAACATGTCTGACCATTGTATTGTGCCTGACCCTGACTAACATGTCTGACCATTGTATTGGGCCTGACCCTGACTAACATGTCTGATCATTGTATTGTGCCTGACCCTGACTAACATGTTTGATCATTGAATTGTGCCTGAGCTTAACTAACATGTCTGACCATTGTATGGGAACTGACCTGACGTTGGTCTTCCTCCCCATAGTTTGGGGTAATTGTATGTGATCACACTCAGTGTAACAGTTCGTTTTTACAAATCATTATTATCTTGTCCAGTTGTGAGGCCACTGATTTATGTTTTAATTAGTGGGGTTTTGTTGTCCTGTCCCCATGATACTAGTTGTAAGGTGGGCTTCAGCAGGGTTGTCTTCGTGAGTAGGTAAGCCTGGTGTTGTCGTTTAAGCTCCTTTCCCCGATGAACGAATAAGCAGTGTTTTAGCTGTCCCAATTCAAATCGTCTGATCGTGACTTCATGTGATGCAATGTCATACTCTGTGCTTTTTTCATCAGGGTCATGCATTGTGTGTCTCTTCTTTGCAGTATCTATAATTCAGTATTTTTCTACCAGTGTAGTTTTCATAGATTCTGTAATGAGAAAAAGAGCTTGGTTTAGCCCCACGCCCAATGATCGCATATAGTTTAGCCCCACGCCCAATGATCGCATATAGTTTAGCCCCACGCCCAATGATCGCATATAGTCTAGCCCCACGCCCAATGATCGCATATGGTTTAGCCCCACGCCCAATGATCGCATATAGTTTAGCCCCACGCCCAATGATCGCATATGGTTTAGCACCACGCCCAATGCTCACATATGGTTTAGCACCACGCCCAATGATCGCATATGGTTTAGCCTAACGCCCAATGATAGCATATGGTTTAGCACCAAGCCCAATGATAGTATATGATTTAGCACCACGCCCAATGATCGCATATGGTTTAGCACCACGCCCAATGATCGCATATGGTTTAGCACCACGCCCAATAATCGCATCCTAAGTCTTGGCTATTCTCTCGACTAATTGTGTTAGTAAGCCTTTCCGCTCTCGGCTCTTCCCACGTACATTTTCAACATGATTACTTCAAGAGTGGCAACGGTGGCGTCCTACCGGCTGCGGGTTTACATTACTCTAGTGTGTTCGTTCATTATGAATGCACCAGGCAGTTTCTTGGAATTTACACTAGTCGACGATTTACACTTGTGTTCACGGAAACGTGTCGTTGTTTTCAATTTGCACTGGTTAATTTGTTCTTTGTTTGTGTGTTTTTCACTCCGATTATCCTGGCCTGGAAATCGGCTATATGAATTAACACTACGATTAAACCTGTGGTCGTATCTTCACGATCTAGTTCACACAGCTGAACTTCACGAGATATGCGCATTTCGCCCTAGCTGCAGATACCGTCGGTTTTGGTGCGACTGTAAACTTTAGACACTTTAATGGACTAGAACACGGCCTGGGAGGGATGCCCAACACATCACTCACAAGCTGAGTGATGTCCCTACGCATTTTTGCGATTATGGAATAGGCACAACACACAACAATATATGTCCCCCCCCCCCCCCTCCTTCATCCATGCTTTGCCGGATGCTTATTTCCTGGAAAGGCTGAGGAAAAATATGCATCATGTGCTATCTCCAGTAGTGTCCATAAATCTTGCCACTGGCCAAAGGTAGCTCAGGACGAGAGAGTGAGGTTAATAAAATGCGTAGTTTCTTCCTCACTTTAATCCAAATCATCGTGCAAGTCACCCTTTCAACGAACACAGCAAGAGAAAAAACTGCTCACATTGTACCTCGTACGTTGTTACACGCGCTATGGTTTAAAACCTTAACCTTCAAGTGAAATATTAGAAAAACAGGGGCCACCACTTGTAGGTGAGGCAGGATTGGGCTTGAAAGTCAAAGAGACATTCCGAGTCTTATGATAAGCATTATGGCCCTTTACGAATCCACAGCTGCTTGAAAAGGGGGCGGGGGGTGGGGGCATATAATTCTTGATCAAAAGTGTCTATCTATCTATCTATCCATCCATCCATCCATCTGTCTATCTATCTATACATATATATATTTATATGTGTATGTGTATATATATATATATATATATATATATAAACATATATATATATATATATATATATATATATATATATATATATATATATATATATATATAACAGTTTTCATATCTAAATAAACATCATTCTGTCAGTTTTCTGTCTCCTTATCTATCTATCAGTCTATCTGTCGTTTTGTCTATGTAACCGTATATCTTTTTTTCTTAACATATTTCTTCAGTCGTTCTGTGAGCCTTAGATTATATGTATCAAGATTGTAATGCTGAGCACACACACATTTCATTGACTTTTTCAAACACTTCCGTCTTCCTTCGGTCCCATCTCACTAACATCTACCCATCAGGATCCTTACAAACATCAATTATTTCTTTGTGAAATCTGTCTGGGTTATTCTGTATCTCCAACGATTTCCACCTCGTCAACAGTCTGCCCATCATGGCAGGGCATTCTCTCCCTTCCCACTTCTGTATCCTTTTTCCTCTCTTCTTCCATCCACCTCTCATGTTATTAACTCGTTCATTCTGTCCTTCTCTCACGTTTTACTCTTGCGTCTCTGACATGTCATTCATCTTCCTTCTTTCACTTGCAAAAGCTCCCCTTGTCCGATTTCAGTGTTATTTTTCTACGCGTTTTCATATTTTAAAATCTGGTGTGTGCGTCTGTATGTATGTATGTGTGTGTGTAGGTTTCTGTTAGTGAGAATGCAGGGTCATCAATAAAAGTGTGTGTGGAATAGGTTTTTGGAAAAAATATGTGTGTATGTATGTATGTATGTGTGTTTGTCTGTGTGACTCTGAATGTATCTGTGTTATGTCTGTGTGTATGTATGTGTGTCTGTATGGGCGTGTATGTATGTGTCTGTGTGTATCTGAATGGGTGTCTTTGTGTGTGTATGAATAATATATGGGTGTGAGTGTAAAATCGTCATTGAGAGTCTGAATAGATTAGATTTATAGAAATTAGTGTGTGTGTGCGTGTGTCTGTATGTGTCTATGTAAGTGTATATGTCTGTATGTATGTATGTGGTGTATGTGTGTATCTGTATGTCTATGTATATGTGTATGTCTGTGTGCGTATGTCTGTGTGCGTGTGTGCGTGCGCGCGTGTGTGTGTGTGTTTGTGTGTGTGTGTGTGTGTTGGCGAGACTGTATGTTTGTGAATGAGAAGGTTTGTGTGAAATACGTATGTAGGGACACGTTTGTCTGCCTGTTTGTGTGTGTCTGTGTGCGTGTATGTGTTTGTGAGTATGTAACTTTGCGCCTGCGTGCATTTGGATATGTCTCTCGGTATGTAAGAATGCGTATGGCTATGATCGAGTTTAGATGTATGTATGTTTGAGAGTGAAAGTGTATGTTTGAGTTGGCGACTACATGGGCGTGATTGTCTATCATTGCAAGAACACGTGTGTCGTTGTTGTTGCTATTGGTGTTATTGTTGGTGTTGGTGTTGTTGTTGTTGGTGGTGTTGTTGTTGCTATTGTTGTTGGTGTTATTGTTATAATAAGATACTTGTGCTGAGTCAAGTTAACTCTTGACATTTCTTTGGTAGCGAGTTACAGTACAGTGGCTTTTCTCCCATCCTGAAGCTTAATTGAAAACGAGGATACGAGCACACCTGGCTGTAGGGCAATGTGAGGTTCTATAGTAAGGTCACTATTATGTGGTTCACACCTTCCTTCCTACCTTGTTGGCCGGATTGCAGTTACATAGCCTGTTGTTAAACGTAGTGCGTGGGAGTGAGGTGGGCTCTTGTTCAGAATGGTTCACTGATCCTGATTACTCTTCGCTCCCTGAGTATGGGGGTGTAAGTCTATGTGTAAGCGAAATGTGTTTGTGTATTCGTGCATCTAAGC